>VYZM01019466.1:241274-288159 GCA_013398915.1 Dromas ardeola | reverse complement strand
GGGGAGGGAGGGAGGGACATCCAGCAACACCTTCTGCATCCCTTCGGGGCGTCCCTCTCAATAGCACAAGTTTTCTTAGAACCGAAAGTTCTTCCCCCTCCCCCCTCAAAACATAAAATTTTCATAGGTCAAAAAAAAAATATGCATATATATACCCGATTTAGTTTGATTTTAGTTTGAGGAAGAGGAGGCTGAGGGGAGACCTCATCACTCTCTACAACTACTTGAAAGGACATTGTAGAGAGGTTGGTGCTGGTCTCTTCTCACAGGTAATTAGCGATAGAACAAGAGGGAATGGCTTCAAGCTGCAACAGGGTAGGTTTAGACTGGACATTAGGAAAAAATTCTTCACGGAACGCGTGGTCAGACGCTGGAATAGGCTGCCCAGGGTGGTGGTGGAGTCACCATCCCTGAATGTGTTTAAGAGTCGTTTCAATGTGGTGTTGGGGGATATGGTGTAGGGGAGAACTTTGTAGAGTGGGGTCGATGGTTGGACTTGATGATCCCAAGGGTTTTTTCCGACCTGAGTGATTCTATGACTTTTTTTTTTCTTGCTCCTGAAATAAATTAGTTATTGCGGTGCTTTGCAGCTCAACTCCAGCTGACTTCCACAGTGACGCAAACTAATTTATTTATTTTAGTTAAGCACATGGGTACATCTTGGCAAAGGTGATCCACAGTGCATGATCATTATCATGCCTTGCTTATTTTGCACCCAGGGACTACTGTATTATTAGCATAGTGGATACAGAGAAGGAGTATTATCAACAAGCTTTGAATGACCTCTTCACAGGTAGGGAAGAAGAGAGTATGCTAGCTTAACTCCAGAATTTCTGTTACGTCTTGATCATGTGTGATGCGACCTTGATATTTGAACATCCTAATATCAGTGATACTAAGTTAATTTAAATTGATAAAACGTTCTTTTAATCATTCTAGGGAGGGTTTCGTTTGTTTGGTTTTGTGACTTTTCTTTTTTCCTCCTTTCTCTGAAGCTGGAAAGTAAAACAAAAGGGAGATTTCAAAAGCAGATTTGTCAAGTCGTTCTGGATCATTTTGAGAAGCAGTACACAACAGAACTGGGAGATACATGGACCAGTGTCAGGTCTGTTGTTTTGGGGAAATGGGAGAGGGAGGGGAGAGGTTCTGTTATTTTTTAAGTGCTTCATAAAATAAATTTGAAAAGAGTCATGGGCTGTAACAACTGCTTCACTTTACTTTCAGTTTAGAAGTAGCATAAAAGTGTAAAATAACAGAAGGCTAAAACTTGAAATTTTTTAGTTTTTTTCCTTCACATAATTATTTTGGATGCGATGAAGTTTCTGTTCTCCTGTATGAATATGCACTGCAGAGAGACTGCTGTTTTCTGTGTTTGTTGACTCTTTTGTAAAAACATGGTCTAAAATGCATCCCTTCATACTTAACAGCTGCTGTTAGCGGTTTTTTTTCTGCAGTCTTGTAGTATCTTGAGAGACTGGGACAAAGATGTTAGGAGAGAAGTACATCCCCTGATTTCTTTCATTAGAAGAAACTGAATATTAATGACGTACAGAAAAGGCTATCACTCAGTTTGGGCCTTGATCACACAGCCATTAAAGAACTGGCTGTGGTATTGAGAGCAGACATCTTCCCTTCCCTGCTAGCCAGTGGTTGTTGCTCACAGGAAAGCCATCAGAAGAGCCCTTCTGGAGAAGTTTGCTGCTTAGCTTATGTACTTTTCAACAGGAATTTGAACAAAAGCAGTTGACTTTGGCCTGAAGTGCATGAGGAGTGCTCCCGTGATCAGCGCCACGTTACTTAGAAGAGAAAGACATCTTAAGTGATCAGAGTCTTACAAACCATGTGATTCCTCTGAGTGCCCTCTTTGGTTTAGCCTGTTTGGATTAAAAAATAGCTTAAAATCAATGTCTTCAGTGTTAAAAAAAAAAAAGCATAGATGTATAGCATTAGTTTAAGTGAACCAATTTGAAAACTCTTTTTGGTTGGATCAATGTGTATTTCTCTTTTTCGGCAGTAAATATTCTTGAGGAGTATTTTTTTGAGGCTAAGCAAAAACATACTGAGAGAAATTCAAATAGAAAACGGGGGAAATCCATGTAAGAAAGGTCTGAAAAAGTGAATTGAAATGCAAACAAGCATGTTCCTACCATGTGAGCACTGCTTTTTGACTGTTTTCCAAGAATATCTATCAGTTTAAGTTTTTCTGGCCCAATGTTTGCAGAACGTAAAAGGAAATTTAGAAAAGAACACTCCTAAAAACTGCATTTTATGGTGTTGGCTGGAATAACCGTTGCAAAGCCAATGTGATTCTTTTTGTTGTGATATTTGCAACTAATACTACATTTGTTCTTTGTCCCTAGGGACAAAGTGCTTTATAGTCAGAAAGAGCATTATGATTCATAATTTATAACTGCTAAAGTCATTTGTTAAAGAATTAGGAAAAATAGAGAACATCTTGTTTCAGAAGAAATTAGTGTTTTAAATGCAATAATTAGAGAAAATGGCGGGTTGATTTCCTATTAAAATTATTTTACTGCATACTTTTCTTAATCGTACCTAATCAATATGATTCCGTCTTTGATTGTACCAGAATCATCCAGTGGTGAGATAGATTGTTATCCTCGTGTAAGAAAAGGCTTCCTACGCGACGGAGAGCTCATTTTATTTGCTGAATTGTTAAACAGCTTTTCCTTTTTTCAATCTAGAGATGTACTCACACACCCGTTGTGCTGGCAGTATGCTGTCCTGCTTAACAAGTTCAGCCAGTCCTCTGAACTGGAGAACACCTTGCGTGTGAAGGGATATCATCCTGCCTTCCGAGGACCTCTGCCCTATTTTCCATCATCACTGAAGTGTTACATCAGGAGAACTCCTGGGAGATTCCCTGCACAAAAACACCAGGCTGGTAAACTGAAAGAGTATTATCTGCTGAATGCCGCTTCGCTGTTGCCAGTGCTGGCCTTAGAAGTGAAAGATGGGGAAGACGTTTTGGATCTCTGTGCTGCACCAGGGGGTAAATCAGTAGCTATCCTGCAGTGTGCCTATCCAGGTAACGTATCGAGGTGCTGTTAGAAGCTGATCCCTGGCTCTGTGCCTGGGGTATTTCAGTTGTGGCTGTTTTCTCTACAAGATTCAGATTGGGGGCAGAAAACCAAACAACAATTTATATTCCAAGTATTTCCATGCTGTTTAGTAAGATTTGTATGTCTGTTTACTTGAAAGAGGATGAAAAATGCAGTAGTTACTTAAATATAGGTTACTGCAGACTGACAGACAAAAGTGGAGTAGCTGTGTTTTTCTTCCTTCCTTGGTTCCCTTATTGTTACTTCTCAAGAAGTTACTTAAAATCATGTAGATTTGTTGGCAGAGGGAGGTAAGTAATCTGCAGTCTTAGAATACTTGTACTTTTTTTTTTTTTTCTTTTCCTCTGCTACCTCTCTGGCCAATGCTATGCAAATAGTATCAGTAAATTTAAGTCTACTGATGTAAAACAGAGCATAACAAATTAAATGTGCAAGATTTAAGTAGAGGGAGAAAGCTTATGAAGAGGAGTTAGTCTGTATCAGTGTTTAATAAGCTCTGTGTTTCAATCCACCTAGGTGTTGCAGAAGGGCGCTAAGATAATCTCAGTGTTTAGAAGGCAAGAGCAAGCAGCAGCTCAGTTCTTCCAGGCCAGGGAGTTAAAGCAAGCTGTGATTGCTGTTTCCAAGTTTATATGTTAGCTTGGGTAGTAATTGTCTCAGAATGTTCACAGCACCTTATGTTCTTACTGATGAGGCTGTTACCTGCACTTGTTGATTACACCTGGTTCTCCCTTCCTCTTCTAGAGGAATGAGTTGATGCCACTGAGGTAAATTAAATGTGGGTTGCCCTTTCAAAAGGTTTGGGGGGAAAAAAAAACCAAAGCCCCTTTTATCGCGTGGCTGCTTCTGAAGGTACCAAATTGTTGCTGGGAACGTAAGATGGAAGGAAGTTGATTCTTAGTATACCTCAGTGAATGCTAAGGTGTACCATATTGTGTGTGTCAAACATGGTGCAGGACAGCCTGTGGAGACATGAAAATAGAAATTATATTAACTTAGAAAACAGGACTAAGAGGAAAAAATATGTTTCTGGTCTGGGTACAAGCAACAGCAGTTTTTCTTCTGAAGGGGTAACTACTCTGGCTTCATTGTTAAAAGTAAGTGCAACCAAAAGGCTTTTGTTAAAACACTTACAGCTTAAATTTCAAATAAATAAAGGGTTGGACTGCTTGTCTCAGGATACACAAAACTGATGCTTTATTTATTTAAAAGGCAATTAATTAATAAGGGGCATGTACTTCACTTAGATAATGGTTCAAGGAGCCTAAAAAGGCGCTTACTTAGCACTAGTCTTTGGATATGTATCATGTTTAAAGTTTGTTTTACTGTGGAAGTCTGTTGCTACAGTATTTGCTAGTAAATATATATGCATTACTATGTAGGAGTGTGTTGAAATTTACTTGGGTTTATAAAAATTCAGCAGTGTTATGTGCAATAACACAAGCACTTAAGGTGTAAACTATGGCAGTCATGACAAAACAGTAGAACTTCTGAAATCAGTGTAACTCCTTATATTTGAAAAAAAACCTCAAAACCCGAAAAAACATAAAGACTTATTTTAGTGTGTTTATTTCATTTTTTTAATTTTCTAAGGTCAGTTTCACTGTAACGAATATGATGATTTGAGGTCAAGATGGTTGAAACAGACAATAGAATCCTTCATCCCGGATCCTTTGATTAACTTAATAACGGTCTCTAAACTGGATGGTAGACAGATTGGAGATCTTCAGCCTGAATTATATGACAAGGTAACGTTATTACTTACTAACAAATAACATTTCTGCATTATGCCGCTTCTTCGTCCTATGCTGCTCTCTTCTTAATTTTCTTTTTTCTTCTGTCCCCCGCAAGAATATCTGACCTATCAAGGGGAACCAAGGTGATGTACAGGAATTGCAGAGCCTCAGGAATCACTTTATAAAGCCTATTGTGTATTTGTTCATGTGTTAGATGATGTTACCCATTTAGCCTTGGTAGTGAATTCTGAAGACCTTGTAGCTGTGTTCTTTGCGTGATGTGTAATTAGGAAAGGGGGAAACAAGTGAGAACTATTCAGGTAGAGAGTACTTTTGTAGCAGTAATTTCTTCTCTTCTCCCCCCCTCCCAACTCCATAAAAACATCTCAAAGTAATAATTAGATAATTTCTGCCCCTAAAAGGGAAATTAAAAAGGGTGTTCTAAATGACTGCAAAAGTCAGTTGTGTAGATTTTTAGCATACAGTGTTCAGAAAGGGAATATCTTTATTGTGAATTGTCTTACTTGCTCTTATTTGTTGTATAGGTTCTGGTTGATGCACCTTGTTCAAAT
Organism: Dromas ardeola; assembly: GCA_013398915.1. Lineage (NCBI taxonomy): Eukaryota > Metazoa > Chordata > Aves > Charadriiformes > Dromadidae > Dromas > Dromas ardeola. Next base: position 282,768 of record VYZM01019466.1, on the reverse strand, counting down.
GACAGAAGTTGGCTATTCTCTTCGGATATTCAGCAAGCTATGCTTAGGTTAATACAAAGGAAAGAGTTACCTTCTCTACAGTTCCAGCTGCTAAGGTGAGAAGTACAAAGGAAAGCTATTAAAGGAGCTTTTCGTAATTAATAAAAATGACATGCGGGCAAGATTCTTCCATGTTTAGTAACCAGAATCTCATTTCATTATGTGAAAAGAACGTGAAGAATATTTTGGAGCAATTACTGTTTAGAATAAGCAGTTAATCTAGGTTAATGTGAATATGGACATTTGTACGGGATAATATAAATAGAGAGGCTTAGGTCTTTTACTACCATACTGCTGTACGGTCCTGTTAACTCACTTATCCACATATATCTCTGTTTTCAGATTACTTGTAACAGTCTGATACTATATCAAATAATATAAAAATGTTTTCAGTGACATCATGGTTTAACCCCAGCCAGCGACAAGGACCATGCAGCCGCTCTCTCACTTCCCCCACCATCCCCCAGTAGGTTAGGGAGAAGAGAGAGAAAGGAGGGGAAAGGGAAAGAACTCGTGGGTTGAGGTAAAGACAGTTTAATAAAACAATAACAGAAAAGGAAAATAACAACAATAATAATGATAATGGTAAAAGAATATACAAAATAAAGCGGTACAACGCAAGCTGCTCTCAATAGCCTGTGATTTGTTGCCCAGCCCATCCTGAGCAGTGATTGTGGATTCCTGCCCCCTGGCTAACCCCCATTTATATACTGAGCGTGACATCTGTGGTATGGAATATTCTGTCAGCCAGCTTGTCCTGTCTGTGCTCCCTCTCAGCTTCTATGGGAAGCTGAAAAGGTCCTTGACTAATGTAAAACATCACCTGGCAACAACTAAAACAATATGCATTATCAGCATGATTCTCACACCAAACACAAAACACAACAGCTACCAAAAAGAAAATTAACTCTGTCCCAGCTGAAACGAGGACAAGTGGACACAGCCAACGTGGTTTCAGATATATTCCTCAGCTGAAGCAAAGACACGCATATGATTTTTAACAGGTTTTTTTCTTTTTTTTCACTATCTGTGAAAATAGTCTATAAACCTGCCAAGCTGGGCATTCTTTCCCAAACTCCTTTTGCTGCTGCTGTTGCTGTTCTTTCACAGAGATACTTTATTACAGTCTTTTTGATAACTGTCAGGACTGGCTACCAACCATCACTTAGGTCATTAGTTAATGTTGCTTCAGAATTTGCTTTCTGGGCAGTTTATATGAAGAGATTGAGTCTACCGTTGCACATTCTTACGTGCTGCTTGTATTTAATACCCACTTGACTATTTATAGCACAGAAAGACTACTGATTGTGATTGTTAGGTTAAAGAAGTAAAAGAATGTGGGGACTGGTGAGGGAGCGAGGATTGTTTGTTTATTTTTCAAGAACATCCACCCAATAATCCAAATCAAGATTGTCATGTATTACACTTTTTAATGATACCAGCCATAGGCTAGCATTTGTGTAGCATTTCAAACTCTACAGGTTTTCTCGTTGGGGGGAAAAAAAGGTGACTTCCCAATAATAAGTTCTAGACTTGAGTGTTCTTTGCAAAGTAACAGTCACGTCTGAAGTCCATCTGTCAAAGCAAATTGAGGGAAAAATAACATTATAAAAAAGAAAAAGAAAGTTTTTGTGGAAAGTTCCCATTGCAGCAGTTCAAGTTAGTTTTGCATGACTTCCAGCTGAAAAAGGCCTAGCAGAAGCCTATGATTTATAACAGAAATATGAGTATCTTATTGCAGTAATGCATCATGTCACCCATTTCCTTTGAAGAAATCAATCACATTTAAAACACTGACCTGCTTCAGTTTTCCCTTTTCAATATTTGACATATAAAATCCAATTTGTGAACTCCTACCAAAAGAAAGCGTATATCATGGAGAAAAATTTTGAGAATTTGCATAAATCACTCCAGATTCTAATCCTGAAGCAGAGAACTCATGACAGCAGGAACCTTGTTTTAAAAAAAAATGTAGACGTTCTTGTCAGTCCAAATCAAATTTAATTGAATTATTCCTAAATCAAGAAGAGAACTTTGCTTCTGTTGAAAGTATACTTTACTATAGCAACAGCAATAAGAATTAGATTTGTAAGGACAAAACATTTTTGATAGGTAAGTTGCAGTAAAAGGATTGTAATATCAATTTTGTTGCTCAGTATAGGTGTGAGTAGTTCTCTAGATTGATCAATCTACAGAACTGGAAATTTTTTTTGTCTTTTAATAGATTTTGGAGCATATGAAATAAATGGTTAGGTTGCAGATTTAGAGATTACAAGTTTTATTGGGTACAATGTTTGACATATACTTAGTAAATGATATAGCTGTCCACTGTATTTTTATTCTTTCCTTTACCTGATCACTTTAGAATGAGTTTCTAATACTAATGACATCCCTGCGTGAAAGGGATAAAGGAAATGATAAAATGAGACCAGGAAAGGCTAAATGGTTCATGCAAGTGCATTAGAAGTTTGGCAAAATTAAAATTGCAGAATGCTGCCCTATTCAAGCCTTTGTTTTATGGCTAGGCTGCATAATTATAAATAAAAAATTGGATTTGAATCCTGTCGCTGATACTTCAGTAATATTCAGGAAGGCTGAACCTACATTAATCCAGCTGTACTGCATTTTATGCGAGTCAGCTCATGTAAAGCTACCTCTGGTTTATCTGTTCAGATTACCTGGTGCTTTTTATGCTCGTGGGCATTTCTCACCTTAGTTCCTGCATCTGTAAAACACAAACAGTTTTGTTGAGAGTAGTATAAGAAATATTGTGTGATTTGAAGGTGAATCTTAAAGTATAAAGACCAAGCGTTATATCAGTTTGTCAGTAGTGTGAAGTACAAGGATAAAACACAAATGAGAAGAATGAAATGCAAAGGGGAGTTCTATATTTATTTCTATCAAGTGACACTCAGCCCAAAATTTGGGATTCCCTCTTTCTTAATTGAGGAAATGCTTCACTTGTAATCTTGTAATATGTTTTTCTGGGTTTGGTCATCTTGTGCGTTTTATTCTTTTGGTTTGGTTTTTTTTGTGTTTTGTTGGGGTTTTTTAGCAGGTCGACTTAGGGGGGAAGCTGGGAACATCAGAGAGGAAGTGAAGGAAGGAAAAGTATTTTTTGCAATACAGTGTAATTTATTAAGTACACAGAGGCTTCAGAGAATGAAGATCTGGAAGAAGCGTTGAAACTGATGCAATGATCTTCCTACTCCAGCCTGCATAAAATCTGAAATGTAAATAAGTGGCATAAATGCTGAACAGCAAATTTTATAAGCACTGAGGGCACCACTGATTTGAAGAAAATTGAGATTGTAATGATTGTTAATACCAAAACCAAAGCATCCCTGCTGTGTGCTATAATCCAAGAACACACTGCAAATCTTGTTATTGTTTGGAGTGTTCATGCAGAAAACAAATTGCAAAGTAAGAAGGGAATGTTTATTTCCTGATACTGAGTGCTAGCACAAAATGCAGTGGTTCCTGTAAGTGAATTTACCAATGTTACCCGTTCTAAGATAGAAATTAAATTTTAGGTTAAGCTCGAGTGCATAATAAGTTAGTGGTGGAACTGTTACGGATGTTGTAATTATTCCTAGACCAGTTACTGCAGGTGAAAGAAACTGTGTTAGGGTTCAGTTGAAAATAAATCCAACAGGATACAATTTAGAAAACGCCGCAAAGGCATTCAGACTACTCTAACTCTTCTATACACAGCATCTCTCAGTAATTAAAGAGCTCTAATTGGTGTTTAATAGGGTTCTGGTCCACAGAAGCTCAGACTAACTTCAAAAGATACATATAGGGTGACTTTCCTTTTTCACCTTTTTCTCCCTAGTAGTTAGCTACAAGGGAGATTGTTTTGAATACCTATGACATGCACACACAAAGTTAAGAGATTTAGGGGAATTTGGGGTGCATGAGAAGTCTGAAGAACCTTTCCGTGCTTTGAATTACTGGTGTCAACAACACCAAGCTGTGTGGCGCGGTTGACGCACTGGAGGGCAGGGATGCCATCCAGAGGGACCTTGACAGGCTTGAGAGGTGGGCCTGTGCGAACCTCATGAAGTTCAACAAGGCCAAGTGCAAGGTCCTGCACGTGGGTAAGGGCAATCCCAAGCCCACATACAGGCTGGGGGAAGAATGGATTGAGAGCAGCCCTGAGGAGGACGACTTTGGGGTGTTGGTTGATGAAAAGCTCAACATGACCCAGCAGTGTGTGCTCACAGCCCAGAAAGCCAACCGCATCCTGGGCTGCTTCAAAAGAAGCGTGGCCAGCAGGGCGAGGGAGGTGATTCTGCCCCTCTACTCCACTCTGTTGAGACCCCACCTGGACTACTGTGTCCAGCTTTGGAGTCCTCAGTACAGGAAGGACATGGACCTGTTGGACTGAGTCCAGAGGAGGGCCACAAAGGTGATCAGAAGAGTGGAGCACCTCTCCTATGAGGGCAGGCTGAGAGAGTAGGGGTTGTTCAGCCAGGAGAAGAGAAGGCTCTGGGGAGACCTTATAGCGGCCATCCAGTACCTAAAGGAGGACTACAGAAAACATGGGGAGGGACTCTTCATCAGGGAGTGTAGTGATAGGATGAGGGGTAATGGTTTTAAACTAAAAGAGGGTAGATTTAGATCAGATATTAGGAAGAAGTTCTTTACAATGAGGGTGGAGAGGCACTGGAACAGGTTGCCCAGAGAAGCTGTGGATGCCCCATCCCTGGAAGTGTTCCCTGGCAGACCAGGTTGGATGGGGCTTTGAGCAACCTGGTCTAGTGGGAGGTGTCCCTGACCATGACAGGGGGGGTAGAACTAGATGATCTTTAAGGTCCCTTCCAACCCGAACCATTTTATGATTCCATGAAATAAGCCATACACAATGCTCACTTTCCTAGTTGATCTCTTTTGAGTTGTATGTATTCTTATTTTTCAAAACTCAGGGCAAAGAATTAAACTTGCATGGAGAAATACAGGAAACTCTCTCAGTTCTTCCTAGTTAATGAAATGTTTCAATCCCTCTTTTGCTTATAATGACTTCTAAGGAACTATGTCTGATTCTGTGTAACATATGTATCTCCTCTTACAAACTCTGTGCAAGTGGAGTGCAATACTGAGATAAAATTAATGTTTCCTTCTGTACGAAGAACTTTTTTCCTTTGGATATCATTCATAACATGGTATTTGAAATTGCTGATCTTTTTCAAGAAAAGGTTACTAGAAGTTTTGGGTTGGTTTTTTTTTTTTTTTTTCTTTCTCACTGAATAGCTTGGGAGGTAGAAGGGTTGTGCATGTGCTTTTACTTGGAAGTAGAAATGAAAAAACCTCAACCCAAATATTCTGAACCTATTTTTCTGAATTAAAGGGTACTTAAACCATTAGCTAATGTAAGTAACTGGGTGTTGTGCGAGCAACTTCATAAAGCTTTTGATTTGTGTTTATCTTGCTGCTTTAGTCCCAGGTTTCACTGGAGCAGAGACTGCTGATCATGCAGCCACTTTGCATGGTGGTTTACCGATCTGCACACATGGGAAGTAAAGTGAGATTGACATTTTCCCTTAAGTCATCAGGTAGAATTGACAACCTAAGTCTCTAAAGGCTTATCTACATGCCACTGGGACCCACTTTATTTTCTTCAGTCTGGACCTTTGAAAATATATCCTACTACTTTGTTGAAAACATCGGACACAAATATAACAAACCTTAAGTTACAAGCCACTCTGTTTTCTCTGGTATGTGAAAATTAGCAATGTGGTTTCATACAATACATATAATCTTAGATTTCATCGTTGAAAGAGAATCTTTTTCACATAGTGTGTAGTAAGTACTGTGATTTACTGGAAAAATCCTGATATTCCTCCTCCCACATTCAGTGTCACCTCTGTATTTTCAATGAAATGTAGAGTTTTACACATGTGCCTAGAGGAGGAATTCTGCGGTCTTACTTGTGAGGTTTTTTATTGTTGTAAAGTGAAGGCAAAAATTGTTTTGTATAAATAAACTACTGTATAGTTTGAGTACCAGCATATGGTATTACTGTAATGCGTCTGCTTTGGTTAAGATGAGCCTCTAGAGCACACGAGCATATAATGATGGACTAAAAAAGGAAAATACTCGCAATTAGCTAGTTGACCTGTCCAGGCAAAGTGATTCAGTTTTGTTTGTGATTTGCTACTGATGAAAACAATATCAGCCTTTAATGTTAATTGCAGCGGTGAGGAGAGCCAGTGTCTTGAGCCTTTAAAAAATTTACCATCATAGAAGTTGCTCGAGTTTTAGTGCCAAACATTAAATGGGCAGCAAGGCTGAATGTCATGGGGGAAGGAGAAGCACAAAGGAGTCCCTACAGAAATAATGGCAGCTGTCTTGTGCCATAGATTTTTGTTTCAGCGTGTGCTGGACTCCTGTGCAGGAGCTCCCTGGGTGAAGTTCAGGGGTGTTCTGGAGTGACCGGAGGCCCTGGAGGGGAGAGGTGAGCTGAGGAGGGAAGTGAAGTGGATACCATTTTCAGTGGAGAAGGGAAAAAAGGCACGTAGAAAAGTGGAGAAAATCATATTGAGGGTTGTTTTATCGCACTGTTCGTCAGCTCTTTCCCTAGAATTTTTCCCTTTGCTCTTCTGTAGCAGACCATTTAATCCACTCATTATGCATAACCATCTAGTCGATTAGTTCCGCTGGGAATTTTTCAGAATTGCAACTGTTGGACCAACAAATCTGCTGTGGGTTGTGTGGATGGTTCCTTCTTTAACTACTTCCATCTTGGAAAATAGATACAGACTGCTGGCCTCAGGCTCCAACTTGGCCGTGCTGTTCAGGGTGTCTTACTGCGCAGACTCTCTGTGCATCCTTGCCCCTCTGGACGAAAGCGATTTGGTAGCTGCTGACTGGACAGGGAGCCTTTATTTTTTGTTCTAATTTCGTATGCTTAAATGCGGTGTGTTTGTGCTGTGCCATTCCCCGAAACACTGTTCGTTACGTTGCTGGAGGTATGAGTCATTTTACTGAGTTTTTCAGACTCCTGGCTGGTTTGAATTTCTTCACAAAGAGTGCGTGCTGTGGCCATTGTTGTGGCTCCATTTTGTCTTTCATCAGAGATGTTAAAATAAATAGTTTCTGAATTTAATTACTGCCTGGTTCCTTAAGCCTTTGGCAGGGGCCTGTGAGTCACTTACGGTATGTTGCAAAACAGAGTTTATTGACTTAAAAATAAATAAATGCATGAATAAACAAATAAGCTACCCAGCAGCTAGGTAGCTGTTTTGAGATCACGGATTTAAATTCAGACACGAAGTTTGCTTTAATTTCACCTTCATTCCTTTCTATCTCTATGTGTGGTTCATGGGCTGTAATGAAAAATGTTAACTCTAAAGCTGTATGGTGAAGTCTGTAGCGGGCTTCAAAGGTCTTTCGTTCTCCCTTCTCTAGCTGAGAAGGTTCTGCTTGGGCTATACATGTTTTTCTTCTTAGAAATAGTAAGTTTAAGTGGGAAAGAGGGATGGACCTCTGAGAGCTTATGAGGCAAGAAAGTAATTCTGGGATGGCTCAAACGACGCAAGGATTGAAGGTTTGTCGCAGCAGGAGAAGTGGACTACCTTTGGCTCGTGGAGGCTAGCCAGCTAGAAACAGCCTTGCTGTTAGTGATACTGAGAGTATGGAAACCCTGAATGTGAGTGTGGGAGGCAGCTGCAACATTGAGAGTGGAAGCAAAAGTCTTGAGCGTTTTGTTGGCTCTTGTGGCTCTTAAATCTGAGAATGGGAAATAAACCAATCTGTTACCATTACAAGGGCACTGCAGTTCTGGTGTTGTGAAGGAATCTCATAGCCCTTTGTTAACAGGATGAGTATTTCAGAAGTCACCATGCATTAGAGGAGAAGGCTCAATAACGGTGAACTGAAGGTTCAGTCTTCGCTTTAGAAGAATTCAAAATTGTTTGCTATAGAAATGTTTCTCAGCATTTTCAGGACAGATTTTGGCTAGAGCAGGACAGGGTGGGTTTGGGGGGTTTTGTGGTATTTGGTTTTGGTTTTTTGGGTGGGTTTTTTGGGGTTTTTTTTGGTGGCTGTGTCTACTTTTATTTATCGTTCAATCTAATGCTGGGGAAAAAAAAAGCAGTTCACTTCGTGTTTCTCCTGTTGCTACTGTGTTACTCTGAACTGCAGTGTCTCTCCACAGTAGCAAAGCTTACTTAAGAGAGAAGCAGAGGGAGAACATGCTTGGAGTGCAGAGAGAATACTTGCACTAGTGTCTCTGTCTCCTGTGTAGCTCAGTCACTGTCCATTGCAAAGCATTAAAAAAATTGGTATTTTGACACAGGAGGAATTTCTTTATCATTTTGACTTGGTTTGGAGTGGGAAAAAAGAAAAGCAAAACCTTTAACATGCAAGCCATGTGGCCATGATGTATCTGGACTCATGTAAGAGGAAGGAGGAAATGTGTGATATCTTAAGTCAATAAAAAGAATAGGATTTGAGGATAAAAGCAAGTGCATATTGAGATGCTTTGCTTCTTGAATAACTTGCAAAATGTTTGGTAGTGTTTATTCTGATCAGACATTATCTTGCATATTGAGCAGAAATACATCCCAGTTACCAAAAGATGGCACTGTTGAAGTGTTGAATTATTTTAAAATTGACCTAAAATGTATGTAATCTTTTTACTTTAATGCTGAAAATGGTTGAATGATTAACATGATTAATACTGACCCTTCCAATGGCATGCAACGTAAACCCAAGCACAGGAGGAGTAGGCTGGACATGCAGGTGCTAGCTACACTACGAAGTACATATTTATTGTCTGCCTATTTTTAAAAGAATGTTTGAGACACCAAGGCTTTTAGAATGAACAAAATGTCAGCCTATCATGTTTAATTTTCTCTAAGTGTGAAAAATCCTCTTTTTAGGTTCTTGCTAACTATGTTGTAGTTGCATGTAAGAATTTTTTTGGTTTCAGAGTTGTCGTGTGGCTCTTGAGTGGTCTTTTTTCCATGAGATATTAAATAATACTGCTCTGTTTTCCCTAATTTATTGCTAGCATCTTCTCCATTGCTAGATTTAAAGTAAATCTTGAGAAATGAACTAAATAAAACTGCTTTAAAATAATATATTTCTTTTGAAAATCTTATTCATTACTCCTGTTACACGAGCAGTTAGGATAGATTACTCTAAGGCATCTTCTGTACTTCTGACTTTTGTAGTACAATACCTGCCATTGAACCTGTATCCAAAGACACACTCTGCAAAAATATGAAGTGTTGCTAATCCTTTTTTTTTTTTTTTCTTTGTTTGTAAAACCTCATTTAGAATGAGGAGGGGAGAAATCTGCATGTATTAAATAGTTTTAGAATACTTCCACGTAGGACCACAAAGATGATCAGAGGGCTGGAGCACCTCTCCTATGAGGACAGGCTGAGAGAGTTGGGTTTGTTCAGCCTGGAGAAGAGGAGGCTCCAGGGAGACCTTATAGCGGCCTTCCAGTACCTAAAGGGGGCCTACAAGGAAGCTGGAGAGGGACTTTTTACAAGGGCATCTAGTGACAGGACGAGTGGTAACGGCTTCAAACTGGAAGAGGGTAGATTTAGATTAGATATTAGGAAGAAATACTTTACTCTTGAGGGTGGTGAGGCACTGGCACAGGTTGCCCAGGGAAGCTGTGGATGCCCCATCCCTGGCAGTGTTCAAGGCCAGGCTGGATGGGGCTTTGAGTAACGTGGTCTAGTGGGAGGGGTCCCTGCCCATGGCAGGGGGGCTGGAACTAGATAATCTTTAAGGTCCCTTCCAACCTAAACCATTCTATGATTCTATGACTTCCTGAATGTGCTGGACATCAGCCACCCTTCTATTTGGATTACAGATGTGTCTTGTGCTTTTGTGCTGGAAAGATTTAAGTGTGGATTCGATGGCTATAAAGTGATAATTTTATAGCAGTTAAAAGTAGTTAAAAGCAAATGTGGAGAAGCATCAGGCAAGTTTCTATAGAATAATGTGCCAGAGAATCTCACTGTATCTCCAATTTTCCTACTCTTGTAATTCCAAGCTATTGAAGATTTGAAAATATCATTAAAATTTTGGTCTATTTGGTGTCACGAAGTTCTTCTAAATTGTGATATGCTGATATGTACTAAAGCTGTGTTAAGAACTCCAGAAGAGAGCTGACTACTTCTTTTTTTCCCTTAGTTTAGCATGTAGGTCGTAACAAATATGCAATAGTACGTGCCGTTCTATAATGTAATTGCTTCCTTTGCTTACTGTTTTCTAGCATTTCCTGGGAGAACTAACCTTGGAGATCTTGTATACAGGCCTTACATGGTAAATAGGGCATATTAATGGATTGTCATGCATTTCGCCAGTTTTAGTCTTTTCTGCTCTGCCTTGACTATCTTATGGTGCTAAAACAATAACCTCTTGCTTCTGCAGTGGTGTAGTATGATAACATGCAACATAAAAACTTGAGTTACACATGTCAGCTGCCAACACTGGGGGTGCTTCTTTAGGGTCTTAATTGCAAGTACTAAGGGGTTGTCATGTTACTAAAAGAGAAGTGGTTGTAGGGAGTGGTGAACACGCCGTGAGGCTCCAGAAAGTTTCCTGTATTTTTATTGTGTATTCTTATGTTTCTCTGTATGAAGCTTGAAACATTGCAGTATTATTGCCTGTAACATGTAAAATTCATTATGGCAAATATATATACATTCATTTTAAATTAATTTAAAATTATGAAATTAAGTGTAACTATACTTAATCTGTACTTAAACTAAAAGTTTTAGTTCTTTAGTAAAAATAAAGGTCATCTGTACCACTAAGAGAAGAATACCTGCAGATTAATTACCTTTAAGTAATGCATTTTTTTTAAACATTGTATTATAATAAGAGGAAGATGAAAAAATATTTTAGCCCTTCTGCCCTAGCACCCTTTTTAATCATTCTAGATTTGGAGTCCGTTTTTGGAAGTTACAAAGTACCTTATAACAGGCACCAAATCCCTTCAGCTAGGAGTCGAGCTTTAAGTAAGGATTTGGGGGATAATCAAGATGCCTAATGTGAGAGGAATCCTATGTTCTTAGATGGTGGAGTCATAGTAGCAGCGGTAGGTTCTGCTAGATGTCTGTAAGTTAGGGTCCAGCTCTGACATATCACTTGAATAAGCTTGTTTCCCTCCATTGACTATAGAGGAAGACTAGTTTCTTAAATTTATTTGAAGAAATTCTCTTATGAATCAATTCTCTGTCATGCCAATAACGAGGGTACCAAACTCATTGAATCTGCTAAGCCCAGCGCAGTATCACCCTGTGACTTTGAGCACTTCTTCACTTTGAATTTTGCAGCTCAGTGCAGGTTTATCAAAAGCCAAGCACGGCTTAATCAGGGATGGCGGTCGGTTGACTTTGAACACAGCCACTGGAACAACTGTTGCTGAACTTGACAAGATGGATAGATACATCGATTAACCTTGCAGCGTAAAGTAATCCTCCTTAGATATTTTAATTCATGCCTTAGGTTCAGAATAAAGATAACTGCACTGAGCAGCCTGACCTTTTTGGGTCATGGGCCAGTGAAGATTCCCAAGCTAAGGAGGCTTAGAGTTTGGGGGCGTTTTGATGTGAGATTTTCAGGATTTTGTTCAGAAGCCTGTGTTGCTTTTTTCCTCTGAATCAGTGCCCCAATGACTCAGTTGTAGGAGCAGGGTGCCTTTGAAAGTGTTGACTTGAATGGTTGTTACTTTATATATAGTAAGAAAAGGACACTTATCAAGTGTCCAGGCGTTTAACCCTGTAGGCTGTAGCTATATCTATGTTTTTTGCTATTTGCCTTTTCGCTTTTCTACTTTTACATAGTGAAAATGTTTTCTCACTTGTTTAAGTGTTCATGTAGTATCTGGCTTATAGGTAGGAAAGCAGTTGCTGTTATCTGCTTCTATGAGTAAAATTATAGGGTATGCTTAAGGTACATCTTGATTGTCATGCAAAAAGCACTTTCACATTTCCAAGCCCACTGGCTGCCCTCTCATGGCTCGGCATTGTTGTGTGCATGGAAAAGGTGTAGCTGGAGGGGGAAATTCTATGACAATGAGTAAAGTAGGTGGTTTCTTATAATACTGTGAAGATCAGCTCAACTTTGAGAGCCCATTTAGACTTCAGCCCTGTTCTCTTTGAGTTCTAATGTAAAAGCTAGAAAGCAAGAGACTATTATATGGGGAAAGAAAATGCTTTTATGTTTTCCAGAACTGATATGGGGCCAAGTAGACAGGGGATCAGGGTGCGCTTCTCTTGTTGTCTTGTTGTTCATAAGAAGGGAAGGTTGTACATTCCTGCTGTGTTTTACAATAGTTACCTGTCATACCTCTGGGCTCACTGTGGTTGCTCAGACAGGCTGGAGAGCAGCAGCATATGCCCTGCCTGTCTAAATGGACGGCTGCAGCCACAGCAGGATGGGTGCAAACAAGGGAGGTAGCTGGAAAGACAGTGGAGACGGCTTAGGGCCTCGGGTCCATTACTGGTGCTTTTGTAGCCTGCTATATGTGTGTTGGAACATCATGGAGGGGAAGAAGGATGAATATCTGGAGCTGGGCAATTCAAATGCATGCTGGTAACTGCAGAATTTTAGAAAATAGGATCTGGAAGGGATGTTAGGGTGACACCTGCTCTGTTTCACTGTCTCAAGGTGGCGTTGTAAATGTCATCCAGAGTTAACCTGTGTCTAAAACATCCTTAAGCGTTTTTGCAGACTCTAAAAAGCTACTCAGAGGTCTGAGATAAGCTTGCAGTTTTGCGATAGCTTTAGCTTATTTTGTAAGTATCCTTGAATGAATCCATTAGGCCCAGTTAAAGTACTCAGACTACCTAAGTAGTCTGTAACCTGTTCTTTACCTATAACAGGCTGAACTTGACCTGCTCACTCACGTAGGCTAAATGTGCTAGCCATCTGCTCACTCTCCCATCTTTTTACTGAAGACTGATACAACAAAGATATTAAACACTGATTTTTCTTTGAGCATTATCTGTTGAGAGAGCTCTGTTCTCTTGTGCTAACTAAAATTGGAGTAGTATAGACTCCGGTAAAATATGCAATTAGCGTGATGATTAATGTAACCAAGACTCATAGAAGAAATGATCAAGATAATGCATACACTCCCCGGAGAAAGAGATTGGGTATAATACGCAGGGGTTTTCACCTGGAAAGGTGAACAGAGTTGTATTATCTCTGTCTGAAACAGTCATTTGTCCTGGTGTTTCCTTATTATTTCGGACAGGACTTTCAGAGTAGCTTTGATCTGTGATCTGCCTTGATCCTGCTTGTGATGAGGCTTTTCTTTATTGATTCTTTTCCTGAAAAGGCCAAATCCTGTTAAAAGGACTTATCTTTTTTTTCCTTGTATTTTCTTCTTTCTTTTCTCAACTGTTTCTGTTCAGATATCACCCTTAGCAAGTCCTCAGCTTGTCTCTGGAGGAATTGCTGCCTCAGTGGCATTGTGTGTGTTTATCTGGGCTTGGAATCAGGCTGGCTGCGTTTGTGGGCTGCTCACTTCACGTGGTTTGAGGATATGTGGGGGTTTTGTTTTGTTTTGTTTTTCTTCTTTTTATTTTTTAGAATTTTTTTTTTCTGGGTCAATGCAGTATTTTCAGTAATATCTACCAGTCTAAGGTTATTCGGTGTCTTTCCATGCAGCGTGACTGCGTGTGTCATTGTGCTCCGTGAATGCATGCTTCCAGTGTTTGCCCTGCCCTCATGCACCTGCTAAATTCCCAGTGAGGCACTTGCGGTCCCCTGAGCATCTACCTTGTTGTCTCTCTGATACTCACAAACTGAGAAACAGCATTCACCTGATCAGATTCTCTTGTTTTTAAACAAAAGAAGTTTTGTTTAGGGAACAATTGTATCGTAATGTGGTACTTGCTTTAGCCTAGTACTATCTCTTTTCCAGAAGCAGTGGGGTGATCTGCTTGAATACTAGTTTACAACTCAGTCTTTGAGCCATTATGTCCTCCAAGGCACCAAAGCTGTAATAAAAAGGGATTACCTTAAGAGAGCATGAACTTTTTTTCATTTTTTTTTAGCAAATGAACTTTTAGTGCAGCTTGGTCTTTCAGTTATGCGATGGCACCAGATTTGAAGAAGGCTCTTCTGTGATGCAAGATTTGGGGTTTTTCTCCTTACTCTTTTAATTTGCTATAGGTGCATATCTCATTTCTATACTGTCATAGGTTATATTTTACCTGTCTGAAAAAGGACCTTGCAGATCTGCTTTAATGGAAAGTAAACAGTCTGTTTAAACTCTGTTTCAGTGGGGAAGTGAAAAAGAACCTCTGTTCTCTTCATCCGCCAGTAGTCATGAAGCTTTCAGGAAACTTGAAATCTTAAGCCACTACTTTGCCTTTGTTTAGTCAAAATTTGTCAACAGGTTAATAGGTGAAGGGCATATAAACACACATTGTGATCCGATAAGTCATAGAATCACAGAATGGTAGGGGTTGGAAAAGCAGTAGCTCAGTGAAACCCCCGAGTCTTCTGACCTGCTAAATAAGTTGCAGAATTTGCAGAAATGTTAGTAAAATTACAGCCCAGTAATTAGTTCAGGCTGTTACTGCAACTTTACATTGTGGTATTTGTTCACACAAGAAGCTAGCTAAGTATCTAACTAGCACTTCCGATGTGGTGTAACCCATTTTGTAGGCACACTTGCAGCATTTTCACAGTTGTGCTGTGTGTATAAATGTTTGAAGTATATTCTGCAACTCGGAATGGATGCTGCCTTCTATTTGTCATTGCTGTATAAAAAAATAGCTTCAGTTAACTGAGAATACATTAATAAATGAGAAAATGTGTTGTAGGTAGTTTCCTGAACTGTCAATTATATACTGTTAAGATGGTTTCATTATGTTATTTTTCTCTTATATATTTATACCTATTTAGAAGTCTTACATGTTCCCACCCCCACCAAGTATGTCACTTCTTATGTTGTTGATTTTTTTTTTTTTTTTTTTTTGTTATTTGCAGGTCTGCTATTAAAGCATTGCGTCCTGGTGGATCTCTGGTCTATTCTACATGCACGCTCTCAAAGGCAGAAAACAGCGATGTAATAGATCTCATTCTAAACTCCTGCAGTAATGTTATGCCCATAGACATAAGTGAAATGGCCAAAGGTGTTTCTCAGGAATTTGCTTTTCTCAGTGGTACGCAAAAGCATGAACTTCTGGTTCTCCCAGAGAAAGGGAGAGCATGGGGTCCAATGTATGTAGCTAAATTAAAGAAAATATAGTCCCATCTGATGCCTGTTAGTCTTTTATAAGGGATATGTGATAAATTAATATTTATTTCTAATATAGTATGTGTATATGAATGTGTCCAAGGCAACTGAATTTAGAGCATTCAGCTGCTGCCTAATAAAAAGGAAGCTAGACACTTAACTTAGTTTAGCTTAAAATACTGGATAGGTCTTCTAGTGTGGACTTCGAATGAAGTCCTTATGAAGTCAAGGGAACTTGTATTATTTTCAAGGTGATGCTCTTGAATGGATTTGTATCCTGGAATAGAGGCCTAATGTGGTGGGGTTTTGCACTCATTTTTGGTTTTTTCGTTACTAATTTGGTTTTAATACAGCATATTTTAAAATAAATGGTTTCAGTGGGCTGAAGTCATGGCAATCCTGCATTCTCTCTCAAGCATGTAGAGAAATCTGTGTCCTGTAAGAACTGATTTGTGTGCAGAGTTTGTCATCTTAAGCACTGACTGTTCTGAGCACTGGCAAAACAGGTTTCATATTTGTTAAGTTGTTTGATGGTTAAAAACTGTCTTTTGTTTACAGTTGCAAAGTTCAGCAGATATATCACCACCAGCTTTTCCTTTTTTATATTTTTGAGCTCAAAAAAATACAAATTGAAAGAGTAAATTACATTGAAATGTCCTTAAAACAGTAGATTTAGATGTGTTTAGCCATCAGTGTCCAGAGCACACATTTGAAACAGAAGCAGCATGATTAATAACTGCAATAATAGCACAGTGTTTGGAGAATTTTGTTTCATAATTACAGTCATGATAAGCGAAACAGATGATCTGGAGAAGTGGCTTGTCCACCGAGTTAAGAAATGTTATGTGAATTCACAGTGTCACATCTGTGGTGTGTAAGGAAAGAGAGTCCCAGTGAGAATATATGCTGATGTTGGTTTTAGGTTCCCTCAGTTCTGCTGCACAATGCTATGGATGAAAACATAGACGTGTGTGCACATGTTCATGCGTATGCACATGCAAATTGTGTCTTCCTATGTACTGCCTGTGGATTAGGTGTACAAACTTCTAATTCAGCAGTGCTTGAATTATGCCTATGAATGGATCATGTAACTGTGTATATATTATGTGGAATGCTTGTCTTGAAGTAGAATGGAGCCTTTCCATCCCTCTCCGAGCAAAGAGTCCTTTCCCTGATTGAAGCTTATAGTAATTTTTTTTTAAGGAATGGTGTTTTCAAGAGCAGAGGGTTTTTTTCCAGTAGATGAGTTGCTTGTGTGGAAATGTGTGTGAGACTGTGTATGTTTATGTATTTCGTATGTTTTGTGTGTACGTCTCTGTGTATATATGTAATTACAAGTTTTTTGCAATCGCAAACATGATTTGTTAATGCAGATTTTTATTTTTCTGAATACAAAAGAATATCAATTTGTAAATACTAGAAAACCTACCAAATTGGTGATTCTGCACCTTATTAACAAGGCAGGAATAAAGTTGATTGCCTGAGATCTTCTGTAAGGAGCTCCGTGTAACCATGCTGGAAATGCAGTAGTTCTACCTGAGATTCTCCAGTGATTCTGTTGCTGTGAGATCACAAATACTTGTTACACCTGTGACTGAATGGCCATTTGTCCCTGACAAATTCAGTTAGCTTTTCACTGTCTTTGCTCTCTGCTCACCTTGTTCAACTGATGAGCCTCAACTCTGCATTCACACCAGTTCTCTTATCAGTGCACCCGTGGTCATGGAGCACTCGGCATTTGTCCCCACTCTGAGCATTGTGGCAGCTGGGAAGGTCCTGTCAGCGAGAGGGCTGTATGTTCAGAAGCACAGCACCTGAACTGAAGAAAATCTTTGTTGCCTGAAGCAGATGCTGATCGTGAGCAGTAGCTTTGGTTTTTCAGGCTTCTATGACTACAAGGAGGATGGGGTGGGCAGTTTGCCCTCAGAATAGCGTCTGACTGCTACACCCTTTGCTGAAGGAAATAAATGCATAAGGTACTGTGCCGCTTTGGTGCATGAGCTTCCATGGTTATCCTTTCCCCTGCTTTCTGACGAAAAATGTTTGAGGTACCCCTGTAGTATTAAATTGTCAGCAGTGTCTCTGAAAACTTAAGAGGATATAAAGCGTATGCAACTTGAGGCACAGAAGTTACTAATGTATGCAGATGATACTGTGTTCCTGTGAAAAGACCTAATGGCATCTGTCCCAGAAACATTAAATGTAATATCCAGATTTGGAGTCATCTCAGGCTACTGGATGAAATAACAATACCCTTGTCAAAATGCTTTCCATCAGTTTTATTTGCCCTGTGGAAATTGAAAGTCAAGAATGTAACTTACTCAGGGATGGAATTAAAAATTTGTGGTTAAACTGAATGGTTGAGGAGAACGTGGGCTACGTAATCACAGAAAGAACCAAAGGGATCCTTGAAAACTGAACTTTGCCCAATCTCAGCATATGGTGAGTCCCTGTGAGCTGCATTGCATTAGACCGAAATTATGCAGCAAGGCCTCCTGATGTATGTAAAAGCTGCGCCGAGTTCTGTATAACCCTTTGCTGATCTCCTGGAGTTTCTTCTGTTCTAATCAGTTCTGGCTGGTGACAGGGATTTGGTAAGCACGTGTTGGGGGAGAAGGGGGTGAGGAAGGGAAAGCAGAAAGGATGGGAGGCATGCCTGGAGAGGTAAGGGGCAAGGTTTGCACATGGGAGGAAGCAGCTTCCACTCAAGGGTACTTCTTGAAAAAGTTTTGTGTCTGTTCAGGTACCTCTTAGATACTTCTGATGTCCTAAGACGACTTCTGCTCACCTTCAGGACAAGGCTGCAACACTTGCCCTTTTTACACCTTTTTCCCAGGGAATTGTCATTTTATTCCTCTACTACGTCCTGTCTCCTCTTTCATGAACAGCACTGATGGAGATGGGGTAACAAGCAAGTCAGCCTCTCTACCTTACAGGACATTGCAGCCCCAGCACGAAGGCAGGTGAGCAAGCTGAGGGCCAGAAAATTACCATTTTTGTTGTAGTGTGGAGTAGCCAGAGAAATCTGCATGACCTCTAATGAAGGCAATTAAGACAGTGTTTGTGCAACTACTCACAATCATATTATGCATAGCACGCATCAGTGCCAGTATACCTCAGAGGCAGCAGAGATAACTCGGGCTCAGATACTATCATGCTTTTTTGCCATTCCCTTTTCAAACATACAAAAAATAATTTCCCCGTTAGTTATGGGTGGGGTTGGCACAATAAGAAATGAAGGCCTTCTATAAAGGCAACTTCAGTATTTGCCAAATTTTATCCTTCATTCAGTGACATCTGACACAATTCAATTATGGCTTGTCAAAAGCATTCTCCACTGTGGAATAGAGTGGAAAAACAAGATTACATACAAATGGCTGCGGACTGTTACAGTCAACTAGGGGACTAACGAACTCTTGGCTTTCTGAGTAAGATACGCAAAACGAAGGTGAAGCACGCTGAAAGAGGGGTAAAATGAAAAGATCAAGACTACAGCAGTAGAAGAAAAATGTGAAATACTGGAGAAGAGATGCCGTATTTTTTAGCACGGAAGAGCAGCAGTGCTGCACCCTGCGCGGGAAAAGGTCCGTGAGTGTCGGGGTGATGGGGAGAGGGGAGTTCCTTTGGGGGAGAGTCGGGGGAGAGCCACAGTTACCTGCGCTGGAGTGGGAAGAGTTCATTTGGCTATCTTAGGAGAAAAATTGTCTTTTGAGAACATCAATCATGAAAACTGCGGGGGGCTTGCTTTAACTTCGCAGGGTATTTAAATTAGCCATGAGCACTTTAAATAGAGCATGGCTGCCTGTTTCTTGCAAAGCGAATGGCTGCGTCGGTGCAGTGCTCCTATCAGAAAAAATGATTTGGTGGGAGGAAATTTTGAGAATCTGATCTGACTTAAATATCTGTTCTGGCATAGAATGTGGCCTGCTGGTAAGCTGATGTAACTTTGTGCTTATAGCCTGCTAATTGGCTATAAATTAGACTCTTTCTTCCAGGCGAAACAAGCGGCACATACTGGTGTAGTCTCTTAACTTCCAGGTAAAAACTCAGGTAACAGTGAAACTTTAAGTTTCACACTGACAAACTCAGTTACCAGTTTGTCAGACGTGGATCGGAGAGCAGAGGGCATACGTAGTCACTAGTCTTAGCTTTTAGATGG
Organism: Dromas ardeola; assembly: GCA_013398915.1. Classification (NCBI taxonomy): domain Eukaryota; kingdom Metazoa; phylum Chordata; class Aves; order Charadriiformes; family Dromadidae; genus Dromas; species Dromas ardeola. The sequence continues at coordinate 263,344 of VYZM01019466.1, read as the reverse complement.
TGCTGCTGTGTCCCCAGCACATGGTTTTTTACTAAAGATAGGTTTTTATCAGGTGGTTCATAGCAATCATGAAACATTTGTCAGAAAATGCTTTCATTGGCTGATCTTCCTGGCTGTCTCCTAAGATTTGAGGTCAAGGCCTAGTGGCCTTGGAAGGCTTTATTTTCTTAGTAGTTGTACCTAATTTTCAACGGGGCAAGCTTCACAGAGCTCCCGTGGCTCCATTTAAAAAATGCATTTCAGGTGGTACCGAAACAAAATGCCTCGATCAAAAAGTCACAACTACTCCTGAGAGAAAGTGATGGAACATAAACCTAGGTTTTGTGTCAGTATTTGTGTTTCACTGAAGAATTTCTACTCCCTACAGCTGTGTTTAAGGTGGTCGCTTACATAAATGCTTCCTCGCTGTTTCACTTTGTGGTAACATGCCGGTATGGACGCGGCAGTACTGTGTCCACTTACCAGTGTGTGATGGTAACGTAACTCTTCGTGGTCACAGAGGAAAAGGAAACAGATCTGCTACAGGTAATAATAAATGCTATGCTACAGGTAATAATAAATGCTATAGTAAGAAGTGCTCCAAAAGTAGTTGCAGAGCTAAGTCTTTTGTTAAAGAAGATAGAAGCACTAAAAGGCAGCACAGCTACCTAAATTTGAATGAGGCTAGTGCTTCAGCTTCTTAGGGACATTCTTACCTTGTTCTTTCCAGAGAGATGCTTCCCTGATGTATGGTTTTCAGCTTTAATGACCGTAACAGTTTGGCCTGACCTTACTTCTGACAAGGCTAATCAAATAAAGCAGTCAAAATAGGCAAGAGGCATGTTTACATGCAGCATCAGAGTAGCTCTCACAGCGATCGCAAAAAGATTTGGGTTAACTGTCGCTGTGTCTCGGTCACCCACGATATTCCAGTGTAATACTTCTGTAGCAGCACCTGTGTCAGGGATGGGCCCTGACACGACTCCTCCGGATTCTCCCTTTGTATTGAGTAACTTCCTTTGCTACGGGGGAGATCTCTAGAGGTGCGTGTCTTGCTTCAGTGAGACTCTGCAAATAAATGGCTTTCAAACCATCTTTTGATGGACTTGAGCATGGCGCAAACTAGCGATGCGAAACTTCCATCTCTCAATAGGTGTTTTTGTAGCATCTTAACCTGCTGGAGGTCCCGTGATTTGAAGGCACAGAAAAACATAGTATATATTTTGGATGCGCTTTTCCCCTTTTTTTTTAATGTACTCAGTGCTTATTAAACATTCTACCCTAGAAGAGGAAGGGGGCTGGTGCTCTCTGCCCTAACTAGAACAGGGTAATGCCCAGAAGTGGGATAAGACAGTAGGGAGTGGATGGGCAAGGAGCAACACGAAAGTAACAGCAGAATGTTAACTTTGTTTTTTAATGATTCGGCCTGATTGGGAACAGTAACACAAGCACATGTGTATTACTGAGAATGAAATGGTGGTTTCTAGACTGAACTTTTCATTAGATTTTGCCCAGAAGTAACTGTGGCCCCAAACTCCTCATTCTGTCTGGCTGACAAAATAATGATTGCCTCTATCACGGGGTTTGGCATTGTGTGCCTTATGAACATATTATTGAAAGGGTCTCCCGTACCACCAGTTCCAGTTCCCTGCTTTGGTGAGTCTGCAATATGCCTGCCATAAACTGCTAAAACTTTACCTCAAAGATTTCAGGTTGCTTGTCTCCACTGGAACACAGTTCTGGAATTCCGTTGCTCAAAATTCAGAGAACTAAATGATCTCTTCGCCTCCCTGCCTGCTTCTGGTGTTCACCAACGCTCCCAACAACAAATGAGCGGCTGCTACTGCCTGCATTTGGTTGTGGTGGACTATGAAAAGCAGGGAAATGTGTAACTGATAGAGTTCTTTAAAAGTACTTTTCTAATCATCACAAAGTGAAATAAGAGGATAAGAGGAAATTCAGAGCGATATACGTGTGGGGTTTTTTTGTAGTTTTTTTACTTTGTGGATTTATTTTCTAGGAAAAATCTAGCTCGGCTGAGTGTGTGATTAAGTAGCTGATGGAATTATTCTTTACAGGGAGGAGAAGATGCCAGAACATTTGAGTGGTGTAAAACTAGACTGCACAGAGGATTAGAAAAGGTACAGGGAGGAATAATTTATTGTTGGCAGGAAGTAGACTTAATAGTACTTTTTTATCTGTAATTTTTATGATTCTATGGCTAACCAGGGAAATGTTTAATGTTCCCAATACAGCAGCTGAAGGTAGAAGAAGGAAGATTGACGTACCCAGCACTGTTATAATTCATTTCATTACTTCACACAGGGCTTTTATATTGTCACGCCCATAAAGCGCCAGTGAGTGTGCTTATAGCCAATTCATCTTTATATACTGCTTCTGATCCCATTGAAGTGAATGGCAAAACTCCCATCAATTTTAATGGCAGTGGGATATGGCCCATTTTGTAGATATACAATGTATATTTCCTGCACACACTGTTTTTCGTGTGTAATGTGCCTCTCATCTGAGCTTCAGAGAATGTTTTGTAAAGCGGCTAAGTCACAACCATTGATGTGGTCTCCAGCTGATGAGGTAAGGTGATCTGTCTTCAAAACGAGATTTAAAGATTGATGTTTATTTGTCTATGTATCTATCTATCTATCTATCTATTTATTTATTTATTTTAGGCATGGTATGCATGTAGAAGGTCTCCATGTGTAAAGTACTGTCTTAGGAAAATTTGCCCAAACACATTGCAGGAGGTAACTATGTTAGAAATAGATGTTACACTTGCAAGGTTAAAATTATGCTTCAGTGTTTGAAAAATAGGAAGCATCAAAGAAAATTGAAGGCAGCACGGATCAGTGGCTTAGTACATTGCACAGCGGTCTGCAGCACCAGAGGCTAGGAAGGGTCCCTTTTGGAAGGCATCTGTTTGGATAGCGACTCGCTCAATTAGCAAGGTACAAACCAAAAAAGAAAAGAATTAATGATTGATTCTTTGGATATTTTAGATAGTCTTCTTATTGAGAAACACTTTAAACAGTGGTAAGGTGTCTGTTTCTTCCAGAAACCTCCATCCTTGACCCTATTTAAAATGTACAGTGTATGAGCCATATTTTAGTAGCTGTAAATCCTGCTGGTTATGCATTGAAAGATCTGGATTCCTAGCAGCATTCAGCATGTGCATACTGGAAATGGAATTGCTGGACAGGCTGATGTCTTTCCTCGCGAAGCTTCCTTTCTTCACAATAGTGTATGCTGGAGAGCCGTCACATTCCCAGATTAATGAGAGAACGGGGTTTGTAGAGGACCCAAATGGGAAGTTTGCAGTTTAACTAAACCTCCTAGAGTGTATTTTTGAGTTACGTACCAGTAGAGACAAAATAATTAGCAGACTGCACTGCAGGTGACAGATCACCTAGCCTTACTGTACTCTTCCACTAAGTGCTTGCTGCAGTTACAGGTTCTGGAATTGGATTGTGCAAAGACGTATGAAGTCTCTTTGACTGGGTGTACGCAAGAGTGTATCCAGCTTGTTGAATTACGCTTGCCTTTAGTTAGTGCCATGACATTGAAGAGTGTCTCTTTATGAATGCGTTGACTGAAGTAGCTGTGCTCTGTTGGGGTGACACAGTAATTGAACAGAAAAACACCACCATTCTGAAAGACATTAGCACCATCTGAACATAGAGGCAGTCCCCTTGCATCCAGTCCCTTACAGCCACTCTTGTGAAAAAGTAGTTGTCTAAAACACATATGAATTAAATCCGTTTGGTTGGTTGGTTTTCACCATCTTGGTATTTTCAGAGGTTTGGTTGGTTGTTTTTTTCTTAAATATATAAGTAGTCTTTTTTTTTTTTTTAAATTGTATATACAAAGTTGACTTGAACTGTTAGGCTGGGACTTACATTCCTACGTGGTTCACAAGAGAATGCAGACCTTGAATTCAAGTCCTGAAAACACAAAGTGCTGAAACCAGTTTCATGAAGAGCTATGTCAAGTGCTGAACTGTGCACCATAAAACCAGTCGTTGTAAAGCACCTTTAAACCACCACTGTGGCTTTTGTGGCGTTGTGGCTATAGCACTAGCCTGAAGTTCAGGAGGTCAGAGTTCAGTTCCTAGTTTTTCTATTGATTTCCTTTGGGCAATTTGCTTCTGATGTGATTTTTCAGAAGCAATTAGTGTAGGCCTAACTCTGCTATCAAAATCAAAAATTCCTGTTAACTTACCTGAAAACAGAGTTAAGACTTATTGAAGCACATTTGCTGGTTTGTCCTCAAAGTCTTCAGGCCTCATTTTTCCATCTCTCTACTAAGAATTATGTGTTCTACTCATAGAAATGATGTGAGGATAAATTCATGGGTATGTGTGAGCCACACAGGTCTTAGAGCAACAAAAGCCAAGCTTGGCCCACTAGCTGACTAATCTGGGAATCTATTTTTTAAATTATGAGGCTACTTTTTAATGAGAGAATTCCCTATTTTTGCTGAGAATATACAATACTTTAATAGCGGAGGGTGGGGATGAGGAAAGCTTTTTGCCACAGATTTTTTTCCCATGTCCTCTCTTAAAAGACAGTCTTGCAACGCACAGCAGCTGTCGGTAACCTGCAAATTGTTCCTGCCCTCCCTAGCAGATGTTACAGTGGCATTTGACAGTATACTGCAAACTCCAGAGATGTCAAAGATTAAAATAAGTGAAAGTTGTTGAACAAAAAAGATATAAAATGTTCTTTCTTAGAAAAAAAAACATAAATAGCTGGGCTTCTGACAAAAGCCTGTCTCCCTTACACTTTCTTTTTGGAGAATACAAAATGCTCTAACTTCTAAACTCAGCTTTGCTTTAGTCTGAGATGTGCTGCTGCTTTTTTAAATTATTGATGCTTGACTTGAGAAACACAGAGGGCATGTTTTGTTTTTCTTGAAGTTGCATTCATACAAATTGGCTCCCAATGCAGAAGAGAAAGTGATTTGGAAAAGCATTTACAGTTGTGTGGGATTGCAGAGGCAAGGGATGTCAAATGGGGACGTTATCAAAGTTCATTCTTTGAAGGCTACTCAAAGGAATGCAACATGTTGTGTCTTTTGGAGTTGGTTTGCAGCAGAAGCATTTTTTTAGAAGGGGGAAATAGATCCTAGTTCTGACAAGAAGGGATGTCTGATGAGGAACAGAAGAAGAGATGTGTTGTGCTAAAGAGAAAAATAAAATTATCAGATTTTATGCTAGATTTAATTGCTACAGTTAAAGAAGTACACAGGGGCTATGACTGGAATGAGCATTGCACGTACTGGTAAATAGGAAAATATGCATGAGATGATTGATTTTTGAGCCCCAAGTTTCCCATGCTGGAACCAACTATTTGGAAGAACAAGTAGAAAGAAAATTAAGCTAATTATCATAATTATCACAATGACTGGAATACCAATTTGTCAGTTATTTCCAGGTGTTTTCAAGTGACAGAAAACTCGAATCACTGGCTTAAAGTGAAAAAAATGTCTCAGAAACAAAACAGAACTCTGAACTGCTGGGTTTGTCCCCTTCCTGTGGTCTGATTTGCATAAATTTGTAGATATGGAGCTTCTCATGCTATGCAAGCAGCAAGATCTCTATCATTAAAACTTGGGAAACGTCAAGTTCAGGAAGTTGAAATGCAATGCCTGCGTCTTAACTGGAAGCTCGTTTTCACAAAATGTTTCTGAGAATGAGGGTGTAATAAGCTGTGACTTAGAAGAGACGGAGTTATCGTTACTGTGATCAATTTTGGACGAGTTGTTTTAACCTCATGCGTTGGGCAGTCTCATGGAGAACCATATGGAAGGCGAGGTGGCAGAGTTGCTCTTTGCCAGCTCTACTGCATGCTTTCCTCTGAAGTATTTGACAGTGACTCTTTGCAGGGATTCAAGATTGGACTAGTTTGGACTATATCGGCTGTCTGTGATGCCAGAAGGACATATCTGTGTTTCTGTGAAAAATGGTCCAAACAGTATTAAAAAAAAAACCCACCAAACTTTTCACTGCTCGTACATGTAGACACATGCACAGCCTTTTAGTTTAGACCCTTTTCCTGAAAGATACTTACAGATAGCTGGAGTGTGCTGTGATTAGGTTCATGGGATCAGAGATAAAGAAGTGAAGGCTGATCAAATGCCTTGGGGTGTGTTTCGTTTTGTCTGTTTTATTGAACCTGTTGGGTTATTGATTTATATATTTTGAATAAGGAAAACATTTGGAAGGAGAAAAACAAAGCAAAACAAAAACCTATGCTAGGGAGAAATGTCTTGAGAATCTTAAGACTTCCAAAAGGTTTTTTTGGGGGTTGTTTTTGTTAGTTTTGTGGGGCTTTTTTTGGTTTTTTTGGGTTTTTTTGCTAAAGAAAAGAAGGTGGCAAAATCGCTATTTCTGAAATAGGCTATAAAACAAGAAGTGTATAAAAAGCTTTCTAGGAAAGCACATCCTCTGTTGAATCCTACATTACAAGGAAAACGAGAACTCTCTCTTTCGCTCTTTATATGATACCTTTAGTCTGAAATGGAGTAAGGTTAACAGTGGCTAACTGACCTGTGTGTCAGTGTCATAGTCACTTCCTTGGAGACTTAGGCTTTCAAAATCATTTCAGCCCTTTGAAAATGTTAACTTAAAGCTCAAAATGGACTGAATTTCAGTTAGTTCTATCAGGCAGCTCTTCCTCCTGCTGTCTTGGTTACTTCAGGTACACAACTGCTATTGCTGACGGTGAATGTGAAAGTGCATTTGATCTGTCATAGGGGATTTTAATGAAAATGTTGTGTAAACTTGTTTTGGAAAAGAAAACGTGAAGTTTTGTTGGAATACCTGCAACTGGTTTACACAATTTAGTTGATCATTGATATGATGAATAAAGCAGGACCAGGCATGAATGGGTGTGAAATTTTGCGGTAGCAGCAGTGGTGCAGGCAGAATTTAGAAATGGCATCATACCAGCTCGTTTCTGACAGCCTGTATGTCCATGTTTAACTCAAATTATGTGACAGGGCATTACAAAGAGGATACCTTTAGGAAGAGAGGACGACATGCAGATGCCTGATTTTGACGTACAAAGATAATTTCAGAGTGCAAATCGTTGCTTGTGCTAAGTATGTTTCAAAGAGTCCAGCTGAAGTTGGGGTTGTTCAGCCTGGAGAAGAGAAGGCTCCGGGGAGACCTTATAGCGGCCTCCAGTACCTAAAGGGGGCCTACAGGAGAGGTGGGGAGGGACTCTTTATCAGGGAATGTAGCAATAGGACGAGGGGAAATGGTTTTAAACTGAAAGAGGGGAGATTTATGTTAGATATTAGGAAGAAATTCATTACTGTGAGGGTGGTGAGACACTGGAACAGGTTGCCCAGGGAAGTTGTTAACATCCCATCCCTGGAAGTGTTCAAGGCCAGGCTGGATGGGGCTCTGAGCAGCCCGGTCTAGTGGGAGGTGTCCCTGCTTCTCCCATAAACTCTATGTTTAGAAAGGGAAGCAAGTCAGTAGCTTGTTAATTGTGGTCTTATGTCTCTCTTCCCTTCTTTGAGCCCTGTTTTCCAGGTCCTTACTTTTTGTGTACCATCACTTCAGCCACTTTTTGAATAGTCAGACAAATCCCTAGAAGCTACAAGCACGCTCATGTCTTCAGAAATTTTATGTTTCTGGCGGAAACCAAGGGACAGCATTCCCTATCCTCCGAAAAGGAACCAAGCTTCAGAGGTGTTTTTTTTTTTTTTTCACTCAAAGCACACTACTTACACTTGATTCGGCTTTTACCCCCAGATCATCTAGGGATTATAGTCCTAAATTAATTGCTAAGCCAAGGCAATGTGAAGGCCTGGATCTTGCAAGTGAAAATTCCCAGAAAGCCCTTCCTTCTAACAGCACGGAGCAGATTTCTAGCTGGTGTTGGCTACTACTGCTCTGCTGAAACTGTGAGAATTTACACCAGTGGAGCATCTGTCCCCAGAGAGAATTTATACCTAATTAAAGATTTGCTCCAGAGTTTTGCTGCCTTGTCACTGTCCCAGTGGCTACAACCCCAGGAAGACTTGTCTCGCCTAACATATAAACGAGCTATGTATTTCCCCCCATTTTTTAAGCAGTGCCTTTATGCCATCTCCTTTGTAACAGGAAAACTGCAGCTGACTTATTTATATTTGCATCAGACACAAGGGTCTCCAGATAATTTCTTAACAAATCCTTTATAAACCTGCGAGCATACCTGCCAACCTTGATAGGGGAAATATGGCATGCAAAGTACAATGGGTCTGTAGGGAAAGAATACAGAGCAAAGGACCTCCTGACATAGACAGGAGATAATGTTTTCAGCTCGTATACTCAGAACAACAGGGACCACTGCAAGGTAAGGGCAGTTAGGAAGTCTTTAAGTCTAACGTATGTATTGACATCCTTTAATGGAGTAGGTTTGTGAGATAAATGTGTTATAATATTGGTTCTGGGAAATAGCTACAAGTTGAAATGAGCTGACAGGCTTGTATGCAAGGCTCAACCGACTCATTCTTCCTGAAAATACAGAAGGGAAACTAAGCGAGATTAGAACTGACTCTGTATCCAAATGTGATAATAGCCGAGACAGTTCTTTTACAGTAGAGGTTGCAATAGCTCAGATCCAATATAAATTAAGTCAATTAACTGGTGCCAAACTTCACTTTTACTCCACTTTGCGGAAATTCTTGAAAGAAAACAACTGCTTAACTTTCACTATTTTCCCATCCTCTGGTAAACTTACTAGGTTGGCATTCAAAATAGACTTCACACTTCAGTGTAAGCACAATCATACCTTTTAGGAGGTGTGGGAAAATCAGTTATTCAACTGATTAATATTTAGATATTATAGAACAGAAAAATACTCCCAGCCGAAGCCTCTGAGACACAAAATGTTAACATTGGTTATGCACGTCCTGCTCTGAGTACGAGAGCAAAAGTTCAGACAAGTCATCATAAACTTGCTATTACAGAATATGAGTTAAAGACAGAAATGGGAAAGATTCAGATCTCACTCTCACGTCTTTAGGCTCACTGAACAAATATACTGCATAAAATGTAAGGAGGTATAAACACAGCGATATTCTAGTATCACTTGTTAGATTTGCTAACTGCTTCTTCCAGGATAGGCCACTGCCAAACTGGCTGTGCTTAGGGCTGGCTTTTTCAGATCTATTAATGCTCTAAACCAATTATTTCAAAAAGGGAGTACATCAAAGAAAGAAGAGCGAAGATCGGGTATACATTTTGCTGATTTGGAATTACCATTGCCATTTTGAAGGAAAATCTTCACGTTTACTTCTTACTCACAGAAATTTGAAAACCAAAAGCAGCCTGGGATCATGGTATGACTCTAAGTTCAATAATAAGACTAGTGTTTAAGGATCGCTTAATTTCCTTTAAGTGCTGCCCTTTTTTAGGGGAGGAGCTTCTAGCGTGAGACATCCCATTGTGAGAACTCCTAAAAACAGCCCTATGTCATTGACCAGACACATCGCTAGTCCAATACCCTGCCCACCCAGTACGGCAAAAAATGGCTGCTGGGAGAGAAAATGCAAGAGCGCGCCATTTAATGTGCTTTCCAGTTTACCTAAAATCGTAGAAGTTTAAGTGGGAGAAGTTAAGTCTAACTTACACTGTAGGCAGCCCCAGCCCTATCCTACCTAAAATTTTCTGGCTTTATTCTCAGAGTAGAAGAGACTTGCATACTATCTGCTTGGTGAAAACTACTGTACATAAGTTCATGCAGTGCATGCAAGCAAAAGTGAAAGTTTTCTGTCTAGTCCTATTTGAATTCCTGGAGCCAACTTTTAGTGTTTAGAATGGTAATAAGTTGCATCTATATATATAGATAAATAGATATATGTATACTGGTATGTATATTCATGGGAAGAGTATATTAAAATGTAGTGACACAAAAGTAATTTTCACTTCAATTTCAGAGAACAAAGCAAATCCATCTTCTATCTGTCATACCTCTCCCACATTGCCTCAGAGAATGGGATTTGAATTGTCCAAATGAAATTAGAATGTTGTGGCCTTGATCTGAATAGAAACAAGAATAAAAAAAAAATATTTATATAGAAGATGCCCGTGTAGTCTGTGGGGCTTCTAGGGCTGTTAATTTGTGAGCATTGTTAATTCAGTAGCAATAACCTCCTATATTAGTGCAGCTGAGTGTCAATATTAACATGTGGTATTATATACATTAAAAATGCTACGTTTACCTTTTTTTTTTTTTTTTCCTTTTTCCTCCTAACTTGCATGACCAGTTTCAGGTATAGCACTCTAAAATTTATGTTATATTCAGCCAGTCCAGATCTCATTACATTAGACAAACACTGTACAGGAAGAAAGTGGATCACATAAATGCCACTAATATTATTCATGAATTTTCCTACTGCAGTAGGTTGGAAATATGTTACAAATATTCGCTAATAAATGACTTTGTTTAAGTTCTGGTATTGTATTTCTGTATTTTTTCGTTACCATTTAAGAGGTTTTGATTCATTTCTACAGATAAAATTAAATGCTTTACTGTTACTGTTTATTCTCTACCATTGATGATAATGTACCTCCTTTCAGCCTTCCTGCTGGTCTCTGGATGTCAATCTGTATCACAGACTGGAAACTCAAATTGCTGTAGCTTTTCATAGAATAGATTATTCTTTTTTGTTGTTTTTTAATGTGCTTTGAATCAGCCAGAATTTATGACTGTTCAATACTGTTTCAGCTACCGCAGGTAATAGTTTAGTTACCTGTTGTCTTCTGATGTAAAGCTGTTTGCATACTGGTAGCTGCTCTTGGGCGTTGTGTTGTAAAACAGGCCAAAATATGGGAATAGAATCACAGAATTGTAGGGGCTGGAAGGGACCTTTGGAGATCATCTAGTCCAACCCCCCTGCCAGAGCAGGGTCACCTGGAGCAGGTTGCACAGAAACCCATCAGGGCGGGTTTTGAATGTCTCCAGAGACAGAGACTCCACCACCTCTCTGGGCAGCCTGTGCCAGTGCTCTGCCACCCTCAAAGTAAAGAAGTTTTTCCTCAAGTTGAGATGGAATTTCATGTGTTCCAGTTTGTGCCCATTGCCCCTTGTCCTGTTGCTGGGCACCACTGAAGAGAGGCTGGCCCCATCCTCTTGACACCCGCCCTTTAGATATTTATAAACATTGATGAGATCCCCTCTCAGTCTTCTTTTCTCTGGGCTAAACAGACCCAGGTTTCTCAGCCTTTCCTCATAAGAGAGGTGCTTCAGTTTCTTGATCATCTTTGTAGCCCTCCGCTGGACTCTCCAGTAGTTCCCTGTCCATCTTGAACGCTGGGGCTCAGAACTGTGCTCCAGATGTGGCCTCACCAGGGCAGAGTAGAGGGGGAGGATGACCTCCCGTGACCTGCTGGCCACGCTCTTTTTAATGCAAAATATATACATAATTTAGTGTATGTATAAAATATAAAATTATAATATATATATAAAAATATTTAAGGAAACAACATATATAATATTGCATATGGCATGCATATGGTCTAGGACAACTGCGAGTAAGTCTTCTGGAGGAGTCATATTAATGGAAAAGCTCGAATCTTAAATCAGACCAGGCTGTAGTGTTTAATAAAAATATTATGTGTGACATTAATTTCCATAGGATATTTTAACACAATTTAAGAACAAGATTCTAGCTAACAAATTCCACAGATTTTCACAATAATTCTGTATAAATCCATGGCATTTCTATGTTGTTTTATTGTTTCAATTATTCTTTTTTTTTAGGTTGCACAAAACCTTCCCATAAAGAAGTACAGTATCTCCTTCTTGTGGTTTGCTAAAGTCCTGTAGGAACCTGTGGTATAAAATGCAAAAGTAATATGTTCTTGACAAGAATGGATCTGTGTTTATTGAGCATTGTTAATTACCTGAAAAGATCACTTGTGCATATTAATTCAAGAAGGCTCTTCTGTTGGTTATGGTATGTGTATGTTGAATGCCTTTCCCGGTCTGTCGCTAAAAACATTAAGAGGGAATGATGTACAGCCTACTAGTGGGTTTGAGCTTCAAAAAAAGAAAGCACAGGGAAGTGGAGCGATGGGAAAGTCGATGAGTGCTGTGAGTTCTTTTCAGTGAGACTACTGCCGCTAATACACAAACCGTTTTCCTCTTCTCTCACCCTCCTGTCTGTTTATGGAGGAGCAGGGGCCAGCGGGAGAGTTGGCAGATCTTTGGGGCATTGCATTACCTCCACTTCGTTTCACTCCGTTTCTTGTCTTACTGGTCTGAGGCCTTTCTGGTATGATTCATCATTCACAAGGCCACGAGGTCTTGAGGGGTTTTCCAGTGATGGTGACATTACTCACCGCGTTACATCTGTGAATACTGGCTTCAGAAGTTACTGTCAAGAGAGCAGTTTTTCTGAAGAGTTGACCTCCTGCTTGGCCATAAAATTACAACACCATTTCTTGGGTTTTTTCCTTCCACCTGCTGTGGAAGGAAAGGTGAGTAATGGGCTCTGGAGGGGACAGCAGATCAGATGACTTGCTACTGGCTTTTTTATTTGTTGACCACAAGGTTTGTTTATTGATCAGGTGAATTTATTTCTTTATTGTTTGTTTGTTTATTTCAAACAGGTGAAATGATGCGTGATTCCGATTCACTTGGCCAAAGCAAATCCCTGGGACTGACAGCGTGCTTTTAATAGATTTCTCCAGTAACAATTAGGCCAATGTAATATAAGCAGTGCTTGAATTGGTATTTACACTCACGTATGGATATTCAGTGGTGTAGTATTTTTGGTGGTACAGGTTGTTTTCTGTAACTAGTAGGACAGCTTGTCAGATAACACCAGTGTGTTCATAGGTACGAACTGTCACTAATTAGAGAAATCTGAAAGGTCTAGAGGGTCAGAGATGTGCTGCTTATTGTTGGAGTTTATTTCTTTTGACTAGGCTGAGGTGTGTGAACTGGATTTTTTCTGACTTGGTGGTTAAGGTATAACAGTCTTCATTTTAAAACAAAATTGCTATCGGTGCTGAATTTCTGTAGTCTCTTTTCTATCCTCCCATGTCTGTGATTTCTGTTCACTAAAGTTATTAAAACTTGTGCATTCTGGATACGAATAAAAAATTAAAAATTGTTATTAGTACATTCACTCTTTACTACCAGAAATCCACAATTTTTTTTTTTTCCACAGCAGATTGTTGCACAGAATATCTTGAGTTACAGCTTTATTTACCTTCACCCAAGAATTTTGCAGCAAAGGGGCTGTTAATAAATGTAAGTCAGAAGGAAAACATCAACCAAAATATGGAAACACGTTCAGCCTCAGTCCCAGGTAAGCTTGTTTCAGGTTTGATGGAAGTTCTCTGACGTATGAACACGTAACTGAGACACAGAGCAGAGTTGAAGGTGGTGGTGTAGGCGAAAACCCAAGCATTCAGCTATGGTTTATGCGCCTTATTTCCTGAGCTGTATCTCATGGCTCTCGTTCTCTTGCTGTGTTGACTGACCACAAAACAACTGAACATTTCCATCCTCAGTTCTGCCTCAGGTTTATCAGGCAAGCAATCCAAGCAGGGTATGGGAGAGGCATTCTGTATCCTCGGTTACGGCGTCAAAGACTGCACAGGATAAAGCTATAGGACACGATGGGAAGTCAGTGCAGCCCACAGGACAGGCTGGATGCACTGCAGTGTTGAGAAAAAACATTCTGCTTTCTCTACGCCAAAGGAGAGCTGCCTTTACATTCCCACAGGAGGCTGTGGTACCTGAAAACCTTCATATCTAGTAAAATTGCATACCTTTAGTATAAGCGAGCAGGTTTTGAGGTCAAACCATTTACTGCATTTACACAGAGGGCTTTCTAGGGCAATAACTATTTTGTCCCCATTTTCTTGTGTTTCTGCAAAGTCTGACATCATCAGGTTCTGGTCCACAGCTATGCTCCTAAATATAGATCATGAAATACACACGTAGTGAAATACACATAATAATTCATGTTTATGTGGAGCTAGGTGAGTATTGCTGTAATCATCTTTGTTTTTTTTTCTTGTATTTGCACCTAAATAATCACATTGCTCAGATGAATTTGTGTAGAAAAAAACCTATCTTTATGCCTGTAGTTAAGAATGCAACCTAACGAATCCTGATATCCAAGCCATTTGAATCAGATTTCAGATAAAGGCAATTTTTCATACCATGACAACTATCAGCCTAATAGAAGGTTTCCCTTTCCTTTCAAAGGTGACGCTGTTATTTTTGCTAAAAGAAAGGAGAGCCTTCCAAGATTTTAAATTCTGAAGATATGAAATAGGTTTTGAATCTCAAAGCGAAGTGTGGTTTCATAAAGTTATTTTTTTTATAAATTTATTTTTTGATGTGGCTTAAAGTTATGTTTTCTTCTAGGCATATCTCTGAATTCAGCACAGCCCAGGAGCTCAGCCTCTGTTGAACACCAGGCCCTCTATACATGTAAGCTACTGATTGATGCTCTGCGTCTTAATTACGGGGGGGAGTAGGAAAGAACCAAGAGTTTTCTGTTATATTCAAAGGCCTGAGAGAGACTTCCCTCACAACAAAGGCCATTTGCCAACACTTGAAGTAACACACATTTTCATGAATATTGGATTTGTTGTTTCTGTTTTAATATTTTGTCTATGTCAAGCAAGTGCAAAAGGTGTTAGAAAGGAGCTTCAGCAAGGAGTGAAAAACAGGAGAATTTGGAGTCCAGCCATTAGTATTGAGACAAAGAAGAGATGACCTTGCAGTTCAAAGCTGCTGTGAGAGGTAGGGAAGAGTTTTGAGCAGCAAGAAGATAAACAAGGAAAGAGATGAGAATTTCCATTTAAGAGAGCAGAGAGCAAGTAGAATTTTAATCTTGCGAGAATGATGTAATACAGACTATGACTCCAAAAATGGAGAAATGCAGACTAAGAGGTATAATTTGTCATGCTAAAGAAATATTTATCTGCAAAACTATCTGTTCTGCCTTTTAAAGGATAAAATTTCTCTCATGTCCATTTCTGCCCATTTATGGCTTTGGTTAAATATCCTTGTCCTTTTTACAGCTGTTAGCCACAAGCCAGACCTGTTGTATAATGGGCTGACGTGTCATTGAGTTTGTTGTTGATTATCCAAGGCTTAACAGAAATAGTCAGGCTTCAAACTGGTATCTCCAGCTTATTCTTAGGAACAGTGTGTTTTTCTCCACCTTACCTTATCTTCCCCACCATTTTTATTCAAGTAGCCTGTCATATTGAAGACCGTAATTTATTCAAGTAGCCTATCATAAATCAAGACCGTAAGGTAAAAATCTTTTCGAGAAAGGGACGCTGGTTTAGGAGAGACTCATGCAAACGGCTGCACTCTACATTCCCTTGAGGTAGGACCATGTCTTAGGCTTTTGTGGCATAGTGCAAGACTCTTGTGCCTTATCAAGCCAAATGGTCTCATGCTATTATATGATGAGGTGCAGCACCTCTGTGTGTCAGGGAAAAGAAAACTTGCATGGCTCTAGGAAACTAGAGCTCTCTGCTGACGCATGGGCTTCGAACCTTTGATGTCATAAATACAGGTGGGTGGGTGGACTGATTCCAACCCACTGCAGAGCTGCAGCAGAATGCAGCAGTGTTAATTGACTGCATTAGCAACATGCTCTCACGTTGAAGGCTTGAAACAGTAGTGCATGGTTGTAGTTGGAAAAGGGTTGCTCAAAAGAGGTAGGCGACATAAAGCACTTCGCTCTCAGTGAAGCAGGGTTCACGGCCATGTCCGTGTTACCAAATAGGTCTGTTTAGCAGAAAGTGATGCGTGAAGCAGAACAGCTGGGGCTGAGGACCCAGCACTGTGTATTTCAACAGTTTACCCTAGGTCAACTGTAGCTTGGTGCTGTGAACTCATTGGCCATTAGTGGCTGCAGAGCTTTAGGTGGACTCTTGGAGCTCACTGTGTAATTAAGTTTCGTCCAAAAAGAATCAAGTTTTTGCACTCCAAAACCACTCCGTAATGTGAGCCAAAAGTGGGGCAAGCGAGACAGAGTTGCTGCAAATGCGCAATCCTGCTCCAAAGCAAAATACTGGTGTACCCCATGAATACACAGGGAACTGAGTGACTGAGAAAGACAACTATTGTGTGGTCCTCTTTCCATTTAATGGAAAGCCATCCCATGCTGGATGAGTTTAGCAGTGCTGAACTCTGCTAGGTGGCAGGGAGACTGCCGGGTCCTCCCAGCTTTGCAATCTCAGTTCAATTCTGCCTGCCCTTTGCTCCCATCCGTAGCCTCAGGCTGTCAGTATTTTGAGTGACTTAGACTTCAAAGAGTGAGCTAAGCCTTCTTACATGTTTTTTAAGAAAACACTTGAATATTAGTTTCATGATGGGTTTTCAGATCTTCAAAGTTCATGTTTTCAAGATTTACACTGCACATGTTCTAATACAAATTCTGCTAGCATTTTCTGTGTATCACTGATCCTTCAAGTTTAAGATGATGAAAGTAATTAGCTAAATGGTTGTTCTCTAAATATAGGGAAGCCTTTTAAGTAAGGGCATAGAAAGAATTAACCTTTTTTCCCTCCACACACACCTCCTTGAGATCTGAACAATTGATTTTACATAGGTAACAAATTGAAGTTCAGTAGCAGTATGATGAATACACTTCAGTTCTGCAGCTTAATTCACATGCTCTTGCAAACCAATGCTTAGGCACGTTATCAATAAAGGATGGGTGACATTTCTGGTAACTGGCATAACCATGGAGTCTGTGAGACTGTTTTACTCCTTTAGCTTTATTTATCTATTTACTTATTCATTCATTCATTTATTTATTTTAAGGAGAACAGACTTGGAAAACCCAGAGGGTAACTATTAACTTGGAACATACATAAAGATATAGTCCCTTTAAAGAACATTTCCAGCAAGAATTCCATCCTCCTTCTGGGACTGCCAAGTGGCCTGAACCACCTGAGTCTGTTGGATTGTTATGTCTACCAGTAACTAAAGAATATGGAGATACTGCAAAATTCATTCCAACTACTAAACCTTTTGTGTCTTGTTTACTGATTTTGGAAGATATTTAATGCTGTGTAGTCATTAAAGTCCCTTGGCTCGGCTCACGTTTTCCACTAATTCTTCGTGAAGGTAATCCAACAGTTTATAGTGCATTGTTCCCGGTCTATATTTTATAACAAGAACCATGGAAAATGGTGTTCTGTTTGATCGCTTAGAATAACTGTCACTTTTTACTGAGGCTTCAATTTTGAAAACTGTCTGCAAAAGTTTATGAATCCAGATTTTGAGTGTAGTCTCCATGGCATGAAATGGGGAGAGCATGGATATGTGTAGCTATTTCCCACATCAAGATTTGTTTTCATGTGATTTTCTACTGTATTCTGAACTAACGATGACAAACTGAATTAGGAAATGGGGTAATTAGTTTTGAGGAGTAGTTGCTTACAGGCTTTTAGGTAGTTTTGATCTCAGTGTGCTGTACTCAAGCGTGATAATGGATAATTCATTTGCTAAACTAGATTTTACTACTAAAGATTTTACTACTAAAACTTCTTGTCAGAAAATTTGTAAATGGAAACCAAGAAGTCAAAAGACATTGAAAGCAGTCGCATATGTCTAACAAAAGATACATGTGCGTGTCCTGTTTTTCAAACTCATGAGCATAAATGTGTAAAAGGAAATACTCTAGATGGTAGAAAAGTCCGTCACTGACGGAATCACACTTTAATATAGGAACTTGCAATACAAGTTAGAGAATCTTATTTCACGAATCTTGACAACTAATTATTCTGTATAATTAACTGCATTTTGAATACATTGCATCAGATATACAGACCACAACTTGAGGTATGGTATTTCCGTCTGAGCAGAAGCTCTTCACTTCATTTATTTTTTTTTTATACACGTATGTATATGCTTCATATACAGTCTATGGTTAAACTTAAGTCTTTTGCCTTTTGGAAAATCAAACACACTCTGTGTGATCCAGAAATGGCTGAATCAAGGAAAAAACTACATTGACTTTAGGCACCTACTTTGATGTATAAATATGGGGTTTGGTACTTCTGAAAATAAAAGCTTGTCTCTTGTCTTTTGTTACTCCATGATTTTCATTCCCTTCATCAGAACTGTAAGTCTTTGCTAATTTGCAGTGGTGAATGAAAAAACTTATACATTAATGAATTTTGTGCACTAGCAAGTAAACCATTTTACAAGGATGGCTACTGCTTCAGTAAACATATTCTGTTTCTCATTTTTGTCAGTGTTAGCATATCTTTAATTATTTATGATGCTTCATAGTCGACTAGTCAATGTTCTGTCCTGTGTCTGCAGAAATAATGAAACAGTAAGAAGAATCTTGACTGCAGCATATGCCTTATCTGAAAGGTGAGAACAGTCCACAAATGCTGTTTTCTTCAAATAATAAGCGATGCTATTTAGGAAAGTGCTTATAAACAAATGTCTTACAGGACTCATACGCAGCATCGTTTTAAAGGTTCTGCTTTTGTCAGAGAATTAAGCTAAAAACCATCTGCTTTCTGTCTTAGAAACATTGGATTAAATCCAGATCGAATATAGTAGCCTCAC
Organism: Dromas ardeola; assembly: GCA_013398915.1. Lineage (NCBI taxonomy): Eukaryota > Metazoa > Chordata > Aves > Charadriiformes > Dromadidae > Dromas > Dromas ardeola. The sequence continues at coordinate 244,781 of VYZM01019466.1, read as the reverse complement.
TTGCACTGAACTAATTCACTTTAATACTAATTGGAATACCAAGTACCTGTAATTGCCTCCCGGAGCCCGTGAGAAGGGAGCAACACAATGTCCTCCTCTCTTCCCCTGCTGGCTACAGCTCTGCTCTGAGAGATGCCCAAGGGCAGGAGCTGGAGTAGAGTGATTACCATGGGCTTTTTTTGCCCCACGCAGCCTAGCAGTCTTCCCAGTGCTCTTCCTTCTCTTGCCTGTATCCCCTCTGATTGTGACCTTGTCTTCTCTTATGGCCACCTGTGGAAAATTTACCTTCCCCTCCTTCAAGCTCATGTGGTTACATCCTTCACCAACATTTACAAGGTTCTTTCCCAAATTACTCATTGCTCCTTTCCTAAACCTCATGCTCCCTGCCACTCTCATTTAACCCTTTCTTCCCATTGTCATCTGATGCTTTTCCATGCTCCCTCACTTTTCCTGTACAAAGTCTTAGTGTTGTGTGAGACTGCACACTGCCGCTCAACGCAGTAACTGCAGAAAAGCTGCTTGTCTCAAGCCCATAGGACAATGTCACCCCAACGCTGACATGAGCTCCCTGTACTGTTTTCAAAGGCAGAATGGGGAAATTGCTTCTGCAAGGAACATAAGACAGATGGCTGTTAAGTACAGCAAGTGCTTACTTGCTGGAGGGAAATAAAACCTGTGCCTATTGCACTCTGGCAGATTGGTTTGAAAGGGTTCCATGCAGTTTATAATCTCCAACCTGGAAAAAGAAACTTATTTAGCATCAGTGACTTCCCCCATTTAATCCTAACTCTTTCAGCAGGAATAGAAGACACAAGGTTATAAGCAGTAGCTATAAGCAACTGTTTTAGGCATCTTAAATCAATGTATCTGTAGGCTATGTGGAAGCTGCAGGATGAGGAAATACTGGGTGTGAGAGACAGTTGTACCTTTCCATGATCAAAAAGGTCAGAAGAAAGAGCTTGTCAGCCAGATAGCCAATAAACATAAATTTTACCTTGTGTGGATCAATACAAGGTCGTGCGTTCATATCCGATTACCTTAGATGGATTAAGATATTGGAAATTATTAAGATAATAAAAGACAGGTTTGGCATTGTGATGGTACTTCTTTGTCCTTGAAACTCTGTGGTTGGAGAGGTTCCCATTTGTAGATGCCAGATGGTTCTTGAAACCTGTTTGCTGAAATGAGGGAAGATTTCTACCCTAACAGGTAATTTTCCTATTAGGATTTCTTTGGATATTCTCTACTCCTGATTTTTATATATCTTTCTTCTTTTGTATTGTTTTCATTTTCAGTTTGTATCCACTTTCTCTGTTCATGTTTTGTTAATGACCGATTACTAGCACAGTAGAAATAAATCTTCCCTAGCGTGATTCAAAAATCTTTTAGTATTTACTAGCCAGCACATCTGGGCATGCTCAGAGTTACTGATATTTTTGCTGTAATCTCCTTGGAATTGGAAACATGAAAGTGGGAAGCTAGAATTTACTGAATGTCAGCTAAAGTAACCATCTCTCCCCATTCACATACCTGTTTTGTGGAAGTGAAAAAAATCTCTAAAAGTTTGGTTGCTCGTTAAAATTAGTCTGTAGTTTAATAGCTTTCCTCCTCTTTTCACCCTTACGACAAGGGATCCACTAGGCTCATTCCTGCCTTTGCACTGTTCTGTTACGATGGAGGGCTTCCAAGAAATAGCACTTCCTCCTTTCCATTGCACCTGAAAAGAAACCCTGTTCTGTAGGGCTTAGGCTTTGCCTCCATTTACATGATGCAGAACAACTGCGAATGAGTCGGTCTTGTCACTCTCAATCTGTCCTGGTGCATAAAGCCAGTCACTAAAGCCCAAATCTGCCATTTAGTCTTTTGGGGTATATCCCCTGTGAAAGTTTCATTGTCAGGAGGTGATTCTCGTGGATAATCTTTCTTAGCCAATTATTTCAGGCTACAGCTGTTATAATTGATCCATGCTTTTTTTCATCATTGCTTTTTTGTTGTTGTTGTGAGAATGTCTGTAAGATAAATTCTTTTCATTTCTTTTGGAGTATACTTAAGTCTTTGCTTTTTCACTCTATATGCAGTCTGTGTTTCGAATACATTTTTTTTTTTTTGCTTTATGTGGTATCCACTAATGTCTTATTATAGGAATAAAGTTGTTTAGTTTGAGCTTTGTCCCCTTCTGATTGGACCCCTGCTGTAGTATCTAGTGGGTTTCATATATCTCTTCTCAGCATCAGGCCTGCATTTTCATAATACATTTTTACCATAAAAAATGTTAATATTAAATATTGATTAAAACACAGTACTGTCTGAATAGTGTATGTCCTGAGACGGCAATTTTCTAGTGCCTGCGTGTAAGTACTTCTGTTTTTTTCTTTGCAGTGTTCTGCAGTGAAATCCTGTTGTTCACTTATGATTAATCATTTTAATTGCACCAAGATTTGCAACACAGTATTGGTTTAAAACCCACGTGCAAATCAAGGTCTCTTGCTCTGCAGAGTCTCTGATAGGAACTGTATGCATTTGAGCCTCTGAGTAATGGGGTAAGGTCAAAATATCCAGCACGAATCAATGTTAGATACAGTCCATCCAACATCCCCTGCAGATATGCACCGCACTAGAAAAGTCAACATGAAATGAGTCACTCTTTCTGCGGGGCTTTCTCTCCCCTTGTGCGTGGGATGAGCTCTGACCTCAGAGAGGTTGTGGTGTTTGTTGGCTTGTTTGTTTGACTTTGCGATTGTTTTCCCTACGATCAGAAGATAGAACTTACCATCATAAGCCCTAAATGTCTAAAGATGGGTAACCCATGCAAATTACAGTGGCTGAAGACAAGGAGGTTTGTCTTTCCAATGAAGGGGTGGATGCAACTAGAGCAACCTGTAGTGGCTGTTTTAGTTTGGCTTTGGCTAAGAAATTAGAAGTAGTCGTATCAGTTAAATAGTCAAAATGTCCTGAATCAATCTTAATGCAACTTTCGTCTTGTTTTGCTGCAAACCTTGTGAGATTGTTTCCGTTCTCAGCATCAGTGGAGAACACAGACCTGTCTCTCTTTGCCTGGAAAACAAGAAGTCAGGTTGGGATGCTGACATAAGAACTTCTCTATGCCACTGCTCTCCAGACAGCACTTTGGTTTTCTTCTTTTGTTTTGCATACTCCACAAGGAAGTATAGCTTAGGTAGGTTTTTCTGTTTTGTGTTCGATTTTTTCCTAAATAACCATGCCTAGTGATTTACTTGATTTTAACTGATGCATTTGTAAGGTGCTAGCTATTGTAATAAATAGACAGAAGGCAACCAGCAGAGTGTTGCTGTTAGAGAAGAGATGAATCTTGGTATTTCTGTAAGCAACTTTCCTTTGTTACTTTGTTACTTCAGGCTATAAAATGGAGTGTAGGAATTAACTTAATAGACACTCCAAAGTGTCTATGTTGGCGATAAATGGATATAGAAAGTGGGTGGGTTTGGGGTTTGTGGGTTTTATTTTTCTTTCCCCCCCCCCGCCCCCCCG
>VYZM01019466.1:210929-236595 GCA_013398915.1 Dromas ardeola | reverse complement strand
TTTTTTTTTTTTTTTTTTTTAGGAAAGTGATAGGGACTTCTTCAAAGAACTGTTTCCTGATCTTGCAAACTTAAACTTCCAGGCATAGCAGGTTTTGTCTGATGCTAAATGTTCTGCTTGTGAGCAATGGCTTCATTGCCATGTTGCCGTAGAGTGCTGTGACTGTTTTAGATCAAGCGAAGTCTAATTTTACATTCTCAGGGTCCTTTCTATTTAGGAACCAAGCAAGCTATTTCAATGAAATGTATAACTTCAGGTGCTATCTAAAAGCATTTCTTATGGCTATGGAAAGACATATAGGGTTGAAAGACACAAAAGTTTGAAATTCCATTCATTGTTTTATACAATACTGCCTAATTTATTTTTTTTCTCCTTTTTGCCAGGTGTGGGTTTGTTGTTTTTTTTTTTCCATCATGTTGCCTTTATTCTTGTCAAAGAAAGGTCAGGAATTAATCATTAGAAATTTAGTTTGTTCTACTGAAATTGTTTACTTGGGATGAAGGCAGAGGAAACCCAAAACTTTTAAGATGACAAGAATGGATACCTACGTAGTCTGCAACATTTGGAAAAATGCTTCTGGAAACAATCCATGAAAAAATTGTGGGTCCTGGGCAATTCTAGGCAAGCTAGTGAAGATTGTGGGCGTATAACCTGTGGCTATATAATATTTAAGTCCTTTAAAAATATTACTGACCAGAGCCTCAACAGTTGCATTATTTTTTACTATCTATGTATTCAAATATTCACCTAAGCCTACAGGGCCATCCCCAAATGCACAGGTCTACTACCAGTACTTGCCGCCTTTTGGTGGCACTTTTTGTCGGAGGCTGCTTTTCCATTTTTCCCCCCATGTATACGTGGAAGGGATGGTGTGCCTGTTTTCTGTATATAGCTCAGGAAAAGGAGTAATGAAAGGATCATGACATTCATTTATGCTGGCATTTCATTTGCTAGATTTCCTTTTTTCCTCAATGATAATTGACGTAAACAATAACCTTGAAGAATTCTCTATAATATCTATAAATATAGTGATTAACAAACAGTGGTCCAGTTTGGCTTGTTCATGGATGTATTTTTAACAAGAATTTGTACAAACTTGGTAATTCTGTGTGCTTTCACACATTGTCAATTTTAAAGTTGACTACTGATGTTTTGTTTTTTTTCCTGGCGCTTTTTCTTCAGAATGATTATCTATAATAAATAAGTATAAATCTCCACGCTCTTAATCATTTCTTGGTTCTTCTTCCATTATTTCTTGATTCTATTCTTTAGATATTTGGACTTCCTATCTTTCTCCATCTCTTTCACCTCAGTCTTGATTTTTGACTCCTCCTACTATCCAGCCTGTGTGCCATTCCTCTGTATTTTACAGAAAGCAGAAGAAGTAGGATTGGAGAAGTAATTTGTAACTGTAATGTTTTAGTGCTTGCCCTTTCTTGGCTGGCTCTGTTTTCCTCTGGGGACTACCTAGCGAGTGTGGAAAAGAGGCACAGGCAAGGAAATAAAGCTTCCCTGCCAAGTGAGCCCAGTGACTTTGGATGCTTGGAAGCCCATTACTATGAATTGTCTTTTGGTTTGCCCAAGTGCTTTGGCTGAGTTCAAATATGTAGCATAACAGATTTAGAGAATCTGCATGTAAAAAGAAAATATTCACAAGACGCATACAGATAATTCATGAAGGTAATTTTAAAGTGCTATTGGCTTCTGCATTTATTGTAGTTAATTCTGGAGCTGATGTTTCTTGAATTTTTGGTACCAATTTAATAGTTTTCAACTGTAGAAGCAACTTCAGGACTAAAATGATATCTTAAACTACCACCAGCATACACGTTAAGTAACAAAATAAAGGAAATTTTGGCCTGTAGAAGAGGGAAGTACTATGTTTGTCCAGTCTAGAGGAGCTACCATTTATGGTGGAAGACTGGTGCTCATGTCATAAGCAGAAACATACAATCATAAAGCAGAAATTAGTAGCACCTTCAAAATGAAAGCTGCCTACATAACACAGGTTCAAGAAGCTGCCCAACTGGTAAGAAGGAATTGGTAGGTGTGGGATATTTTATGACAGTGTTCTTGTGGTGTGCCTGCAGTGAGAAATGCAAAGATTTTAAACTCAAAGGTAATGTTGCTTAAATAATTTGTGTACTTCTGTGTATACATGTTTGCACAGCAGCAGCAGTTATTGGAACTGATGCTAGATATTTCTGGTGTTTTCATTTGGTGTAGGGTTATGTTACTTGTAATTCTGAAATGTGATGGCATTAGACATTTCTCAAACATGTGCCAAAACAAGCAACCTGATAATTGCTTTTTTGCTTTTCCATTGTTCTCTGCTATGGTAACTGCTTTAATGCTTTATGTGTTTGCACTGACTTATTTTTATCTGTAGAGTTTTTTAAAAGCATAAAAGATACAACTGATAGAGCATACTTGCATCACCCAGCAAAGCGTTGCACTAGTATTTCTTGCATAGCTTTTCTGAATCAGTCATATTTATATTGCTGTGATCATCTAATGTACTTCTGTATCTATGTGGTTTCGCTCAACATGATACAAGAACAACACTGTTATAGTCACAAAAAACAACTTGGCTTGCCTTGAAGTAAAATATTTATAGAGAAAAAGCAGGTGTGAAGTCCACTGGCAATTCTTAAAGCAGAGAATGAAACACAAAGCAGATGAGTTTCACTGCCATCTTGGGATGGTGTTCAAGGGCGTTACAGACAGCAGCAAAACTCAAAATGTTCACAGACACGTTCTGCAAAAGGGTGAGAGCTACCCACGCTCCGTTTGGTGTGGATTTGCTGGCTGCGCAAGGTCCTCAAACCTGTCCCCTGGCAGAGCCCTTATGTACAGCTGGGCTCTTCTTTGGGAACTGGGGCTTCTAGCTGCAGGGTTCAGACCTTTGTGTCCTTGGGGCAGGGTGCTCATTTGGCCACAGGTGAGCAGGCCGGCTGTCTCTGCGCACAGGGACCCATGGAAGGCAGAGGGGTGGTGGTGCCCTGTTGCACACATGAAGCAGCGACAGGAAGGTGCGAGGGGCTGGCATGAGCGCTGCTTTTCATACTTGAAACGGCAGTCTGGAAAGAGCCTCGGCTCTTGCGTCCCTGACCAGATATCTGGTAAAGGCCAAGTTTTGGTCTGGTTAAGTTCAGGTCACTTCACTGGCATCAAGAGAGGTGTGCGTTTCTGTGCCAGAAGGGGACCTTGTATATACAGTCGTATCATATTAACATTAGATACACATTGTCTCTTGCAGTATACTCCAGAGTTAATTCCCATCTGATTTATGATCTAGAAAATGCCAGATTTTGAATTTTCTGTGATGGATGTAATAACGCTTTATCATCAAACGTCTCTCAAATGCTAATCAAGGCAGAAGAAACAGTAAAGCAAACATCTCTTCAAATTACTCTAAATAAAAAAATCTATTCAACTAATAAAACTGACTCTTCTAGATCTTTCCCTGCTCTTTGTTCTATGGAGAGATCAGCATTAGTAGGGATTAGGATCAGATCTGCTTACGAGGGAAGAAAAGGAAAATGGTGAAAACACCTAAGGCAGTCTGGGAGTGTAGCAACTAGCAGATCTTCATCATTTCTCTCCCCTGACAACCAAAGCTAATCCACCCAATGGAGGGGAGAAAAAAGTAGCAGCGCGTAAGGTTCAGCTCATTAGGTGGTGAGGAGTGCTCGCATAAGAGGTCTGGAGGGCACCCATCAAGGCTCCGGCCTCCACGTCAGGCAACTGAAGGGATCCATCTCATCTGCAGGTAGCTTGGAAGTTGAGGAGGGAAGATCAGCCCCTCCAGCCTCTGTTTTTGGCACAGAGTCTTGTTGGGTGCAGGCTTTGCATTTATACGGGTCATTTGTGGATTTCCCCCAGAGAGAGCAGATCGATTTTAAAAATCCACTTGAGAACAGAAAATACACGGCACTGAGCTCCCATCTGCTCCCTTACACAGAAATGTTCTGCTCTGTGGTAATGTTCTGTAATGCCGTAGTAACACAGCTGAAAACTGTAATGGATGGGCCAATGACTGCAGCATGGTGGTAGTTGTTTTTAATAGGCACTTTACATGCTTAACATGATGTAATTGTTAACATAGGATTTCTACACAGAAATAAATCCACTTATTAATAAATCCACTGGGAGAGCTGGCCAAAAAAATAAATAGTGATGATTTTCAACAAAGTGTGGTTGGCTTTGTTTAAGGCAGAAAGCAAAATGTCTGCTGTTTAGCAGACTCCAGCCTCCTCTAAGAATAGCTTAAAATAGTAAATGCCCTCCCATATAGACAGAAAGAGTTTACTAGAAGTCAATGACTAGAAGTCATTACTGAACTAGTATCTGAGGGTAATAAATTTTATACACATTTCTTTCTTTGTCACTTAAGAGAGAGTCTTTCTATGTTAAATGGGATAGCTGATACAGAAATTACTCTGATCTTGTTTTCCAGCCCTATCTATCACTTTGGACATGACAAGGATCTCAGGCTAGCAGTGCTTGAAGGAAGGGAAGTACAAGATTTGAAGATCATAACCCTGTCACGTTACAGTTCATGGTGAGGTTGGCCATTTATATAAATTCATTCAGATGCTTCTTTCAAGATACATTTACTATATCATACAAAACTGGGCTACATAGTTCTTGCTCAAAACAAGATTAGAAGATTATGTATATTTTTTCCCTGGGACAGTAAAAAAAATCCTATTGGCAAACAGAAGACTTGTTTTCATACTTATTGCAATATAAACAAAAAAGCTACCCATAAAAAGTAAAAAGGAAAAAAAATTTGTATTCAATGTAAAATTTGAAACAGTGTTAGCTAATTCAAAAGAAAATTTCACTACTGCTCATTTCAAACTTGGGTTTGGTTTTAGTGGTGATGAAAAAATCGTGCATGAAAATGGACAATCAGTACTACCATATGCTCGGCAAAGCCCAACAGAGTATTCAGTCCTATGTTTTTTAGTTTGCTGGACTGCATAAACAACACAGCAATAAATTTAGTAGAATACTTGATGAAAACTGATGCCTATATATGCATTAAAATGTCTGGTTTCCAGCTGCAGAAGAACTGTCATCAATTACATTTCTTCCTTTGAGCTTAAGATCAGATCTTTAATCTTAAACCAGAATTTCAACTGTGCAATTCGTATGAAATGAGGGATCACACCTTACTGGAAGTCATCACAATCGTCCAGTTAAAGGTGCCAGTGGAATGAATCAGTATCACAGGGATGAAAGGTAATGGTGCTGCCATTCCTGCATCCAGGTATAAGTGGCCTCCAGAGAAATTCAAAAGGGTGTTGTTGAATATGGGTGAAATGTTGGCTGAGTCAAACAAGTCGAACATGGATTTCAAAAGTGGCATGTCAATAGTAAACGTGCTAGGAAACCCCATCCCAAAAATACGATGACAGAGAAAGGGCTGACATGGGTTTAGCAATTCCTGCTAAAATGTGTTCTTTATTTGCAGTGGTTCCTGTCTTACTGGACAGGAGCTTCAGTTCTTCTCTCTCTCTTCTGGCCTAACTGAATTATTCTGAGAATTAACCTGTCTAGGTTTCTGTATTATTTATGCAAACAGTTGCACCATATTTATTAAAAGCGGAGTGCAGCAGACCCTGCTATAAATCTTATTAAAATTCTGACCACTGTCATCACTTGGCAATTCATAAAATGACGTGTTAAAAAACCATAACCTGTAGTCTGTTCTGTCAAGAGTGTTCCCCTGTTACATCCCTGCAGTTTCCGTCCAGCTTATTCTTTTGTCTGTTCATATGCAGACATAACACTTAACAAGTGATAATGTGTAAACAAGAGTGTGCATTGTGTGGATAAATAGACTCGCACTGTTGAACAAGTCCTTAGCAGTTTGCATTAAAAATAAATACAGATGCAAACTGGAATACAATATTTATTTTAACAGCAGGACTTTATCACTGGTAGCATTCCCTGATGTTTCCAGGATTAAATAAGTGGCTTTTAAAAGAGATTCACTAGTCCAGAAGTTTAAAACAGTATAAACCTTTTGTTAATACTACCAAGGGGAAAGATAATAACAGTTAGCAGTTCTTCACAATATCAAGAAATAACATTTGCATTAACTGACCGAGAACCGCTGGCTCCATGCAACCACAAGTCTGTTTACCCCCTGACAAATGTAGTCATAAGAGATGACAGAAAGATGGCACAAAGATTTCCACTGATCTCAGCATGCTGAATAATACTGAAGAGGTTTTTACTCAGGAAACAAAATGGATTCGGATTCCATACTCCATTGAAAATTCAGAGGAAAGAAGTGTTACTATCGCTAGGCTGTTAAATATTTCCAGTGTGTGCTTCTCATTAATTCCAAAGGTGATTAAAAGAAGCCTCATCAGAAGTTAAAAATAAACTGATGAAGTTTCTTTTCCTGCGAGCATCGCATCACTAAGCTTGCCTTCAGCAGTTATTCTTGAATGCTAGGCTCAGTCCTGTTTCCCTCATCCCCCTCCCCCATTGTTTTTGATGTGGTTAAGGTCAGAGGGGTAAATATGAGGTTCAAGGGGATCAATACTGGAGAACAAAACAGTATTTAGCTCCAAGTTCTAGATCCAAGTCAAGCTCAGATCTCTAAAAGTGGCCTGGTGAAGAGCTATCAAGTAATAATGAGCAAAGCAAGGGAAATACAGCAAAAGACATTCACAAATATTATGCTGAATAAAATTGTAGATTCACTTTCCTGTTTGATTCACTTTTGCATTTAAAGTGTTACAGAAAAAAGATAAGAAAAATAAAAGCACTGGAAACACCTGGACAAGAACTGGTTTGACTGTGTCCTGTGTTCACTCGGATGAGATTGTGCATTTTGTCAGGCTGCCTATTTAAGGATGCTTTCTCTTCCACACTCATCCAGGTAAGTCATTCCATGATTTGGGCCACTAGTCATACAGTGAAAATATTAAATGTCTAAATGAATGACTAAGAAATAGTTCCGAGGGAGGTCATGTACTGTGATGGGTTTTTGAAATAGGTGTGATCTATAATGCTGAGCAGAGACAAAATTCATAGAGAGTCACTCTTAACAACAGCAACATCAAAGCAACAAAACCACTGGATAAGTTCCCCATTGCTCATTCTCCACTCCAGCACTAAGAAACTTGAGTTCATTTCTTTGAGGATCAATATCCAAATCACATGAAATAGCATCACAGTTACGTGAAAGATAAACTTGGAAAAGCAGTTACGAGATTCATGGGTTCAAAGGTCATTTTTCTCCTCATTTCTCAAAATGAATGCATAACTTCAGGCAGGTCTTTTAAATCTCTTGTTATTTCACTGTCATGCTCCATCAAAGAGAATGATAATATCTCCACTGTATGAAAGCTGCATTGCTTGTGTAGTCAGTTAAGCTTGTACAATGCTTTACATTCATATGGCTTTCTTCCATCACAGTATCTTGGAGAAAAGTTTTATTCATCTTATTGGCACAAAGCCAAAGAAGAATTTAGTGGAGTGGCAAACTAACGTATTCTATCATGGTAGCTCTTTCAAAATTGAGCCGCAAACTCATGTGTTGGCACGACAGATAAACTAATGTTTGCACTGCAATTTGTAAATTACCCTTATTTGAACCTCTCTTTAATGCGAAAGTTACTCAAATTGCATATTCTATTGTTCAAAATTTGACCATTCTTATTTTTTGAACATTCAAAAGAATACACAAAAGAGTATGTAAGATACAAAGGGAGTGTCTTACGTGCAGGAGACCTAATTTACTACAGAAATGAAGACTTGTCCTTGGAGACCTCCTAAAGAAGTCTCTGATGATTCCCAGTTGGGAGCTATTCTACAACATCAAAATCACTCCAGAAGGTTTAGAGTTGAAATTTGTCAGGCAGCAGCTGTCTGGCGGAAAAGGAATGATTCAAGGTAAGTCAGAACTGCTGACTGAGATCCCTCTTGCTGCAAATTTTCTTATTGTAAAGTGAACCCTGGAAGTGATGACACTGGAACTAGTAGGACTTCTCACATGCCATTTGTATGTAATGCTCCATATTATTAGTTTGTCATGTATATGTGCTAATAATTTCCTAACATATCTGCTTCAGACTTAAAAGATCTCTATGATGGTGAAGGCAGACTTCCCAGCCATCTTTTTATCTCCAGTTCAAACTGAACATTCAGGGTAGTCAGTTCAGGCTTAGCAAAAAAGTTGATTAAGCCAAGGGACCTTCTCTCCAAAGACCTGCCCAGAAGACACTGTCTGCTCTGGAGGGTTGGTAGCTGAGCATTGTTGACCATGAAAGGGGTTGATCAGGAGCTTGCTGGTTGAGAACTCCTCTCGGCAGGCAGGGATTGGGACCAGCTGGCCGTAAGCTCTGAGGGGACTGGAGAGAGAAACTGAGAAGTGCAATGTGGAAGAGGTGTACCACAAAGCACTCCAAATCCAATTTGCAAGAACTGTGGGAAACCCAAGACAGGGAATGGTGTTCAGGTGTTGTGGTAGTCACACCTGATTGTGGCTATTTCTTGAGCTTTATGAAAATGTTTCTGCTAACATAAGCGAGGACAGGATTTTCCCCTGCGGAACTCAACAGATGCATGTTGTTAGAAGGCTTAACTACAAGGCTTTCTGTTTTGTTCTCTCCATTCCCTTAGTAAAGTGCAACATATGGTTAACTTTTCTGTTGGATCGTGGTCTGTTACTGAAGCAGACACTTGTGATAATTGTAGTTCCTTTTCCAAACTCCCTGATTCGGCAAGCTGATCTATCAGTATTCCGGGGGATTGCAAAGGGTTGGGTTTTTTTGTTGCCTTAGTGCTCGTCATACATGAAAAGCAGCATATTTTGATTGGTTGGCAGTTGAAAATGCAGTTAAACATTTCAGAATCTGGAAGAACTTTTGAAGACATTCCTTTCCGTTTTAGTGGTTTTGTTGTTCTTGTGTTTTGGTGGCTTTTAAATATATTTATTTATTTATTTATTTATTTATTTAATGACAGCACAAGCAAGTTTAATGTTTCATTTAGATGATGCCAGCTGTCCATTGTGAATGTGAATGATGAGCCAGTGGAACTGCATGGTTGCCTTGAACAAATACGTGAAATAAAAGTGTGTTGTTACACATCCTGCAGGTGCCTCTGCTGTGGGAATCTATTCACTCAGAGGACATTTAGCTGATATATTGTACAGCTGGTCAAAGAGTGCCTTTGGGCTATCTGAAAGTTTCCACAGGAAATGAAACGCTTTGATGGAGTGTGCTGCAAAACATTATTTTATAAAATCAGGCTAATTTTGACAGTCTTCTTTTTAGGCTGCTAATTTCAGATCTGTGCCTCTTCTATTCAGTTTCCCTCTTTTATTCTTTTTTTGAGAACTATATACAGTAAACTTCCGACTTTTTTTAAAAAAGGGGTGGATGCTTTTTTTTCCACATCCCAGGGTGCATATATACAATATCTTTTAGTCTGCAGCAGGAAGTCAGAGAGATATTAGGAAAAGGCTATGCTGACTGTATGCAGTAAAAGAGCATGAGGGCAAAAAAAGTGTTGCCAAATCTGCTTAATCCTCTGATTCAGGCGGACTCTTGACTACTTTGCTGGGAAGCCGTGCACTTCTGAAAACTGTGGTACTAGAGGAGTGTGAGATTCTCCACACCCTGGGCAAGGGTTTCTTGGATGTTACTCAGTTATCTTCACTTTATACAGTTACCTTCACATTATTTATAATGTATGCTGGTTAAAGAAGTGGAAAAGAAAACGTCCTAAATCTACTTATGCTAAAATTAAATCAAATAATGTTTTCCTTCCTTCCTTGTATCCCTTTCAATTGTTGTAAGTAGTGTCATAATAAAGCTCACTAGAAGTTTTGTTCTCTCATGTACTTTATGTCTCAGGTTGCATTCCTCAGAGAGAAGAAACATGGTATGGTAACTTTTATAGCTTTTTGGAGTCTTTTGGGAGCTCCAAACAGATTTAATGCGCCCCTCTCCATTTCCAAAAGCAGCATCTTACCTGCTTTTAAGTAATTCACAGATTAGTCTTGATAGTTCTCTTACCAGTCCAAGAATTGTCTCACCTCTATGACACATTTCTGTTTCCAGTCTTTTGATCTGTAGATTAAAGTTTTAGAAATGGTATGGATGCTCTGAATTCATAATACAACATTATACCTTAGTTAAAAGCCCAGGAGAATACAGTCTTAAGAAAAAAGTCTAAAACAAATCAAATAAAGCAACGTGCTTCATTTTTTTTACCACAGCCTACATTTGAGAATTTGTCTGTGTCCAGGCAGGTCATGGTTTGTCTTGTCTCCCCTTGAGCAGACCTCCCAAAACCCCAAAGTTTCATCAGAAAACTGGTGGCCGAGACCTTCTCCCTCCCTATTATCTCCTGTGGTTTTGTGAGTCTTCTTTCTTTGCGTGTTTTTGTGTTTTGCTTTAAGGTAACTTTCATTTTAAATTTTTTTTTCATTGGGCTTCAAAAGTTCACCTGTTAGTAACATTCCAGTTCCTTGTGAGGATTTCTGAAAAGAGCAGGTGATTTTCTTGTGAAGTGTGTGTATGTGTTAGAGTATATCAGTTGCGCAGTCCAGATGGACCCGTACAAATTCTTGATACTCATTTTACCTATCTCGAATGTTGATGCACGTTTCATTCACACACATGCACGTACATACGCCAGGTCTTCTAGGTGCTTGTCCCCCTTTGACCAGTGAATATCTTTGGAAAGAAGTTAGACTTTGAAATTTTCTAAAAAGGAAAGGAAGATTATAAGTATTACACACATTTCACACAAGCATCACAGAAATTCTTCGTAGTTGCAACATTTCTTTTTCAAATGTTCATTCAAACAGCTGTGGAGAGCCAAGATGTGCATAATCCAGAGGCCAACATGCCAATTTGGGATTATTGTTGCTGAGACTAGGTGTGTGGGTGCGAGTTTTTTGTTTGTTTTGGTTTTTTTAAGCAAAATGCACTACGTGAAACGGTATAACAGCAACGCTTCTGTGTGGCATTGCTTTGTCAGTGATGTGATTAAACTCGGGTTTGTTAGTGATCTGACAGCAGATTTCCTGGACCATCATACAGCATAAAGGTACTGTAGATACTCTAGACAGCCCTCCCAGATTGGTGCTGCGGTGGGTTTGTACAAAAACCCGTGTGTTACCACAACTGAATACTTGATCGTGACAGGTACGCATGCCTTGCTGCAGGCCTGGTGCTGTCGGCCACATATTTGGTTTAGTCTAGTACAGGCGCGAGAACGGGCAAGTCAGCTTGATGATAGCTGTCTCCGTGACTCCTGGGATACTCTTCTGGCCGGCCCCTCCCTGGAGGAAATGATACATTGGCATTTAGTCCTGACCAAAGGTTAGTGCTTTTCACCATTGCATGTTCTCATTTGTGCCCATGGTATGCTTCTGCCTGCACCCCATTCCTGGCTACCTCTCTCCTGCTGGTTTCTTGACCACTGCAAGTTCTGCATCCTAGATGCTAGTAGTCTATCTTTTCCTCTATAGCCACTTCATAAGCAGTAACTTTTTCCTGGGACACTGGAAAGGTTATTTATCACTATAAGATTACCTTACTGCCTAATACCATCCATCTGCTTAAGGAGGAGAAGGTTGGCTTTGTTGGTTGGCAGCCAATCTAGCTGCAGCTTCATCTGCGGATTTTCTGTTTGAACATCAGTGCTTTAGTCAACCATTGACTGAAGAGACAGAGAAGCTGTTTGTCTTTTTCTCAGAGTGATACTGTAAGCATAAACTGTTGATTTGGAACTATGATGTTCCAGGGATTGGTAAGAACCTATTAAGTATACAAAATTTAGGCCCTTGAGCTGTTTGGTATGTGCATTTTTCTTCTGCTGCCAGCCCCCATCTTTCTCTGTCCTTATTCTCAAAAAGGCTGGAAATAATTTTCCCAAGCTTTATGGAAATGCCAGGTTTTCAGCATAGTGTAGTCCTAGAAAGAAAACATAAATTTGCAGTAAGTTGTAAGTGACTAAGGAAGCACTTTTAACACGGTATCACTGTGACTCTTGACTATAGCCATTGCCGGCACTTAAATAATAATGAAAATGAATTGTTTGCACTCTGACTCATGGTGTCTTTACTAAGTGTATGCTACTTCTTGCCCTAATGTTCTGTACTCTGCAAAATACGGTGGTTTTTTTTTCATTCTAATAAGCCATTTCTAGATTTCTATTACAAGGGTACTTCATACACCATGAGAATTTAAAAGATACTATGATAGCAAATGTTAAGGGGTTCTGCAGCTTTTTCTATGCCTCTCATGGAAAATGTACACTCTAATTACAAATGCACTTGTCGGACTCCAGATTAAAGTAACGTAATATGTTCTTTCCAGCTCCAATTTAATCAGAATAATTAAATATGCCTTCAAATCCTTTTGTATTCAACAAAGTATGTGTGTTCTTAAGAGCCACTGAGTTTCATGGAACTTAAATGC
This sequence comes from Dromas ardeola, assembly GCA_013398915.1. NCBI lineage: Eukaryota > Metazoa > Chordata > Aves > Charadriiformes > Dromadidae > Dromas > Dromas ardeola. The sequence goes on along the minus strand of VYZM01019466.1, from coordinate 224,131 downwards.
ATGCCTGAAGTTAAACATGTTCTTAAAAGCTTTGAATAGAAGGAAATTTGAAATAAGTGCCCGAGTTCCTCACAGTCAAAGCTCTCATGCAGCTTAAAGGAGAGCAAGTTGAATAATGAGAATAGTGCAAAGCATGAATTCATAGAGGCCATGCTGAAGAAAAGAATTACAAAAACAACTAGCACTGTCAAAGCTTTAAATACTAGAAAATTTTCTTTCCTTCTTTAGTCTAATCTTGGGGGCAAAACACCAAACATTCTCAGGGACTGGGAGAGATGAAAAGGCTCATGTGAGAAAGAGGCAGTGACTGCATCAGATTGCTTTGCTTCTGATGTAAGGAAGCATGGGACTTCACAGAGAGGGATTTTTTAGCGTCGTTATCCAATGCGGGATGCAATGCCACATGTTTTATGTTGGTGTCCTTTGATTGAAGCCTAATGATTCAGGCCAAAATAGAGCAGTCTTCAAAAGCTCACAAAATTAAACATGAAAACATTGACGAAACCCGATAGGTGATGTAGATGACTCCCCACATGACATCAAGTTTGTGATATAGTATTTTTCTGTGAGTGATTACAATAATTACAGTGAAAATCCCTACGTTTGCAAGGATCCTAAGAAACTCTGACTAGAATTAGTGAGGTGAGCTGGGGAGACAGTGAAGTTTTGGGGGAGCTGAACTTAATTCCCAGGGGTGTAAGGGAGAAGAGGAAACATCAGCACCTTTCTTTGAAATAGTTCCAGTTCCGTGGTGAAACGGTTCCAGACCCTACCGAAATGTGGGGACAGGAGATGACATAAAGAAAATCTTCAGTGTCTTATTAGGCACTTGGATATTTGTAGAAGGGAAAGGTTATGCAAATGAGTTCCTTTTTATTTTTCTTTTTTTTTTTTCTTTCCTGCCCTAGACTCCTGACACAAAACACTGATGAGATTTGGCGGAGATGTTTTAAATTAGAAACTTGGGCAGAGTTGACAGTTGCAGAAGGGTACTGAGGTCACCCAAAGACATCTGGTAGGACTGTCAATCAGTAACAGGAATGCAATTTTGCCAAGTATAGGGTAGGACAGAAAATTGAGCTGCATTGGAGAAGGAATAGATGGAGGTCAGAGTTGAATTCTCAAAAAGTAACAAGGTTACAGATGTGAACTACATCAAATTAGGCATAGGGCCAAAAGTACATGTTAGAAATGCTGGTATGCACAAATACTTATAAAAGTTTGTATAATTTCTGAATTTAAGCATACACCAAGTCAGCAAAATTTGCAGGAGAGAAAAAAAAAAAGTACATATTGAGGGCTATGTTGTTTAGGGGTCTCCATCAGATGGTGAATATAATCACCTCTGTTTATTGGGGCCTCTGTTTTTAGGATACTGTCTGATTTCATCCCTTTCCCCTTGCATGTGTGTTGTGTATGTCCTCCCACCCCTCCTCCATTTTCTGTGCTCAGGAGTACCTCGTCTGTGTGTTTGATTTCTTTTGTTTCTCACTATTTGTTTTGTCACTTCTTTTTCTGACTGTTAGTACAGGCTTTGCTGGTGGCTTGCTGGTGAATTTTGGTGACCGAGATTAGGAAAACACCTAGAGGTTGCTAATGTGTTAAAAAATACAGGGTATATTCTTACTTTGTCTGTTGCTACACTGACTTCAGTGCATGGTAGTATTTTCTTATACCGGCTGAAGATCTGCATGTCTAGGAACAGCTGGTTTTGCAAAATGCAGAAAGTGTTTCAAGAACAGACCTTTATGGAATGGTGAACAGACAAACAAGTAAACCAACCCGCTCCCTGGTACAACGTGACAGAGCAAATGAAATCCAAAGAGGTCAGAGGAAAAACAAAGTTATGATCTAAACACCGGAGTACAGTCTTTCAGCAAAACTACAGGTGTTATTGTTTGGTTGATTGTTTTTTTTCCTCCTTGTCTCAGTCCTCAGACTTTGTTTGAAATAGTCTTTAAAACTAAACCAGCATGATCTAAACTGCTCCTCCTGACGAATTAACCTTAGCCTGGTGAGATGGTCAGTTGATTCCAGCACCGCAATTCATCATTGTGGAAGTGCATGCAGCTGGAGATGGGCCCGACCCGAAACCGAGATCTGAGCATCTGCACGTTTTGGGGAAGCGAGGTGTACGGCACAGCCTTCAGAACTGAACACTGTCTTTATTGTGAGCTGAGGTAAACCTCAGATCCAAATCCAAGCAGAATCTTAGCTGTTGTCTCTTCAAAGTGTTATATTAGAAATGCTGGACTGTGGCAGCAGAGGATGAACTGGATAAGGAAAACACACTGACCAGAAAGCACTTCCCTTTAATACGTGAACACTTTCTGACATGGCTACAATGATATTTCTACAAAAGACTCCTCGCTGAGCAGTCGTGCATTGCTGCTTCTCAGGGAAGCAGAATTCTTGGCTACATTACAGACCTTGGTACTCACAAGGATAATGCAAAAAAAATATAGAATTTAATGTGGGTGTGGAATAGCTATAAAAGACATGGATGAGATTGTAAGAGAGATTTCTGTGGACTGTTCTCATTATGTCAGGACCAGTTACTTTCTGGATGAATGGTTTTCCTCTTGGTTATATGATAGCAAGGTTTTGGGGAGTACTGGCATGTTACTCTGGAGATGGTTGTACTGGATGAACCAAGAACTGCTCTTGACCCTTATTCTTTAGAACTGAGCAAATCTGCAGCAAATAAGGTACTTGATGAAAGTTTCATGTATGCAGGCAGTTACCTGCCAGCCCTCCCACTCCCTGGATCTTTACCCCTGCCCCTTTCCTGGGCTGCAGTTCAATGGCAGTAGCCTATGAGGATGTTTGCAGGCCTTGTTGTCCTGTCAGGTATCCTGTCATAGACTCCTCCACTGGTCCTCTTGCCCTATTCTCCAAGACTGTCCTGTCTCCAATTTCCTTTCTGTTTCTAACTTGAGTAAGTTGCTTGGTCAGGGTTATGTGTGTGTAAATAAGGTGGGCTGTGTTTGCACTTTTGCCATTTGTATGAGTTGGGCCTAGGTTCCTCAGTTATTTTTTCCAATATTACTTGGCAGAGTTGTATTGTGATTTTTGTCCTCATCTACAGAGTTCTCATTCCTTTTCCTGTAGGGAGTTGATAGCATTCAAAAGGTGAGGATTTTTATATGTGGTGTAGGATTAAGTCCACGGAAGTAAGGTTATTGGAAGCGGAGAGCAACAAAATCATGGAGAAAGAAAAAGAAGTCCAACGGGTTTCCCCCTAGGAAACTGCTTACGCTGGCTTCCGCAGTGCTTGGGGCTTCTCGTCCTTCGTGCCGAGCGCTGGGCTGCAGTGCTGCCTAGTAAAGATTAAAAAAGTGTTTTCCTATAAACTCCAGCACATCAGTGTGTGCCAGCAAGTGTGCGAATGTTAAACCTGATTCCGGTGGCTATGCATGGTGTGAATATTAATATTCCTAGTTTCTGCTTTTTACGCACAGTATGTGTGAAGGTGGGTGCGGGTTCTTTTTCCAGCTGCTGCGCTGAGGTGGTGTTTTGCACGCTGGGCCTGGTTATGGTGTAACCGAGAAGAGTAACTGATACAAGTCACCTGAGATTCGGCATTTGTCTGGTACCCTAACATGTCAATGCTATAAAAGGTCTAAAGCCTCATGAGCTGCAGGAGCGTTCGGATTTGTGAGACCAGACTTCATTAATGTTCTTTTCTGATCTGTTCCTATAGTCCAGTGATTTTTGGTCCCCCAAGAAGTGTGCGGACCAAATGGCTCTATTTACAGGAAAAGGCCTGTAAAAAGGGAGAAGCCTGGACCTGGCGCTGCAAGGTTGTACAGTTTAGGGAGGAAAAGGTGGGGGAGACCGGTCCTGTTGCTGTTTTGCTCAACACAAAGGTTCAATTTCCTTGACAAATGATGGACACTACCTCCAAAATTGGAACTCTGATCCCAAAGGGGCCCTGTGTTATTATAACATAAAGAATGGTTATTAAACTGTCAGAGGGTTAATAGTTTCATCTTAATAATCTTGATAGATGGTGAACATTTCACCGGTGCTCCAAAAGCCCACAATGAGCTTTAAAATATTTTACTATTGGCTTGCCCTTCATTTCCCAAGGAAGTCTAAGGAGAACTCTTCTTGCTAATAAATTCTTTATCATAACTTAGCTGGTTTTCCCCTTATAGAAGGGAAATATATCCTTTGCTGTGCTGTCTGATTAATTGGTCTAATTTTATCAGGAAAATTAAATTCTTTTCTTTATCTGGGAAGTTATTTAAAGAGGCCTGAGCAAAATCCCAGCCCATGAGCCTGATGGCTGCTCTGCATAAGCATCTCTACGCTTTATTAACTTATTACTTTTTAAGTGATCTCTGTCTGAAGGATTCCCTTCAACTTTGAGGGCCATTTGTCTTCTGTTCTCAGGATTTCAGGATGACAAATGGGATGTCAGATATGACTTACTGTAAGACCTTAAGGGATTCATATAGGGTAGCTCTTACTCTTACCTCAAAATGCTCTGTATGAGGTAGCCTGTAAAGCTAGGCAATTTTGATGACCAAAACAAATCTCTCAAGAGCTTTACAGCAGGCAAAGTAGCTATACTCTTAACTGAAGTAGTTCTTAAAATATCACTGATCATTTAATGAGAAAAAAGAACGAATAAAATATATGTGTATATAAATATGCGTGGGAGTTGGCGCGAGTCATGGAAATTGTAGTATACAACTAAGGATTAAGATAAGGGAGAGCCTTGGCAATTTTGAAACAATACAACCCAATGCTTTGCTTCTCTTTGCTTAGAGCTCTGTCAGAAAAGGAATATGTCCCCAGATGTGCAGAGCTGATGAAGATGCACAACCATCTCCACTTGTATGTATCTTTTGTATTTTCCAAAACTAATCCATGCTGAATCCAACAGCCAGCTGGAGGGACACTGCTAATTGACTTACTCCATTCTAGCCTCATCATTGGTGGAAAGGGCAACAGTTTGCAGTGAGGTAGGACTATAAAGCATATAAACCCTCATGCTTTAGATCAGAAGCCAATTTGCAATAGCCTGTGTTTAGGAAGAAATTTCCCCGTAAGTTTGTATTATTGCAAAATTATATTTGTTACGGAACTTCTTGTGCTTTCTGGGAGTGACTGTCTTTAGAGATGAGGTATGGGTCTGATATGTCAGTTCTGCTACTAGGGCAACACTTTTGTCCTGACAATTGTTCCTGTACACAGCTCCTAAACAAGATGGAAGATTATAGTGACACACCCAGTGAGGTGAATCAAATATTGTGCTTCCTGATTTAGCTGGAAATGGGCTTGATGTTATCTCCTTGGATCTCTAGGCTTGTGTTATTATTATTTCAACTAGAATTTCGACATCCACACCCTGCTGATGGTTACAGGACAGTTACCAGAGTTAGCAGCTTTCTACCATTTTATACAGAATTGCTGTGGCATTCCAAATAATTCTGCAATAAGAGAACATTAGCTCAGAATGGTTGAGATTGGAAGGGACCTCTGAAGGTCATCTGGTTCAATGCCCCTGGCTCAAGCAGGACCATCTACAGCAAGCTTCCCAGGACTATGTCCAGGTGGCTTTTGAATGTCTCTAAGGTGGGACACTCCACAACCTCTTTGGGCAACGTGTGCCAGTGCTTGGTCACCCTCACCATAAAAAAATGTTTCCTGATGTTCAGACAGCACCTCCTATGTTTCAGTTTGTCCCCATCGCCTTCTGACCTGTCACTGGGTACCACTGAAAAGACCCTGGCTCAGTCTTCGTTACACCCTCCCTTGAGAGTGGTGTAAACAAGTGATAAGATGAGAGGAAACAGCCTCAAGTTGCACTAGGGGAAGTTTAGATTGGATAGTAGGAAACATTTCTTCACTGAAAAGGTTGTCAAGCATTGGAACAGGATGCCCAGGGAAGTGGTTGAGTCACCATCCCTGGAGGTATTTAAAAGATGTGTAGTTGTGGCACTTAGAGACCTGGTTTAGTGGTGGACTTGACAGTGTTAGGTTTACTGTTGGAGTCAATGATCTTAAAGGTCTTTTCCAACCTAAATGATCTATGATTCAGGTATTTATATACATTGATAAGATCTCCCCGGAGCCTTCTCTTCTCCAGGCTGGGCAGTCCCAGATCTCTCGGCTTTTCCTCATAAGGCTCCAGATGCTCCAGTCCCTTAATTGTCTTAGTGATGCTTCACCAGACTGTCTCCAGTAGCTCCATATCTCTCTTGTACTGGAGAGCCCAGAACTGGACACAGTACTCCAGGTGAGGCCTCACCAGTAGAGGGGAAGGATCACCTCCCTCAACCTGCTGACAACACTGTTCCTAATGCAGCCCATGATTTTTTTAGCCTTCTTTGCTGCAAGGGCATGTTGCTGGCTCATGTTCAATTTGGTGTCCACGAGGAACCCCAGGTTCTTTTCTGCCAAGCTGCTTTCCAGTTGGTTGGCCCCCAGCATATGCTGGTGCATGGGGTTGTGCCTCCCCACTTGCAGGAAATTCCTCCCTCGGTACAGGAGAGCTACTCATTGCTAGCTCATCATTTTTTTTCAGTTCTTCACACAAGGTATTGAGGGATAATTTGCCATCTCCTAAAGGAGAGTAAGTTATGACAATAATGCAGACAACAGCATACTGTAAGGTAATACACACTATAAGGTTTGTAGGAAGACATTAAAACATATGTGAAAGCCTTTTATTGGTTGCCTAGAAAAGGGATCTAGAGTTAAAAAATAGCTACAGAAAAGGAAAACAGAAAATACAAATACTACAGAGTTCTGTTCTTGGAGACTCCTCATTTACGGTTCACTGCTTTCTTTTTTTTTAATGCTTCACAATAAATCAGATTAAACAATATTTGTACACAAAAATTTGAAAGGTGTGCCTTTATAAGATTATATGTATAGTAGAGCATGGAGAAGGCTGTCCATTATTTTTATGAATAAGTTTGATATAGGTTCTATGGTTAGGCATAGCTATATATGATATAAAGTTGAGAAGAATACGGTGTGGGAATGGCCATGGTGCTACCTCCTTTATCTGTAAGGAAAGTGCACTGAAATATCCTAAAGCTCACGAAGCACAAAGTCTGGAGGAGTACCTTATGGTAAAAGATGAAACAAAACAACCTGTATTCTGTCCTTCACTGTCAACATGATAACTTGTAAGCTTTTTTTTTTTTTTGCCTGCATCTTCCTTCTATTATTATCATCCTGTCTGAGCTAAATGACCTGTGACAGATGACAAATGTAGGATAGTTCATGGACAAAAATCACACTCAAAATTGGATATATTGTGAGAGTATTGTAACCTGCTATTCTGAATCTTAACAGAAATGCAAAAGATTTTTTTCTTCAGTCTAGGACAAGTTTCCAGGCAGTTGATTCAATTAAGTGCAGGATGAGTCTTCATTGTGTTCGACTTTTCTGATTGAAAGATTGGTTTCTGTGACTTTGTATGGAAGGTAACAGCAGCGGGAACTGACTGGTTAAATACGTGATGGCAGATCAAACTCAATACTGCAATAGACATAATAAAAGATTCCTGGCTTTCGTGTTTCGTTCCCTGAGGTTTTGGAGATATTTCAAGTTTTGATCTTCAGTGTGGAAGTTGGATGCTTCCCTCTCTTAAGCTCAGGTTGCAACACCATCTTTATTTAGGACAGAACAAATGCTTGAATGTCACCCTGTCATGGAATGGTGCTAAGTTTCTTTACCTCAAAGATGGGAAAGTGAAGAGGAAAGGGTGGGGCCACACTAAGTCTTCAAATATATAAAAAGCAACTAAGAGGAGGAACGTAGTAGTCTGTTCTTTGTACTCATGGTAGATAGCACAGGAAGCGATGGGATTCATACTGCATCAAGAAAGATGATAGCTTCTGTCTATGTTGTTCTATAAACCTGTGCCACCATCTGAGCCGAGCATATGTTAAATTTGCTGCCAGTTGCATTTTTCTCCATGTAAGGTAACATTGTGCTCCTTCACTGAGGAGATAACAAGTCCTTCCTTGTGAGGCCACCTTTTATTCTTTTGCAGTACGTTAATCTGCTGGCAACCTGACGGTTTTTTTTAGGAGCACTTGAATAAAACAAAAATAGTGAACATTAATTGTAGTCCTTGACTTTTGTAGCCTTTTCTCTGTAGTTGAAGTATTACTTATGGTTACTTATGGGCAGGGCATATTTCTTGGTTAGTGAATTCTTATTTTTATGTGCTACTTTCATACTCCATGTGCGTTGGGCAGATTCTTTCCCTAAACTGATGCGATTCCCTCCTTTCCATGTGAATCCAGGATTTCTTTTATTGCTGGTGTCCCAGGATGGCTCTGGGATAGGTCTCTCTGATGCTGTGGTATAGACTCCTTTCTGTCAAAGATGGTTGGAACAGCGATGGCATCAATTCAGTTCTGCCCCCTTCCTATCATTCCACTTAAATGTTGTTTAAATCTGGTGGCAGGTGAGTGATTTGTTTGAAGTTAATGATAACAGAATGAAAGGATAAGGTAGGTTAAAGATAAAGTTGAGGCAACTTTACTCATCTTGTCCAAGGAGCTTGTGACTGAAATTTGTTGTTGGGTTCTCCAGCTGCTCCTTGGAACATGGTCTGGTTCACTAAATTCTTATTTATTTATTTATTTATTCATTTATAATTCTGTATCTAGTAACTCAATGGCTGGTGCTGATTTCTTTTTTTCCTTTTTAATTTGACCTGCAGAATTAATTGTTACTACCCCCTTTCTAAGTACATTTCTTGAGAATAATGTAAGACACACACTTTCTGCCAATTTTCAGCAGCTTGTTAATGCTAATCCCAAGGATCATATTGTATCTTGTCTCTGACAACGGCATCAAATTACAAATCGCTTTTACAAGAAATTCAAGGTATCGAGTCAATATTTTACAAAACAACTTGAGTTTTCACTGAGCAGAAGTGGTTTGTCTTGCCACGCACCACTTCAACAATGGAGCTCATCTGAGGTTTGCATGGGTTTTCATTGGGAAGATAAAGGTCTCCAGTTCTGGAATTCTTTTTCTCTGAATCTCACTTTCTTTTGACCACCCGTGTATCTGATGGCTAGCGCTGTATGGCTCATAGTTCTGTTGATCAGTGGTTTGTGTAAATTTTAATTTTCGTATGTGAGAAAAAAGGGTTTATGTGCTAGGGGAGATAAATTCTCTGTTACGTTGTCATGGCCTCTATCCTCCAGTGATTACTTACCCTTCAGAGATGGGAGAAGGCTGTACATGCTGTCTAACTGCCTGGCTCAAGATCCTCTCAGATGGAGAAAACTTCAGTCATTAGAGTCCATTCAGCTATTTTGTGTCAGTCGGCCTCAGGAATGTTGAGAGCATGGGCAGTCGGGAGACCCAAGCTACCAGTATAACTTAAAGCAGCGTCAAAGGTCTGAATGTTGGAGAGGGTGCATAAACCACACCCTGTCTCCCTCTGGGACTGACTGCAGCTGAGCAAAACCCAAAGTCTCGGACTGCTGTAGTTAGGTGTGTTGTTTATTTGTTGTGTCCAGTTGTTGAAGCCCTGGTGACGTGTAAAGAGTGGGAATTGGAATCTGATCTATCCGGCATTGCTGAAAACTGGGATAATGCATGTTAAAATGACCGACTATGGCCTGTTCAGAAATAGTATGGAGTTGATATAATATTTGTAGTGTGGCTGGTAAGCCATTGGAACTGTAGTCATCTTGAATGCATATTCACTGATGTTCTCTCTAGCAAAATTTGAAGTGAGGAAGAGGATATTCTCCTCTTCAGGTTATTAAGTCAGCTTACAGAATACCATGCATGACCATCTAAGCATCTTTCTGCACTACAGACAGTGTATGGGCAACTTCAATTTGAGAGACATATACTTACTGTATCATGCAGCCAGTAGTGAAATTCTGTTAGGATTTCTGAAATATTAGAATTTTAAATTTTCCTAGATCATATGTGTTGCACTCAGGACCCTGTAACTTCAGAATGATACATTAAGAAATATTAATCTTTATCCTGTTAGATAGATCCTGTAGGATAGGATAGGCACTACTAATTATTGCCTATGGAAACTCAGAAAGGAAGGAGGAGCTGTTTGAATGGTAGCATCTGCCCTGGCCTTCCTAGGGGCCTGATTTCTCAAAGCGGAGGAGAAATAGATGGAAATTTGAAAGGAAAATGTAATAGAAAACAGTGAATCAACACTTGCTGTTAAAAAAGACTTTCTTAAACAGTTAAGATCTCTCAATTCGACAATAAAGCGTAATAATTTGGGGCAAAAGCCCGTCCTGGAGTAAGAGGAAGTATTAACGTGCAACAGATGGAAGAAGGAGACATGGCGGTCAAAGCGATCAAGTGTGCTAGGAAGTGGAGAAGACGGGAAAAGGCTTCCCAGGAGAAATCCATGCCATGACAACAATTTTACATGTTAGTGTCTACGGAAATTTTAAAGACTGTTAGAAATAAAATTAGAGAAACAGTAGACACCTGTTGTGCTGGGCACAGCTGAGCCCCACAGCCTCTGTGGTAATTTTGAGGAGGTTGTTGGACCTGGTCTCTGAGAGATTGACACACAGGCTGGCTGATTTAAGGTGCCTTTTATCAAGGATGCAGAAGAGTTACATGAAATCATATTTTCTATTCTCTCTAAGTTTTCCATTACTGGGGAAATTGCAGAATTCCTATTTCAAGATGAATTTCGTCATATGGACAAGTAAAATTCATGTTAGTGTGATGCCTACCTCCAACTCAGTATTGGGCAAACAACGCAGACATGATTTAATAAAGAATTGATAGATTTAAATAAAAGTCAATGCTAGTAGATCTGAGCTTTTGAAAAACGTCAGTCAGATTTATGGCTTTTTGATTAAGGACTTCCTTGACATCTGTGAAGATATAATAGACTCAGACATTGATATAGAGTTTGATGTAATACCATGGTAGCTTAAAGATGTAGCACCCTCTGGGTTTGTCAACGTGCCTTTAATTCATTGGGAACTTGCCAGATGTGGCAGTAGTTGTCAGTGAGAAGCCATTACCCAAAACTGGAATCATACTATCGATGCATCTTGATGGCCCATACCAGGTCCATGGTATTCAACATCACCACCCATCATCTGGAAGTAAATGCACCTTAAGGCTCGTAAAACTTGTAGCTGACACAAAGAGCATCAAAACGTTAAATAACATCGAGGACAAATGGCAGCCTTGCAGATCTAGATCACTGACAAGCTGGGCTCCACTCACACGAAAGTCACATTCAAACAATATAGATTTTGGTTCAGCCACACATAAAGTACCACAGATTTAGAAACTGTAGATGGAGGTGGTAGCTTTGGAACGGGGAATTATATCCTCACAAGTAGGAAAGGGCTTACGTGTTGGTATTAGACAAGAATATTAAACCTCCAATGCAAAGTTGTGCCAAAAAGGCCTGCTGAGGTTTGGGGCTGTTGGTAAGGAGTTAAGGAGAAGGAGGGAAAAAAAAGGGTCTCTGAGTAGTGCATTGGCAAAGAATCTGTCGAAGTACTTTCCTTAATTCTAGAAAAAACGTATTTTAAGATCCAATGTTAAAAATTGTGTCCAGTGTAGAAAAAAGACTCCAGAGCCATCCAGAGACTGGAGAAAAGTTTTAGCAATGTGAAACACAAAACCAGTTCAGTCTGCGTAGATATGAAAAGATGACTTTGAGATGACTTGATTGCAAACTGTAAGTGCCTTCAGGGAGAGAAAATACTGGGTAGTAAGGGGCTTTTCAAACTAACACAGAAAGACTCAGCAGATCAGCAGCTGGAAGCTGATGCCAAACTCAAACGTAGTCGTTAGACACAGTTTTAACTGGGTGTTGTATCATCACTGGTACAAACTCATAGGGGAAACGTTTGGGCTCTGAGTTGCTGTTTTTTGAAATCAAGACTCAGTGTCTCTCTGGAAGACGTCCTTTAGCTGTACAAAAGTTATCGGGCTTGTTTCACTGGTAACTGGGTAAAATTTAGTGGTGTGTGGTACACAGGAGGTCATTCAAAATTATTGTAATGGTCTTGTCTGCCTTTAAGCTCTATGAATAAATGTTTAAGTTAAGCTCGGCTCCTTGGTTCTGTAGAGTATGATAGGCTGTTTGTATTTTATTTTATTCTCTCGTACAAGCCTTACCTTACAGCCTCCAATATTTATATACATGAATTGAGGGGAGGTGACTCTGCAGTAGCTCATCCCAGAGCCACGGTGCGGTTTGTGTTTGTGATGGTGCTGGCCTGACCTGTGAGTGCTCAGGGACTGACTCGTGCCCCTCAGTTTTCGGTAACACCCAATGCTGTGCCTTTAAGCGCCATGCAGCCCGACCCCCCCACCCCGTGTTTGGGGGGAGTCAGCTCTGCCAGCCTTAATCACTCACCTGAGCCTGGTGCAGAGAAAGGAGCAGAAAAATGCCACTCAGCAAGGCTGCGAGGCCATGCAATTGTGTTAAGCAACGCTCATGAAAATGACTGGATTTGCTATTTTAGCGTATGCGTCTAAATGTTTTTTGGAATTGTAATTTTCTTGTGCTGTTATGTGTAAAGGTGACCGCTCTGCGTTGGGCCCCTGGCAGTTTGCTCCAGACAGCTCATCAGCTTGATTCATTTGGCGGGGTGGTCGGCCAGCACCTTCTCTGCAGCAGTAAAGCAGGATTGAGCTCTTCTCTGATTTGCAAGGATGTCATGGCATCCGCTAGAAATGCAGGGCCCTCTGAAGACACATTAGTGCTTTATTTTTGAGGCAGCGGTATACTTACCAGGGGTACCAAGATTATAACCCTTATTTGGGGTTGCTAGCGGCCATGCGGGAGTAGGAAGGGCAATGTCACTTGCGGAATCCTGAGCTCCTGCTGGAGGGACAGGCCCGAAGGAAGGCATTTCTGCAGCCAGCTCCCTTTCTATCTCACTTTTCGTCTGGTGTTTAAAATTGCGGCACGGAGAGGTTTGTGATGTTTGGGTGTTTCCCGCTTTTGTCCACATGATGGCACACATCAGTCAAATGAGCATTACAATATTACCCGCGGAACTGGGAATGGAGAGGAACTCAGGCTCCAGTTTGGGGCTGTGGTGGGCAGGGTTTATCCCCCCTCGCTGCCCTTTTGGTCTGCAATTTACCGCGATCACAGTGAGGGTCAGTGACGGTGTTTCAGCCACAAGCTGGAAAAAATACTGCAAAAAAAGAAGAACAAAAAGGGTCTGAGGTAGGAGCAAAAA
>VYZM01019466.1:192010-210917 GCA_013398915.1 Dromas ardeola | reverse complement strand
AAGCACACCTGGGAAAAAAAAAAAAAAAAAAGCCAGCCTTTAAAAGGGGCTGGGAGCAAGAAAACTGTTCTTTTTCTGGTTGTGTTGTTTTGCATTATTTTGAGTTTCTCTTCAAAGGATCAGTAAACACCGAGGAATCAGGAAAGCCTTTTTATTTTTTCCCAGATACAGAAGAGAAATAATGTGTTGCACTTCCTTTGTGAGATGGGGGAGGTTTTTTTGGTAAATGGTCTTCTAGTAAATAACACTTTTTGCCTCCCCAGTAATATGGAGGTGGCTGGTGAAAACACCTAAGTGTAGTATAGGATCAAAGTGGTCTAGTGTGTTATTAGTGAGCCAAATAGTGTTTCATGAAAATCAGTTCCTATGAAATTTATATTTAGTTTATTACAGCTTCAGTAGTGTTAGTTCCTGCATCCTGCATTTATTTCTACTATCTATAATTACTAATAAAACAGCAAAACCTTGTTGGTATCATAGGTCCCACCAGTTAATATCCTTTTTTTTTTTAGCATCATTTGCATGAAGAAGAACTCCCAGTTCAATGGAAAACATGGAAATATATTTCATATTAATTCTAATGGTAACAGCTAAAGACCAGCAGCCCATGTAGCAATGCTGCATAAAAATATGCAGCATTTGAGTTAAAGACGAAAAATCCACGGAGATGTAGAAAACAAATGCAGGGGCTGTAGAAACCTTTGTGGGCTTTTACGTTTTATACAATGCAAATATTAAGTACGAAGAGAGGAGCACAGAAAACAATTGGCGGGATATTTGTAGCAGTGACTCCAAGGTAGCAGCACTTCTTTTCCCATTCAGAGCTTCCCTGTGGTAAGAAAAACTGGCTGAAAAAAAGACAAGGAAGGACACATGAATCTGAAGAGAGATTCGGACAGAGATTTCCAAAGGTTTGGCTAACTGCTGGGAACTGATTATCTTAATATTGCTGTTCTCCACCTTCCCTCATCACCCAATAGCTTTAAAACCCTGCCCTAAATGTCTGCCTCAGCAGAAAGATTGAACCACTTCACTTCCCAGCGCACTTCTTGCAATGGGGAAGGAGGGTGATATCCCAGCCCCGCTGCCTGTCTTGGAGGGGCTCAGTTTCTGTATTACCATCTGAAACATGCAGAGGTTATGTGTAGCTGTCAGCAGAAGTATCTCAGGCCACTTTGAAAGATATTGTGTCTTTATTAGCAATAATTTTGTGGGTGTGCTTCTGGTTCTAAGCGTAAGTCAGCAAAATGAAAAACAAACACACAAAAAAGCAAAAAAGCAAAACCTGCACTCCTAAGCCCTCAGCAAGCTCCTCACTCATAAGACAAAATGCAGTCAGATCCCTGGAGTGAATATGAAAATTCCCAAGCATCAAACAAGCATTTGACATCTTTGTTAGTAAACAAACACGTTGCGGTTTCATTTTTTGTGACACTGAGTTATGGTACAGCATGTTCAGCCTACCTCTCCCTTTCCTTGTGCTTTTCTCTCTTCTCCTCCTCCTGCCCCCATTGCTGGCAAGCTGATTCCAGAGGCTGATGACAGCACCCGTGTCTCTTTCAAGTTGAATGCGTTTGTTAGGCATTTGAGAGGGTTGCTTTCCTGCCCTTGGGTACCCCGGCACGCAATGTGAAAGATGCAGGAGTTCACGGACTGCTGAGTGCTTAGCTGCTGCACTTTCCTAAGTGAAGGCAACTAGCGAGCAAATACAGCAATTAGAAATAAAAGAAAATATTTTTCTATGGGGAATGTTTGTTGACCCCACAGCTGCTAGTTAAAATGGAAAGAAAAAAAAAAAAAAAAAGAAACCGTGGATGTAGAGAGAGGAGAATTCGTGTTTATTTTTTTTAAGAGACAAAAATACTTTCCTAAATCAAATTCATTGTACCATACAGAGAAAACATGGCGTTTTGAACTCATACCTTTAAATGCAACTTTTCTAACTTTTATAGTAAACTCTCATTAAAAAATGAGTTTTGAAAATGGCATCCTAAATTCCTAGTGGTGTCTCAAACTGTATTTGTCATGCCTTTCCTTGTGAAGAATTACCTTGTGAAGAATTTCATAAACAATCCACCAGCTTTTGCATAGTTATTTTTTGGCCTGGAGTACAGTCAACACAGTTTTCTAAATGAGAAGTACGGTGCAAATAAAATGCTCAGAATTCCATCTAATTTTGCACTTATAGAAGACACAGGCTAAATGCTCAAACTTGCAAGAAACCCTTGGGTTTTTCACTAAACACAGATGGTCAAGACCTTGGTTTTGTATCTCATCTAATAAATTGTCTTGGGTCCCTGACTGCCATAGTAAGGTACTCCACTAATCTGTATCCAAAGAAAAGATATATTCCTAATTTGATTCTCTCTGGTACCCTTTTTGAAGTACACTGTCAAGGAGAGGGACTAAGTTTCATTGCGGTACTTGTCAATGGGTAATATATTCCAAGTTTTGCACCGTGTTCCTTGCATGCCATAGTGAATATGTAGGTAAGAGGCCTTGAGTGAATTTGGAGCCAGATCAAACTCTGTGCCTTGCTTTAGATTACCTTTAATCAGTAATTCAGTTTTAGGTCTGGTGCTTGTGTTGGAGCTTAATGCAGGTACGTGCATTTGTTTTGGATGGTAGGCATGACACTTCAGATAGAAGTATTGATGACTGGATAAAGCAGCGGGACTTCCTGAAAGAGTTACTCGAGTTGGAAATGACACAAAGCAGCAAAAGAAAAGCTTAATTAGACACCTTCTTGCAGGGGAGGAAATGGAGTGCTGAGATTAGAAAAGCACGGGGGCTTTACTGTGACTGTAGAAAGGACGTACATACATCAAAGAAAGTCTTTGGTCTCTAGAAAGTGGTCTATGAAACCTTTCAGACTTAATCTGCTGAATGGCTGAGGAACCAGGGAGTCCACTACAGAGCTCAACATTTTGTTTCCCAGACAAATATGCTTGAATTAGATATTGTCTCCTGATGTCCTCTCCGGCAAGGCAATACTTCTGTTGCTGTGTTGGCCCTGCTGGCTGTTGTTGAAGTGCAAGGCAGGAAGGTTTGAGGAGCAGCCTGTGAAGGATCTAAAATCCAACACCTCATGTCTCCAAGTGACAGCTGCCTACAAAATCTCACTGACTGCTCTGGCAAGAGACACTGTGTCCCTTTGGGAATGACTCTTGTCTCATCTACCTAGAACCAGTCTGTGGCATCACAACGTAGACACGTGTCAGTGGATCCGGGAGAGCACAAGGTGCTCTGTCCCCAGTGTTTCGCCCCTGGGAATGCCAGACACATGCCCTGTGCCAGCTTGAGGAGGGTCCTGCAGACAAGTCTCATGGAGCCACAGACTAACCCACAGATGCAACCAATAAGGTACAGTCATATGGATTAAGTTGTTGAGCTCCAGTTTGACTTCAGTTACGAAGTGAACTTCCTTCATTTCAAATTGTTCCCAAGACTCCTTTTCCCTTCATACCCTTAAAAAGTGATCACATTGTACTTGGGTTGCTGCATGTGGGCTCGAATGGAATTTAAACTGCCTGCCTGACAATGATGAATGAATCAACTCCAAATCCCTTGATGTGGATCAGCTATGTAGCATAACAATAATATTGTTGTTTAACATTTATATTGAAGTAATACCGTGAGGAATCTCAGCCATTTGGGGACCTATGTTGTTAGGAGCTGAATAAAGCACATAGCAAAATAACACATCTTGTTCCAAAGACAAGACTGTCTAAGAGACAAGCTGTACCAGTTGAAGGAGACAAACAAAAAAGACAAGGAGCAGAATGATATAAATGACAGTTGCATCATTATAGAGCTTTACAGACCCTGTGTGCTGCTTAATTTTCTTGCATGGTTGATCTGCCGTGTTGATTCTGGATCTTGCTCAGCCCTTTCCATTTTCATCTTCTTTACCTGTGCTGTCAAGCAAACTCTTAAACCTCAAGTTTTGCTGGCAAAGTTTAGAAAATATTGAAAAAATGATGCTGTCCAGGAAATTCCCCATGACACTTCATTATTACCTTACCCTTTTAGTTGGTTTTCTGTACCTCTACATCCATATTCAAGCTTACTTGAATGAATTCTTCTATGCAAGATGTTTGTGAAGCAGTCTGTCAAATTCTTTACTTATATCCAACTGTATTGAATCTGCTACATTACCTCCCATTCCTCACTTAATAACGTTTTCAAAATTTTAATTGGGCTTGTCTGGTGTTGTGGGTTGGCCCTGGCTGGATGCCAGGTGCCAGCCAAGCCGCTCACTCACTCACCTCTTCAGCTGGACAGGGGAGACAAAAATACAACGAAAGGCTCGTGGGGTGAGATAAGGACAGGGAGAGGTTGCTCACCAGTTAACATCACAGGCAAAACAGACTCGACTTGGGGAAATTAATTTATTTAATTACAAATCAAATCAGAGTTGGATAAAGAGAAATAAAACCAATAAAACACCTTCCCCCTCTTACTGGGCTCAACTTTACACCTGATTTTCTCTACTGCCTAATGCCAGCAGCACAGGAGGACGGGGAATGGGGTTTGCGGTCAGTCCATCACATGTCGTCTCTGCTGTTTCTTCCTCCTCAGCAGGAGGACTCCTCACACTCTCCTCCTCGCTCCACACACTCCTGCTCCAGCATGGGGTCCCTCCCACGAGAAGTCCTCCATGAACTTCTCCAACGTGAGTCCTTCCCACAGGCTGCTGTTCTTCACAAACTGCTCCAGCATGGATCCCTTCCACAGGATGCAGTCCTTCAGAAACAGACTGCTGCAGCATGAGTCACGTGTGGGGTCACAAGTCCTGACAGCAAAGCTGCTCCAGCACGGCCTCCTCTCTCCATGGGGCCACAGGTCCTGCCAGAAGCCTTCTCCAACATGGGTTCTCCACAGGGTCACAGCCTCCTTCAGACAGCCACCTGCTCTGGCATGGTGTCCTCCGTGGGCTGCAGGTGGATATCTGCTCCACTTTTAACCTCCATGGGCTGCAGGGGGACAGCCTGCCTCACCATAGTCTCCACCATGGGCTGCAGGGGAATCTTTGCTCCAGTGCCTGGAGCACCTACTCCCCCTCCTTCTTCACTGACCTTGGTGTCTGCAGAGGTGCTGCGCTCTCATATTCTTACTCCTCTCCTCTGGCTGCTGCCGTGCAGTTTTTCTCCCCCTTCTTAAATATGTTCTCACAGAGGTTCTACCACCCTTGCTGATGGATTCAGTCTTGGCCAGTGGCGGGTCTGTCTTGAAGCCAGCTGGCATTGGCTCTATCGGACATGGGGGAGCTTTTAGCACCTTCTCACAGAAGCCACCTCTGTAGGCTCCTGCTATCAAAACCTTGCCATGCAAAGCAAATACACCTGGAAATATCTTATTTTTTTTTTCAACTGACTCATCCTTGCTACTGTTCATGGTTCCTTGTGTCCTCCAGGGAAAGGATTTTAAATCCCTCAGCTAATTGATTTAATTATTTTCCCTGGGAGAACAGTGCCAAAAATTTTAATAAAAGCAAACTTAGACCTCTTATTTCAAGATGAGTAGAGTATTCTATTGACTGCTTTTGAAAGTCCCACCCTGGTTGTACAGTGTTACAAATATGTTTCTTGGTTCGTTTTTTTTTTAAAAAAAGAACATATCTTAATAAGATACTTAAAATAAAAGTATTTTTTATCACATAGATAAATTTAGTGCATATATGTCCATATGCACGGAGATACTAACAAATGTGTTAAAAGAACATTGGTGCTCTAATGCCACGCTCCTGGAAATCCCTACTTCAAGGTCTTGTATAAAAGCTTAATTTGTTTCCCTGTATCTCATGTATTACGGCACGGAGCACAGTGTTACATGGTCCCATGATACTGATGGCTGCAGTATTTCTGACTTGTGAATCTTGGATTCTCTTCAAGGTCTTGGAGCTGAATGAGCTCTACTGGCATGTTCTCTGCTCCTTATTTGGGCAGCGTTTGACCTGCCTATCATATTGCCTTCAAGTTGTTCATGTCCAGTCCTGAGTGTCTTGGACTATGCTTTGAGAATGTGCAGCGTCCAGACACTGAGGAGAACCACATCAGAGCTGGAATTTAACCAATGCCTCTATGTAATTAGCTCTTTTCAAGGAATGCTGATTAGACTAAAAATTGTGCACAACATGCCTGGATGGCACAGGCAAACCCCAAAATGTGTTGAAACAAAATACAACCTCCTACTGACCTAGGAACAGAGAAGATTTCCTTCACTGGTATGACCAGGATTCTGCCTTCGTGTAGCTGCTTGCCCATGAAGGAGTTAGACATCATCTAGTCAAAGGATATAAATACAGAATTGCTTTTTTTGGCTTTTTGGAAAGCATTCTTCTAGCTTGGATGACTTGTTCCATGTTATCTAACATGATTTCTGTTACTTTGTGAGCCTGTAGTAAACTGGAAGCATTACTTGATTACTGTAAAATAGAAACAGTCCATGTACTAAATTTAAGTGCCCAGGGAAACTGAATGAAGTATATATAGTTAACATCTCAAGTTGTGATAATGTGATCATGAATAATTACAAATGATAAATGATTTGCTTTTCATTTGTTCATGTGAAGGGGATGAAACAAGACTGTGCCTTGCCCTGAAATGATGCAGTAATTGGGGTTAGTGCAGGATTACTGCATTTGTCCTGCCTTGACATTATATTAAGATTAGCTAGATTTACATTAAATCAGGGTAATGCTTGTCAAAGGCCTCGGCTGTCTTGGACTGCACTGCCCTGCCCTGCCCTCTACTTAGCTGCAGAATAGGTACTGGCTTTGCCATTTTAGCATCTACCTGCAGTGAGGCTGTTGCAAACTACATTTAACTGTGCGATATTGATCGTTTTATGGAGTCAGAATGCTTTCTGGATTAGCTAGGGAAGGGTGGTCTGCCTCTGTCAAGTAACTGTAGGATTGCGGCTCAGCAATCGGATTCCTGTGCAATTCAAACAAAAATTGTATATGCATGGGAAGAAGACTATTATGGGGCTGGATTACATTAAAGGGAAAAGCAAAAAAGCCATGGATAAGACAGAGCAGAGGAACACAAAGGAATAGTGCGAAAAATAAATATATATGCCAGCAAATTCCTAAAACTGGTCGCTGCAATTACTTGAGCACTATGTCAAAATACATTTTGAAAAATGATGATATGCCATTCTTGTGAAGACTGCAGTGTTGAAGAAAAATGAAATAATAGGAGAGGGGGATAAACTCCAAACACAATCTTGTCTTTTAAAGTACATACCGTGCCCTGCATGTCCAAGTTCGACAGTGTAGTCTTCTCAGAGATGCCTTTTGGCCACCATAAGCCTTAGTCAGGGAAATATGCAGCAGTGTTCAACAAAATGTGCAGGAAGGGAAAATTTTGTTATAGTTTATTGAATGATTGATGGTAATTTAAATCCAGTTCAGAAAAGCTGTTATGTTCTTGAATCATTTCTTGGCTAGTGTGCAAATAAAAATGCATTGTGTAGTGCTATTGCTGAATTTCAAACAATTTAATAACAAAAAGTTGCTTACTGAGGAACAAGAAGGGTTCCTCCAGAAGATGGATATATGGTAGCAATTATAAGGGCAATGGATTGGGCCTTGCTTATATTTGTTAAACAGAGGGAAACATTACAAAAGCTTTACTGAGTTCAGGGGTGAATTAAACATTTAGACAGCTATTACCTCCTGACTTAAAGTGAGATTTAGGTATGGAGGGTATTTAAATATATTACCAGGCCTAAATAGCAAGACGAAAGTCTGAAAAAGATGTTTGGCATTGGGGAGATTTCAGTCTCCTCAATGGAAATTTGTGATCAATGGAAATTAGGCTTCATGGTGCCTGAATTGCGCCTAAGAACGCAAATATAACCTCCAAAGTCACTTAAGCAGACTAGAAGACATGGTATCTTGGATTGCAAAAAGAATCATCAAGGACAATGTCCTTGAAGCGGAACAGTCCTCTGCAACAGGCAGGAAGTCAAGCAGGCATGGCAGAAGGTCATCATGAATGAACAGGGAACTCCTCACTGGGCAAAAATGCACAAAGACAGCATACACAAGGTAGAAGTGGAGATGGGCTGCCCAGGAAGAATATAGAGATGTTGCCTGAGAGTGCAGGGACAGAGTTAGGAAAGCCCAAGCTTAGCTTCAGCTGAAACCAGTGAGGGATGCGAAGGGCAACAGCACAGGGTGATACAACCGCAGTGGCAGCAAAAGGAAGGTGAAGGAAAAAAAACATGAACCCACTGCTCAGTGGGGCAGAAGACCTAGTGATGAAGGACAGGGAAAGATATAAGGTACTTGATGCTTTTTTTTGGCCTCCATTGTTACTGGTAAGGTTTGTCCTCTGTTTTCTCAGGTCACAGACCCTCCTAGTGCGTTGGAATGAAACATCATGCCCAGGAGAAGATAGAGCTGGGGAACACGAAGTTATATAGAACTTCCTAAGACCAGACAGGCTGCATCCAACGTTGCTGGAGGAGCTGGCCAATGTCATTGCGAGGATGCCATCTATCGTCTTGGAAAGGTCATCGATCAGGCGAGGTTCCTGTTTGCTGGAGGAAAGCAAACTTCACATCTGTTGTCAGGAAGGGCAAGAAGAAGGAGGATTTTGGGAGCTAAGGGCTGCTCAGCTTCACTTCAGGCCCTGGGTAGATTAGGGAGCAAATCCTCCTGGAAGCCATTTCCAGGCACGTGAAGAAGATAACTGGAAACAGCAAGTTCAGATTTATCAAGGGCAAATCATGCATGCCCTGATTGCCTCCTACAATGAGATGAATGATTGTGTTGTTTACCTTGACGTTCGTAAGGCCTTTGGGACAATCTCTGGTAGTATTGTTGTTGTGACTAAACTGGTGAGATACAGACTGCACCAGTGGATGATAAGGTGGATGAAAACTGGCAGGACTGCTGGACTCAGAATACTGGCATCAATGACACAAATGGATGGCTGCTTGCCAGCGGTGTCTCGGAGGTTGACACGGATGCTAATGCTCTTTAACCTCACTATTTGCAAGCTGAGTGATGAGATACAGCAAACTCTCAGCAGATGCATGATGCTAAGTTGCGGGGAGCGTCTGCTGTGCTGGAAGGCAGGGCTGCCTTTCAGAGGGACCTCAACAGGCTGGATAATTGCGCTGACTGGTACCTCCGGGAGTTCATGCAAAAGAGCTGGGCTTGATCTGGCTGGAGGACGGAAGGCTGAACCGAGGGAGCCCTTGTTGCTGCCTGCAGCTGCCTGATGGGAGAGTGTAGGAAAAGCCAGAGACTCGTCAGAGGGGAATGGTGGCAGGATGAGAGACAATGTACAGAAGTTGGAATATGGAAAATCCAGACTTCATATTAGGGAATTTAATTTGTCACTGTGAAGAAGGACAAACATTGAGACAGGTTGACTAGAGATGTTTTCTTCACGTCGTAATTATCATATACTCCAAGGCTTGTTCTCACATGCCCTTTGTCCTCACAGGATACTTCAGCTTTATCTTTCTGAAATTTCTACAGGGAACAGAGTGTTTTGTTGTCATTAGCAGCACTATGAGAACAATAGGGCTCTGAACAGAAAATGCAGTACAATGGACAGGCAGGGAATGAGGCTGAACAGTTTAATACAAGGATTTTCAAATAAATTGCCTGAAATGCTTTGCAACTCTGGCAAAGCAAGCCCCTAAAGATACAAGCCCCTCCTTGGGGACCGGAATTCATCTGGAAAATAGTTTTCAAATTTTTTTATTGCACAGAAATCCCCCTGTTCTCCCTGTCCACAATGATTATTCTTTCTATTTGGTGTTAGCTATTTGGGTGTAAAATCCTGACTTTGTCAAAGATGCTTTTGGTATCAGTATAGTAAGAATGTCGCTCTGGCTTTTGGCACCCTTTGAAATACTTTAAAAAGTGAGCTGAATTTATAACCAATCAAAGTATATAATAATTATGCCTTTTTCCTTTATTAATCTGTCTTCATGGCAAAAGGCCTTTGGGGCTGAAGGCTGATGAAAATGTGTATCTGTGTATACATGCCCACACGCACATATATATGTATATACACATACGTATTCAAAAGGACAGCCCTAGAGACTGGAGTTATGCTTTGATGAACTGTCTCTTTAGGGTATAGTCCTAAATAGGGGAAGTACAAGGGAATAACCTGGATATTCAAGTAATATCATTTACTTGTTTTTGATGGATGTCTTTTTAAGGGCACTGCTGTGCATATGATAATTTTGTTGGTTTTTTTTTTTCCCTCTGACAATGAATTTGTGGAACATGAATCTGTCACCTCTGTCTTTCATCTGCCTAATTTTACAGATGTGCTGAAATACCCAAAATAAATAAAAGTAATCAGAGAACTGCAGGATCTGCAAGATAAAGTGGATGCTTACGTGTTTGATTTGCCATCTGCTTTATTTTGGACCAACTACCGTGTATTCAGTCCAAAACAACAGTGTGCCTTTCTTTTATTATCCATGTGCCTGCCTCGTATTTAATCATATTTTTGTTATTTTATTACAACTCTTTACAGATATGAATTTGGTAATTAAAAGTCCTCTGGAAAAGGTTTAACACCTGTTCTGTGCCTTAAATATTGCTTACAAAATTCAGAAAGCTGTGAAACCTTATTTTATTGAAGAGATCATTATTATTTTAAAGTGCTGCACTTTATTTGCACTGCTATTTTGTGAGGAAGCTGTTGAAGTCAAAGAGAAAGCTGGCTGCTTCTGGTTCTAATTACTACAAATTATGTGACAGTTGTTGCAGCAACAGACAGGAAAAATGATTTTTTTAAATTATTTTTTTTTTCATGCAAATTGTGTTTCCGCATTGCAACGAAGAGTTGCTACTGACTAGTTTTTAAACTGATAATTTCAATTGGCTTTACTCCATCAACTGCTAGGAAAACACCTGGCGAGATGCTTGGTCCCAGCCAACTCTTGTTAACCTTTTGGCCTTCACAGTAACTATCAGCAGGCACCAAGTCAGTGCTACTAATAAACTGGCATTAAAACTTCCACCTGCTAGTAACTTCTTATTGCTTTTCAGTATTAAATAAAAGCAAATGATCTGTTTAATTATAGTCAAAGAAATTTTGCAATGCCGTGCTGCCTTGGATGGTGATAATAATAATGAAATGTATTTAAGGACATGGCTACGTGAACTGATTGCTACTGAGGTATGCTAGAATGGCAGGAACTATTGAATCCTAACTTTTTACATGTAGGCTTTTTGTCTGTAATAAACATGAAACTTCTTATTCTTAAGTGAAGGTAAGATAAACTGGGGATGGATAACCTTTTCAAAAATATGTGTAGGCAGTCATAAGCGAAGTTGTATCCAAGGAATTTTTTTGTTTGTTTTCATTGCTGCTTCCCTTAATCATTCCACTGGTGATTCTTTGCTTGTTTTTTTGTTTGTTTGTTTCTCCCCCTATTAGCAAAAAGGCAGAGTATGCACCACTTATTCTTTCCTAAATGAAATTGCAGCAGGCCAGTTAAGACTTTTATAAACATTACAAAGCCAGGGTTGGTTCAGATGAAGCTTTCCTTTCTTAAATTAGTAAGACATTCGACTCATTTTTAGGGTGTTTTTCTGGGAAAAGCGTTGGTGAACCCCCTGAGACCTATGGGGACAAAATAGGAAAGGAAGATCTTGAGCCAATTGTGCTAGCTACTTTAACATTTATTTTCAACTCCCTGTAGCTCCCTCACAAACCATTATACTACTGCTTTTTCCGGTGTCTGTGTCTTATACTTTTTTCCAAAGGGTACTGTGGAGATGCTATTGATTTTAACACCTGCCTAAACAACTGTTCATCTGCAGTTTTTCTTACGTTAAAGACTTTTTATTCCAGAGATTTCCAAATGCCTTATAAAGAAAATGTTGCTTGATTCAGCTTCAAATTTCCTTCGTATCATAGGTGTATAGTACATTTCTCTCCCCCTTTCTCCTCCCCCCCCGCCTTTTTCTTTTTTTTTCCCTTTTCTTGAGGAACTGGAGCACGCAGCAGGTGATTTGTCCTACTAAGTATATCTTCTTCTAGGTCAAAGAGAAAGTTTGTGGCAGACTTGAGAGAAAAAACTGAAGAGACCTTTAGCCACAAAATCAATCATATTCTGGTATTCTGTGTTCAGTGATGAAGCAGGGGGAAGGTATTGGGGAGCAGCTAATATATTTATTCTGTTAGGAGAGTGTTCTTGCATTCCGATTTTTCTGTCTAACTTTTAAGGAACACACATAGAAAAAAAAGCTGGGGAGCAAAAACCTTGCCTGGAAGTCCCATATGGGATGTAGGCTGGGTTAGTATTTCTGTCTTTCAGGCATGCATGCTTCTTTGCTTCTTTTTCCAGTTCCTACCCAGATGCCTTGAATATTTTAGGACAAAATTAACTGGATATTGAAGCACCGATAACGCACTTCAATAACCCTGGAGATGTGGTTTGGATTTTGGAATGTTTTGGAACAAGGAATACAAATACCACTTCCTTAATTGTATTGTAAGTGGAAGAAGCAGTGCCTTGCTGACAGTTGGTCCTCTTATCTGTGAAGGTGTTGCCACCTTCACAAGTGTTTTCAGCAGAAAGTGATTTCGTATTGATATTACAAGCTGTCTGAATTCCAACAATTTTAATAACTTGAAACATAAAGATCAAAATTAAGATTATTTAAAAAGAGGTGTAATGCAACAGTACTTTGCTCTTAATTATCTAGTGGAATGTTTATTACGTGGGAATGTTTGGACTAGCAAGATCATGGATTGTATAATAAATGGAACAAGGGGATATATTATATCCGTTGCATTGGCCACAGGTCAGTGAATTAACAGGTCCCACAGTGTGTTCTAACATCTCACTACTAGGCAGAGAAATAAGGACTCTGGTGGAGGAACTGTAAAGTCAAGGGAAAATCGGTTCATGTCAATTCTGTTTCAAGGGCGTACTCTCATTATTTATTTCTCCTGTGAGCCTTGGCTGGATTGTCAGCATTATGCAGCATTACTGTGGTGAACTGTTGAGAGGCAGTGTCTTCAAAGACAATAAATCTTTAAAAGGACAGAGGAAAACATTAATGCTATACATGCTGTTTGAGTGTTCATAGCTTTGCTCTTTTTTATTCTGTTTTGCAGAAAAACTGTTGTTGTTGGGAAATCTTGTAGAACTGCCACCCTGCTTTTAAAAAGCAAAGTAATTTCTTAGCCCCCTCCCCTCTTTTTTTTTTTTTTTCATCTCTTTTGATCAAAACATAGTCAGAGTATATTGCTGGTAGGGAACCACTTTAAAAGTAACTTGGGAACTGTGTGGACAGAGGAATAAAAGGCCACAATAAAGTTCATTTTATTTTACATTAAATAGTTTGTATGGCAACAGTTTCTAGTGAGGCAGATTCAAAGGAAAATATTTGCATGGTGTACATCTGCCTTTCTATAGATCATCAGGTTATGACAGATGCGCTAATCAAACAGCATGATTTGCAAAATATCTGCAAGTCTTCTAAATTAGTTGTGTCAAATTTGCAGGGTCGGCTGTGGGCCTACAGTTTATTTTAATTGTTTCAGTCAGTATCAGTGAACTAAGAGGTGCTGCTCTAAAAAGCGCTCTTGTGTGTGGTCTCAGCCTGCTGATTTTGGTACAAACAGTTACAAAACTGCAAGTTTGCACGTTTTGATGGGACTCATGTTAGGAAATCAGTTATGCAGCAGTTAATTTGCAGAACACCTCCTCTCTTATATTAATGTTTCATTTGTGGGGTAATTTCTAGTTTGCCTTCATGACCACATGCCCCCCCCTTCCTGATTCTGGAAATGGCTTACAGCGCTCAGGCAAAACCCGAAGTCAGTCTTCATGAGATTGTGTCTGTTGTGCTTGACTCCCTCCTTACCTTACTTTTTGGGTCTTGCATACCTTTGACCCATCTTTTTCAAGAGATTCAAGGAGAGACAACTTGTTTACTCTCTTTGCATGCTTTTGACCAGCTGTTACCAAAGGTAGGCAAGACTTTGGGGAAAATAGTATAGCACAAATCCAAGTGGAGATGAAAGGAAATGAAGTGGCTGCCTGTCACTGTTGGTGACAAAAATCCTGGAGGTGTAACTTCAGAGCATGCAGAAAACAAAGGTGTGATATTTCATGTGTTGTTGACATCTCCCATGTGTTGTAGACATCTCCTATTGTTGTGTTCTTCATGGCAAAACTCAGAACACGGGTACAGACATGGCTGTTTTTCTCAGAAAGAGCTAAGACATTTCTATTTAATGTCAGTAGCAAGTAGGTTAAAAAATAACTGGCATGGAAGAAAAAGCCCAAACAAGCCTTTTTCTACCACGTTTCTCTTTTCACTGTAAGAATGACTCTTGTGGCACTATGTTAGTATTTTGTGCTAGCACTGGCGACTTGACATACTTGGTGGGTTTGCTGCCTATAACTTTAAATGCTGAGGTATGTGGATTCAGCTGCTACAGAGGGAAACAGCACAGCAATAAAGACTGATGACCATTGAAACTAGCAGTCCAACTAGTCCTGAGGATTTTACCAGTATTAGCTGCTTAGCAAAAAGCTAGTACCACTCAGAAGAGATCCTAACATGGTAAGTTGGTCAGGTTGGAAAGCGGTACAGTGGTATGTCATTCTCCACTTTGATGTACCTGAACCAACCTTCCCAGGAGAGAAGACCCCCAGTATAAAGTTTGCTGCTTAGCTATTAGCTAAGTTTTGGGGTTTTTTTTTCTTAAGAATTCTTTCTTTTATTCTTTCAGTCAGTTTGCAATCAGGTTTAATAGTGTATTTAAATAAAAGTGACTACAATATTTATAGCCAAGAGACACAGAAAGGAAGAAAATCATTTCAGTTCTGGAATGATAGCTTGACTTAGAGGGTCACTGAAATCAGAATAGGTGTCAAGTCTCAGAAGAGGGCAGTATTTTTGAACCAAACTTTGCACTGCCTTTAGAATGACATTTAGCAACGAACTTTCCCAAAGGAGAACTGTCTGCTATGAGAGACTTGATTGTTTGGGAGACAATAAATCTAAAAATGTGCTCATGAATGGTTGCTTTCTTTTCTGAAAAGAAGAGGGTAAGAGCAGCACACTCAATGGATCAGGAAATGGGAAAATGTATTTTGAGGGCATGTGGGAGTTGTTTGGGGTTTTTTGTTTGGTTTGGTTGGTTTCTGTTTGTGTGGGTGGGGTTTTTGGTTTTGGGTTTTTCTTTGTTTGTTTGTGTTTGTTTTTTTTTTTCCTAACACATTATGACGAGAAATTGGAGAGAAAAGATGCTGGGTTGCTGAGAGTGAACTTAACTGTTGAGCTGGAAACGTAATACCCTGGCTAAAGTGGACGGCTTTTTTGATGTAGCTGGGTACAGAACGAGTCTCATGAAGGAGTTGTTTTTTGGAAGCACAGCCAAAGGTAGAATTATGGCAGTGTGGTGGGGCAGAATAACAGACTACGGATGGAATAATAATTGGGTTGGTCAAGTGCCTTTGGTGCCTGAGGCATACACTCCAAAGTGTTTACAGAGCAGCTGTAGTGTAGAATCCAGGCACTCAAAGAAAACTTCTGTGCAGATAATTGCACAAGACACCATTTTGAACAGTTGTACAACTCAAACTGGTTCTGCCATCAGGGTGTTTATACTCTCCATGGCTTTTTACAGATACCATCATAGGATCTTCTATCTGGTGTGATGTGGCTATTGATCCTTCAGTTCAATGCAATGAAAACTTTAGCCCTAGCCGTTGTCTAGCTTGTACCGTAATGATGGGCAGGTTTTCTGTTTTTGTTTGTTGATTCTGCTTCTAAATGACCTTTTGAAAAGGTTCAGTAAGTGATGTAAAATCATCTCTTCATTGTATGAGGTAAAGTACTTCCTATGTTCTGCTCTGAAACTTGGAGAAAATGAGAGCCACTTGCCTTGTCAGCCTCTTCCATGCTAATGCTGGGGGGCTGTCCTCATAGAATGTGTTGGGTTGGAAGGGAACTTTAAAGGTCATCTAGTCCAACCCCCCTGGAAGCAGGATTCAGGGAAACAAACAACTTTGCTGCTGTTAACTCCTGAGTTGAGTCCCGGTTTCCTGCTTTTGTTTTTCTGTAAGAAAGACAATAGTAGCTGGGAGTGTGTGGGAGCTAGGGTCTAAACACTTTTTTTTGGTGGGAGGAGCCGTATATTTTATCAAGCTAACACTTGGGTATCCCAGATTTGTCAGACAAACCACACAAAAGCTCTGGGTAGTGGGCCAGCCTCCTGCAGGCTGGGAACTTGTCAGGGATCCACTGTGTTACTTAAAGCCTCCAACTGGAAAGCTTGTTTTTGAAAAGCTGAGTGGAAACCTGTCCTCAAAAGGTTTTCTCGAACCTGTATTTTTCTCCCTCTCAATAATTGAAAACAAAAACTGTTGGTGAAAGAAACTTGACTCTCTGTAGGATCCATGCTTTCAACAGGAGCTCCTTTACCACGGAGCTGTGTTGATGTTTCTTCAGTGCTGTGTTTCTCTCTGTGTGTGATGGCAG
The DNA here is from genome assembly GCA_013398915.1 of Dromas ardeola. Lineage (NCBI taxonomy): Eukaryota > Metazoa > Chordata > Aves > Charadriiformes > Dromadidae > Dromas > Dromas ardeola. Next base: position 194,422 of record VYZM01019466.1, on the reverse strand, counting down.
AACTGAATGGCCTGTTGTGACATGGATCTTGATCTCCTCAGAAAGTGCGCCTGTTTGAACAACTGGTGAGGAGACCAGCCTTATTTTCAGGGGTCAGTGGGATGCACTGAAAAGAAAAAATGAATGAATGAGGGAATATTTCTGGTTTCTGTCAGGAAGCTTAGCCACAACTGCTATGCCACATTGTGCTCTAGCTACCATTTGCCCTATACATTAAAATATAAACATTTCTAATGAGCACCAGTCACCTGAAGAGCTCACTGTCAGAGCAGTCCTCAGTTCTGACTGGTGTCACTAGCTTCCATGCCCATCTTGCTTTCTGGTAAACTTTCCAGTATTGGCAGTCTTTTGCCAATTTGATCTTACTTTCTGTTAGTTTTTACCTTGCACTCAGGTCTGTAGATTGCTCAGTGCTTATCTAAAACAGACTTCCCAATGCATAGTTAGCATAGTGGACTATGCAGAGCAGGGGTTGTTGTTCAAAGAATCAAATTTAAAAGTTCTGGTGCCTGGGACTTTAGAAATGCTGAAGAACAATCTTCACTGAAGGTGTCTGAAACGGGAATGCCGTTCCAGTTTCTGTATATTCTTTTGTTTCCAGCCCTGGTGAAGGGATAGACACCAAGGTAGGAAGGCTACCAAGAATCCAAAGTGAACATATAGAGGCATGCTGGTGTATTAATATGTATGAAAGACACATGGTTTCTCTTGCAAACGGAAACACCTCCTCTGCAAAGAGTGATAAGACTTAGGGTGTTTTTTTTTTTTTTTACACTGCCTATAATTGCTAGGAAAAAAATAGGCTTAAATGTTAAGTTCCTATAGCACTGTTCAGTATCCACAGAGTAGATTTTCAACACTATTTTTAGCCTGTTGCTTGCTGGGTTAGAATGCAAATAGATGTGTGCACTCTGAAGCTGCAGAAGTCCATAAAGACAGAAAATAGTAACATTCCAAGGGGGGAAATTGTGCCATCCCTCTGGTTCCTGTCCTTACTGAAGAGTTTTAGAAATTTTCCCCTTCGTTACTGCTCAATGTTCAACCTATTTGCTGTTAACAATGTTTGAATAACGTGGGCTTTTGGCTACTGCTGATATTTTTGTATTAATACAGTTAGAAAATCTCCTTGTTTGCCGACAGACAGATTTTCCCTCATGTAAAGATCAGTCTTGAGTAGCAGGATAAAAATGTTACACTTCTTCATAATGGAATGACCCATGAATGTCTGGATAGCAGATCTGAAGTGTAATGCTACCCTAAATTGTTTTTCCAAAACATCTCATCTTTCTTTTAATAATTTGAGGGCTGACATAATGAATTGGCAACATGAAAAGAACCCTGCTTTTTGTCACTCTCCTAGAGAGTAAGGTTGTTGCAACCTTTTGTACTTGCTCGAAGAGATAAGTAGGTAAGATGTTGCTTACATTGTCGTTGTGAGAAGAATATGAGACTCTGTTTGTAAGTTCAGTGTTACATCTTCTGTATTTTAAGAAGCTTTTAAATATTGGGTTGAGAATTATGGGAAGGCTGCCTTCCAGCCATTCAATAGCATCATTTGGGGCCAAGTGTGTATGTCTACACAAAGCAGGGCACTGCCAAAAGGTGTCCTTTTGCGCTCCAGATTCACTTCTGCTACAAGTGCTCCTGGTAGGCCTAAAACAATGCTATGGCTACATAATAACCCTGATACTGGTAGCAGTAAGTGCAGCAATATTACTGGAACTGAGCAGAAATTCTGTTGAGTTGGCTGCAACCACATAAGGTCTTGTGGCACTTGAGATATCAGTATTGGCACCCTTTTATTCCAATTGATCTTGCTCAAAACTTAGGTAGCACCAAGAACATCCTTTCTCACATATTTCCTCTCAATTTTTTTTTTTTCCGTTTTGCCTTGGTTACAGCCTCCTTATTGCAAACAAGCTCTTACATTTCCTAGACTGAAATAATGCTGGAGAGAACAACTGTGAGTCAGTGGAATTTAGAAGTGGCAGTAGGGGACAATAAAAAGGCTCAGCTGAGATCCTTAAAAAAAGGCGAGGCATTGAGATACAAAGAAAGTGGCTGAATTGCATCTAATCATGTAGCTGCTTTTTGATTTAAACTTCCTTCCATTAACCAGCTGCTTCAGTTCTGGCAGAACTATTTTGGGTGTATTTCCTGCTGCAGACACAATGGGAAAGACTGTTTCAAGGGATGCAGGGCTTACTTCAGAGCAGGCGGAGGGCAGTGTGAGGAGAACAGTTACAAAACATTCAGGGTACTTCCGCCACATTGATGATTGTAACTAAAGCCCATCAACATCCTCCGGGTTTGGTACTGAAACGTGAATCACTTGTCCTGGTTTTTGCAGCAGATTTAATTTCCCTTGCAGCTGAAGTGTTAGCATCATCTAAGATGAAACAATTCTCTTTT
>VYZM01019466.1:132911-186316 GCA_013398915.1 Dromas ardeola | reverse complement strand
ACAGGGAACTACTGGAGAGAGTCCAGCGTAGGGCAACAAAGATGATTGAGGGACTGGAGCATCTCCCTTATGAGGAAAGGCTGAGAGAGCTGGGACTCTTGAGCCTGGAGAAGAGAAGGCTGAGGGGAGACCTGCTTAATGTTTACAAGTATCTAAAGGGTGGGTTTAAGGAGGATGGAGCCAGGCTCTTTTCAGTGGTTCCCGGTAATGGGCACAAGCTGGAACATAGGAAGTTCCGATTGAATATGAGAAAAAATTCCTTTACGGTGAGGGTGGCAGAGCACTGGAACAGGCTGCCCAGGGAGGTTGTGGAGTCCCCTTCTCTGGAGACTTTCAAGACCCGTCTGGATGCAGTCCTGAGTAATGTGCTCTAGGCAATTCTGCTTTAGCAGGGGAGTTGGACTGAGTGACCTTTAGAGGTCCCTTCCAACTCTGAAATTCCATGATTCCGTGAATTGGGCGGGGCACACATTGAACCCGGTCTTTTTTGAAGTTGTTTTGTTTGTTTGGTTTTAATTTCATTTCCAAAAACATTCCCTGGGAAGAGTGTTTCATTTTGGGATCTTATTCTGGATCTATGTATGTGTTTTCTACTGGTATTGTTATTTCTGAGAGGAGCGTGATCCCCTCCTCTCCTGCCTTCTACAAACATCTTCTACAAACAGTTCAAGTGTTCTGCTATAATAATCCGTACTGGAAATATGACTATAACATGCCTTGTACTAATATTCTGCCTTTCCTGTGTGTGAGGAATCTTTTGCAGGTAGTTTTGCATGCTGTAACTGCACACACCCTTTTGTGGATCCACCTTTATATTTTCACTGTACTGAATTGCTCGTGCTCTTCAGCTGTCATTTGCAGACAAGTCCTAAAATAGGATTTTATTTTTTTTTTCCAAAATAATAAAAGTGCTTTTGAAACAGCAGCTTAAGGCAGATCTCAAAGTATAAGAATAAAAGGGCCACCCACCATCTTCCCTGTGTTCATCCGTAGCTTTTTTTTTCTTTTTTTTCTGGAAAGTAAAAGATTTGAAGCCAAACATACATCTATATTCTTATTGCTGGCTACATAAAAATGGAGTTGTCCTGGACAAATGCTCTTGAGATTTTAGTGGCCATTGGGAAAGGTGACTGCGGTTTACAGCGCTGCTTTGTTAAGGTGTCACTCTAATGTCCACAAACTCAGTTACATAAAATGTAAAAGGCAAGCAGGTAATGGAAGAGGTTGCACCAAGTATGAAGCTTCTTTCTCTGACCAAAAGACACTTACAGGAGTAGTATTGGAGTGCTCTGAAAAGAAATACGAACGGTTTTATAACAAAGTTATTGTAAATTTTATGTGCATGAAATTGTTGTTTTTTTTTTTCCTCAGCTGAAGTTTCCTGGTTCACTTATTCCTGGTTCTTTCAATTTAGTTGCTCTTCTCAGTGCATAAAGTCATGGTTTGCAATTAGCACTCATGACCCATGCAAAAATACAACATTCTCCATTCCCCCAAGTAATCCCTGCACTTCAACTGTGTAAAAGCAACTGTGTTGGTACTCTGAAATAATAAAGCTAAAGAGAAAAAGACAAGGATAGTGCAGCAGAAAAAAAAAGGCAAGTCCACATTTGCCTTTGGTGAAGTGTTCAGAGCTCTTTCTCCTGTCCTCCCGGTGTTGATATGCTTTGCCTTAACTACCTTTTCTGCTAGCGTTTTCTGCATTCCCTGTTGGGAAACTACAGCAAAGAGAGTCTTTCGCATGGTGTGTGAAGATCCAGAAACTCATTACGGTAGCAGCCCTGCAAGGCAGTGCTGGGAATCAAACTGTGAAATTGCAATTCCTGAAGGGCAGTATACAGGGCGACATGTTACTGTAGTTTTCCAATGGACTGAGCCAGCCAGTCATCACGACAAATGATGCTAAATCCCAGCAGCTACCCTGTATTTATTCTGTAATTTATGCTCCAGGGGATATAATCAAAGAAGAAAATTCCTTAAGAGAAATTTCTCTGCAAAGTTCAGTCTTAACAGAGCAACAACCTTTATTTCTCTGAGCAGTTAATACAGAGGTGTAGAAAGGGTTGTTTTGTTGGTTTTTGTGTTGTTTTTTTTTTCCTTTATGGTTTCCTTGTCACCACTTTCTTTCCCTCATGTCTTCAGGAGTTTTTCAGACCAATAAAGAAAGTAATTTAAGTACATTTCAGTTCAGGAAATTGTTACTTGACATCAATACCTACAGGAACAGATTCTGCAAATAAATATACAGAGTTGAGGGGTTTCCACACCTATGTATTGTGTAGAGTCATATAAAATATCACAGATGCGTGGAGATGAATCGTGAGCAGAACAGGTAGTGCACGTATTTCAAATTCATTTATATATTAATTTTCAAAAATGTGAATAAAAATTAAAATATACATCTATTTCAGAAAATGCTGACTTCCAGTTCATTCCACTGTGGCTTAATCTTGGATCTGCACCTTAATTATGGATGGATCTGCTGATTTCAGTGGTGCTGTTATGGAATGCAAAGCTCAGTGTGGATTTCTGGCACTGTGTGGAGAATATTACTCTAATTCTATCTTCAGAGGTTTTCTCTAAAGCCCTTGGAAACAGTCTCCTTTACAGTTGAAGTGTCCTATTTTGCTTTATTCCTGATGAAATTTTGTTTCAAAAGGCTCCAGGAAAAGTTTTTAGTTACTGGATAGTCTTAGATTTTTGTGTCCTTCTCCTAGCAATAAGATAGCCCAAATCACAAAAACATTCAACCTCAGGAGGTTTTAAACAGCATCCCAGGAAAAATGCTGAAGAATGGACATAGAATATGAATAATGGCTATGGGATATCCATGTTTGTGTGGGTTTTTTTGTGTAGCCGTATTTGTTTTTTTTTTTTTCTCCATTGATTTGGGTAAGTGACCCCAATTGTCTCTGTCATATAAGCATTTGTCAAAAATTTCTTCCTTTTGTAATTAATCCCACTACTCTAGGAAATCCCAAATAAATGCCATACAGTTATTTTCTAAGACATCTGGTGCTGCATTTGGAATTGTGTTCCTGAAGCAAGAAAAATGGGGAAATTTTTATTTGCTAATTCCTCCGAAGTTGCAATAGGAGTCACGAACTATTTATCCAAACAGGTTTTTAAATACAGATAGGAGGCAGTCACGGTTAGGGAATCAGTCTAATTTGTGTGTGTGTGTGTAATTGTGAATGTATTTGACAAAGTATTAATTGAGTAATTGTTATTCACTATACATGGAAAAAAATAAACATGCAAAATAGTGGAAAGGGAACTAAAGCTTCCAGAGCCACAGCACCTTCAGAAGTGAAGGAGACAGAGGGCTCCATTTCCCATTGTAAACATTTTCATAAAACAATTTTCAAGGAAGGAAGAGGAAGCAAAGTTGGTGAGGCTATAAAAAGAAGCTGCCCTTCTCTGGAGGCCCATTTGATAACAAAGACATTATAGGATTCTAGCAATGCAATTAGGACAGTTAGAAAAAATCAAAATAAAGAACAGACTTTTAAGTGTAAATGTAATGAACTACTGGAGCTACCTATCTCGGGATGCAGTAGAGCTGTCATCGTTTGTTGTCATTAAATTCAGCCATCTTGTGCAGAAAGTAAGACTAAAGATTGTAATGAATTCTTCTAGTCTTGCAGTCTGTAAGTCCTATCTCAATACCATTGAAACACAGTGTGAAGGTGACAGGAGATGCCTGACAGGCTGTGGTCAAAGTAGAATTTTAAATGATGAAACTTTAATAGAGGAGAAAGCCTTTAAATGGAATGTACATTGGAGTGTATGTGGTGAAAAGTAAAACTGCAAAGTATTTTAATTTACTTTAAATGCTACTGCTTCCATGTATTCGAATTTATCTTGCAGATAGTTGTAACACGGAAATTGCATAGTTATTAGTTTCAGTACCACAGGATGCAATTGAATGTACTATATGTTTCACTGGTAATTGGTAAGCATTATTTAGGATGTGTTGCTAGGGAATAATTTATGGGCTTTTGTGCCAAAATTATGCTGGCTGGTTTGTGAAAATGCTGTTTTGTAAATAGGCCTGTAAGATGCACGTACTTTGCTGCTGTTGTTTTTTCCAGCTGGAAATGAAGCAACTTGCAAGATTAATTAGAATTGAAGATGATAAGGGGTTCTCTGCAGGAAGTACATGGCAGGCTTCATTTTGGATATCAGGTGCTTCTGAAGTTCTTGATCGGAAATAGATTTAAGCCTGTAATTGCTCAGCTTTTGAGGATTTTGTTAGCTCAAGATTTCCTGCATTTGGAGTATTGTGGTACGAAGGTATTTTACCTCAGTTATTAGCACAGTTAGACTCTGTGTTTAGCCATGATTGCCAGAGGTCTTCATCTTTTGGAATATGCACTGTGAGTACCGAAGAGTTTGGTTGCTTATGTTGTATCATATAATTGTGCTCTTGTAGCCCTGATGACAGTTAAGAGAGCAGAAACAGTAAGATATAATTAAAACTATGTTATGTTTTGTTATTGTAGTTTGATTCCTGGGAAACTTCTCTTTCATCCCAGGAAAAGTGACTCTCACAACGCTTGAGAAAGCTTCCAAAATTCTGATGTGTTTATATGGATACTTGGGTAAAAGGTGTACCACAACAGAGGGAATTAAACCTTTTAATAGTGGGTTTTTTTGTCTTTTTCATCAATCTCTCCTTCCATAAAACCATGTTTAAAATGGTATGGTCCTTGCTAGCTCTGTTTCTGGCTGTGATGAACAGCAGCTGCATGGCAGGCATGGGGGCCAGCTCCTGAAGAAAGGAGCAGAATTAATGTTATGGTAGGAAGCTGATCATTGTTCTCAGAAATGCAACCACGTAATGTCTTTTTTTCTTTTTTTTTTTTTTAAGGGTTGGGTTTTATTTTTTTCTTTACATACATTGAAGACCTGCATATTGTAAGGAAACACTTAAGGAATTGTCTTTATTGCAGACGTGGCACAAACCCTTTGGGGTGGGTTGACTGTGGCTGGCTGCCAGGTGCCCACCCAGCTGCTTTCTTATTCCCCCTTCTCAACAGGACAACAGGATTAAAAAGCTTGTGTGTTGGGATAAAAATAGGGAGATAGCTTACAAAAATAGGGACTAACATGTTAAGGGCAAAACAGTCGCAGCTTGGGGAAGATTAATTTATTTTGTTGCCAATTAAAAATATATTTGGATGGTGAGAAACAAAGAAAAACATAAACCATATCCTCCCCCGCCTTCCTTTTTTCGAGGCTCAACTTCATGCCTTCTTTCCAGACCCCTCTACAGTGCAGGGGATGGAGAACGGGGGCTGCAGTCAGTCCGTAACCCCCTCCCTGTCCCCTGCTCTGGCGTGGGCTCTCCACAGCTCCATCAGGGCACATCCACCTGTTCCGGTGTGGGGTCCTCCAAGGCTCCAGTGTGGATTCCTGCTCTCGCGGTGTCTCTCCAGGGGCTACGTGTGGATCTGTGCCCAGACACTGGAGCGTCTCCTCCCCTCTCTCTTCTCTCTCCTCGGTGCTTGCAGGGCTGTTCCTCACAGAATTTTTTTTCCCTCACTGCCAGGCAGTATTTTGCCTTTGCTTAAGTGTGCTTGAGTGCCAGAGTGCAATACTCTCTGACCAGCTCCCTTTTTCTATTCCACGTGTGGAGGGTGTCATGTTTAATGTAGAATTTACTTACTTGAGACAGTTTGCTGTTACACAGGACTTCTGATTTAGCAGAGTGGTACAAAATGTACTGCATAACACCGCACAAATGTAAGTTACCCTTAGCAAAATACAGTAATTGCAATACAGAGCTCAGTCACAAAGCCGATGTGATTCCCATTACCGGTCCCTATAATAAGCTCACCCTCAAGACGTGGCGCACCCAAGGCACGGGGGAGGCACGTGGGTGTTGAGGCCAGCTCAAGCCTCTTGCTCTTTTCAAAATGCTTTTGCCAGTTGTCCCAAATTTTATACTCTGTCAGGCTGAGACAGGTATTCACCCCTCCACCTCCCGGCCCCCGTTGTGAAGGTAAGAGCTCCTCCTCAGCAGCCATGGTCAGTCACAGCCTGCGTTCCCTCCTGAGCGACCCCCACACATCGCCCTTGCCCAGCTCCTCTGGGCCTTACCCCACTGTGGGGGCTTTTCGGTCAGTCACACCGAGGTGCCACCACCGTGGCTGTGGGGCTCAGTCGTGCCCTGTGGAGGGTCAGCTGGAGCCGGCTGGAACCTGGTGGAACCAGCTGTGTCTGGCTCGGGGCAGCCCTGGCCGCTCCTCACAGGGGACGCCCCGCCATGGTGCTCCTGCCAGCGCCGGGGCACCCGCACTCCGTGTTTCTGTAAACCTTCTCCTGTCTGTAAGGCCAAAGCCTCTTCTCTGGAGTCAGCAGCACTCCAGACTCATTTCTTAGCTGCCAAAAGGGTTTCCAGCCCTCTCACCCCACCGCTGTCCCCCTGGGAGATGCCTGGGAGAAGAGGAGAGCTCCTTCACTCCGCTTCCTGGGAATGTGCAGACACTGTACTGCAAACCTAGCGTTAACCTTGTGAATGCGAATGCCATGGATTTGGGTCTTACCTGTCTAATGTCCAACACGTACGATAAGGCTCTTCCCCGGGAAGGAGTGGCGTGAACGGGCAAGGTCGCCTGAGCTGTGGGTGATGTCTATAAAAAGGAACAGGGCATTGGAGAGCTGCGTTCGTCACTGCAGAATGCCTGAAGGTGAAAGTACCAGCCTTTAAATAAAACGAAGGGGCCTTCATGCCCAAAGGGACTGAAGAAAACACACTAGTTGCCTGACAGTCCTAAATGTGATGAAAATCGTCCACTGCAGGGGATATTACTGTAAATCTTTGTCTACCTGACAGATTTACGTTTACTCACATCAATAAAATCCACTGTTAATGGCACAACACCTATTAAACTGAGGTATTTCTAAGTATACTATATCACCGTATTTTACTGTAGAGTTTACATTATTCCTAGCATTTCAGTGCTTATATTATGAGATGATTCAGACTGAAAATATAGTAACTTTTTCTTGCTTCTCAAGGACAAGCTTTTATTTCTGAGAAACCATTCAGAAATGACAGGCAAAATATTGGAAATAATAAGGCTGAAAAATACTGTACTTCAGAATGGATGAGATTTATTGAGATGTGTTTGGCTACTTGAAGGAGGCATTAATAAGGTGCCAGCCAGATTCTTGTGTTTTCTTAGTTGCTTTTCTGCCTTATTTTCTGGATTTTTCTGCTCCTTTTTCCTGTCCAAATAACAATTGGAGGATTGCATTGAGAAGGTTGTATATGGAGCACACGATGAATATTGACATCAAACTAATGTTAGCAGTGAAGAGCTTGGAGGAACAAGAATCCCTGCCTCAACATAAAAACATTAGGTGAAGTAACTGAAAACATGTGCTGCCAACCAGTGTCCTGTGCTCCAAATTGCTGAGGCTGGATACTGTAAGACCCTGGGAGAGTACAAGTTCCCTCTCTCTCCCTTAGTTTCAGGATGGTTGAGGGCATCCACATTATATGCAAAGAGAATCTGTGGCATCAGTTACATATGGAATTGGTGGATAGATTGATTGAGGTTTTGCCTGAATTTAGCAGAGGAAGTAGGAGAATTGAAGAGAGAACCTTGCAAGGAGTAAACTTGATGTCCTGGAGGCTGCTTCCCTGGTACGCAGGTGAGGAAACATCAGTGCTACTGAGAGAGAGATGTGCCGGTCTCTTTCCCTCAGAAGTTTTGAAAACCCATGTGATATGGTGGGGTTTTGGAAAAGCTTTTTTTTTTTTCTTTAGTACCAGACTCTTTTAATACAGCATTGCTTTCTAAGACTGCCAATATGTTCCTAGATTTTCTTGTGAAACTAATCCTGCATCCTGTGCCATACAGTCCTACTTTACTGGAAAACTGTATTACACAGGAATGAATCAAAGATGCTCAAGTGTTTGAAGTGATAAAATAGGACACCTCTCCCCATCTGCCCTCAGCCAACAAAAAACAACAACAAAACATAAACGAGTTCCCACTATTTCACTCATAATTCACAAATAGATGGATTTGTACAAATTCACTTCATCTTGCAAGCTAGTAAGGTACCTCTGCTGTGAAAGGTAGTGATGGTAAGATTTTTTTACTCCCCCTTTGCAAAAATATGTGAGTTCAAAGCACAGTAGAAATGGGCAACATTTTTGCTCTAGTCAAATATCCAACAAAGAAGTTTCATTGGCCGATTCTTGACAAGGCCCTGTTGAGTGGCTTTCAGCCCCGGAACCATGGTTAACTCCTGATGGTGACTGATCCATGCATCAGTGCTGGCCTTTCTCCGCGGTCCCTGCTAAAGAGGCCTCTTACATGTTCTGTTGACTGCTGAGATGCCTCTTCCCTGATTGACCCACATGCTAATCAAGCTTGGTCATTCCCATCTGTTAAATGGAGCATTATTCTATTAATTAGTTTAAGATTAAATGTAACTCCCTGTTTTTAGTCTGGATTACCAATTTTAAAGTGAAAGATACTGTGACCTGCCATCTATATTGTTCTCCCCCTTTTTTGCCTCGAATGTACTTTATCCATCATAATTTTGATTCGTAAAAATTAGATCACAAAACATTCATTATTACCTGCTATTTTAATTCTTTTATATTCTTTTCAGGCTTAGAAAGAAAAGTTCTTTTGTACCATTTTAGCTGATCAGCTGTTTTTCTTATTAAGCAGCATTTGCTATTCCTTGTTGGTTTTTGGTTGTTGGGTTTTTTTTGTTTGTTTGTTGTGTTTTTTTTTTCAGTTATCCTCCTAGCAGGATCTGGAAAGAAACCCCATAAGAAAATGAGTGTATGTTGGAGAGCAGCAACAGCAATTTTGGGCAAAAGGAATTTCATATTTAAAGAGCATGACGGCCGTTTCCCAGGTGCATTGCTTCAATACAAAAAGTAAATGTTATGTTTTCTTTTCACAAAAGCTGACATAGGCAACCTCTATCATAAGGTTTCACTTCTTGATTCAAAAGGAAAGCTCAGTGAGCATAAAGAGTGTGCGTACTGCAACAAGAGAAACTTAAAGGTCAGCACAAAGATGAATGCAATAATAACCGTAGTATTCTCACCTATGCATAAACTGGCTGCTGCACAATTCAAGGTAAAAATCACGTCCCAGGGTGTTATGCAACAGCAGGGTGGTCTCCTGCTGGCCACAGAGGGAAGTCTGCTGGCAAAAGCAATGAAGAAGTATCAACAGCAAGATGTCACATCAGGGGAAAGATTTGCCAAATTTGGGTCTGGATCGCTCACCTGCCAAAGCCGCATAAATCTGCAGACAGTTTGAAAATTGGAGCATATGGAGACAGGGAGCACATTCCACAGTGCCAGCTAATGAAAATATGCAGTGTGAAATGAGCTAACATGAATGTTCTGTATACTGGAGAGATTCATGTTCTTCCCTTGGGGAGTTTAATCATTCTAACAAATTGCAAGTTTAATTTGTAGCAATGACCTTGGGAAAGTTATTTGCTCCACTCTTCTAATAAAGCTAAACTAGATACTGTGGGGGTGTGTTTTAGGATTTCTTAATTTTTAAATCTGTTATTTATGGATTCCTCAATTCCATGAGCTATTTCAAAGCCATCCATAAAAGGAATATAGCAAATCAGGCAGATTCTTTTTTTTAAACAGAAAGTTTAAATCCACTATTCTGGTTTCATACCTACACCGGAAAACTTTTGGAAGTCTGAAAATCAAAAAGCCGTGGTCATTACTGACCAAGATGGTAAGGTGGGGTAGGCAATACGCCTGTTTCAGCTGATTTTAGGTGGCTCGTAATGCGCAGTAATATCAAGAATGTCACCCATTCTAGTCAATACGAAGATGCAGCATTTCTGGGCCCTACTTATGTGAGGGATGCTTCTGATATCAGAAGAGCTCGTAGGGGAGGTTTTTACAATTACACTAAAAGTGATTTGGCATTGAAAAAATTATTAAGGAGGACTGACTAGAGCTGTCACGGGTGCATTGTCACTGTGTAAGGTACTCCTAAACTATAGAATATCATTTGATATTCAGGATATCATAGTAAAAACATATAAACTGTCAGACCTTTTCCCTAATCTTCCTAAGCTGAGCATTCTCTCTCTTTTGAATGAATGAGGCAACCTAATAAATGACCTCTGTGTTACAGCAGACTGAAATGACTTCAGAAAAATAAGCGCTACTCAGTAAGATACAATTTTCCATCGTGTCCTGACCACTGCTGGGGAAGCTGGAGAACAGGCTACAGCTTTCTGACCCTATGGCAAATTCTTTGACCAGTTTCCTCGTTGATTAGAACAGCCCAAAATGTTAAGCAGTAGCAGCTGTTTGTTGTCCTGAAGAGGCCATTTATCAAAAGGCAGTTGGCTGAGTGAACTTGGGTTATGGCTGCAGCCTTGCCAGTTTATGAAAAACCTGGGCTGAAACAGTGATCTCAAGTTAGTTTTCAAGCTGCACCTGCTCTGCCATGGGGATACTGCTCAGAAAATCCCTTCCTAGGGAGGGCCTGTATAAAACCAACCATTTGGTGCCACAGTGAAAGCGCACTGACTTTGCGGTGTTGGGATATGCAAGGGTCTTAGAGAGCAAGAACACTAATTTTGGAGCGTTAAAGGGGAAGTCACTGGCTTTCTTATTTTTCAACAGATTTTTTTTTTCCCCTCTGCCATTAGAGTGAGATTTAAGATGTCTAGAGATATTCCTGCAAAAGTAATAATAGTGAGCTTTTCTTGCTGGCAGAAATCCGAGTGCTCCACAGCATGGAGCTCCACAGCCACGCCATCATTATTATTTTGTGATTACATTGATAATAGTTGTGCTGAATTTTTCAAGTAGGGAAATTGAAGGATGATAGGGAAACAATGTGTCCAGAATAGCTTAATTAGCATTGGCAAATTAGCATATAGTTTCTCAGTTCAAAGTGATGCTTCATTCACTAACTCACATCTCCCCTTTGCCCTCCGTACTCCCTTTGCAGCCATTTTTGTACAAGTTGCCAATTCTTTACAGCAGTTATAATGCAAATTATTTGCTTGGCATTGTATGTTTCTCCTGGTATCTGCTCTCCTTGTGCTTGCACAAGGAGAGCAAAAATCTGATTCTGTTCTGACCTTTCAGTAAATTAACTTGCCTCTGTATGTGTTTGCCTTCCCTGAGACACGTATCTGGTTACATTTTCAATTACCTTCTTTGCTATTCACATTATTTTTCCTAAAATGTGTAATGCAAGTGTCTCCCAGAATCCTGTCTTGAGTTCACGCTACTTTATAAATGGAGATCCTTCTGAAGACAGGTTAGGTCTGAGTGAAGCGTGTCCCAGCAGCTTTCGAGCTAGACTTACCTCTTTGAATGTGAAGTATTTTTAGTCTGAGCTGCATCATCCTTAGGGAAATGGTAAAAATGCCTTTACTGGCAATTAACTGGGAAACAGGTGTCTGTAACTTCATTGCTATGACTTATCTTCCTTACTGAAAGGAAGAGGAGAGGCAAGGAGAGGGAAGATGAAATATGCCTAAAAGAAAAAAGGAAAGGGAGGAAATCCTTTTTCTTCAGTATGTGAGGCATGCTGTGTTTTATCTCTTTGTTTATGCTGCACTGCTGTCATCAGGAAGTTTATGTTTTGAAAGAAGAAAATACTGCCTTTATGAAGTAGAAAAGTGACTTCTTTTCATTTTTGTTTGTATTTATAGTTCTATGTAGAATATCTCAGGTCAAATTCTTTTTCCTAGTTTATCTTTGATTTGTACATTTTTGCCTAATTTCTTTTGACTATTTGTCCTTTCAGGAAGAATTGCCAGTACTACCAGTGAGCAGACAACACAGGCAGGTAGTCCTATTGGATTGTGCTGTCAAAGGACTCAGCAAATCTGGGATTTAGTGCTTATGCTGAAACAGACTTCTCTGTGACCTTGAATAGGTCATTTAGTTTCTCTGTGTTTCACATCCCCGCTTGTCAAACAGCAATAATAGTGTTTTCCTCTTCGCAAGGCCATTATGAGGATAAATGCAATTAAATAATGCAGGATGCCTGATGGTCTCGAAGTGATGCCACTAAAGAAAGTCAACTAAATTAAACTCAGGATTAATTCTTCTGACAGTACATATCTTTAAATTGAGAGTTGCCTTGCTGAATTTGTTAAGATTAATATTGCATGGCAGAAAATCAACACTTCCCATACTTGTTTGCCCCCAAACTGCCTTTTTACCCCTCCTCTATTTAACTACAGATATGATGCTGTGTGTGTTGTTCCCTCAGGAGCAGGAGTGAATTTGCACTGTGCAGTGGCGTCAGCTGCAGGGTCCTTAAGCTGCAGTGCACAATGTTGGCAATTCCCTGCGCACATCCCAGCAGACTACTGTTACGAGCGTACACACAGCTCACCAGTCCCACTGTGCACTGAGCACTTTTTCTTTTTCCTGTTCTTTCCCCCTGCAGTAAGCTACAGTAGCCAGCTAACGGGAAGTTACAACTTGCCATGGTTTGGTGGGACTTAGCCATTGCTGGTTGACAGACCATTGGTATTGACAGAATAATTTACTGCTTTTGAGGAAAATGATTCTGTAGTGGAACAAATGATTTATTTCTACTATAGAATGTTTATTTGCATAGTGTAGAAAATAACAAGATTTATTTGCAGAGTTGGAATCCCTCAGGTATAGTATAAATATAATTACAAGAACATATAAATATATTTATACTATGCTATCGGGATTTTGGCACCATAAATCTTATTTCCCTGACTGTGAAAATAAATGTTTTGGAAGAGAAATAAATCATTAATTTCTACTCTTGACTCAAGAGTAGGAAATATGTAGACTATTGGCCTAAAAGACAATTGATCTGCTGTCCTTTGACATCCCAATGCAATGGGAGATCTCAAATGATATTTGCAGACTGTTGTAGTCCCTGCAGAAGGGTGGAGATAAGACTTTCGACAGTTTAGGATTACAGGTAAAAAGAAAAAAAACATACTTCATGTATGGGCCACAAAGATAATCAAAGAACTGGGAAGCCTGCCATATAAGGAAAGGCTGAGAGAATTGGGTTTGTTCATCCTTGAGAAAAGGCGGCTCAGGGCAGACCTTATCACCACATTCCAGTATTTAAAGGGTGGCTACAAAGAAGATGGAGACTCCATTTTTACAAGGAGTCACATGGAAAATACGAGGGGTAATGGGTGCAAGTTACTCCTGGGGAGATTCTGATTGGACACAGGAGAAAAATTTTTCACAATGAGAACAATCAGCCATTGGGTTAATCTCCCCAGGGAAGCGGTGGATTCACCAACATTGGACACTTTTAAGATTCAGCTGGCCAGGGTGCTGGGCCATCTTGCCTAGACCATGCTTTTGCCAAGAAAATCTTCGACTAGATGATCCTTGAGGTTCCTTCCAACCTGGTATTCTATGATTCTACAATTCTCAACTAATTCTACTTTTTAAAATATGGGACATGTGTTTTTCAACCTGAGGCTCAAAAATTGTAGAGCTCTGTTAAAAGGTGTGTGGGTTTTTTTGTTGTTTTGTATTTTCAATTGTCCAGACAGGAAAGTGGATTCGTGTAGCATTTTTCAGCAGTCAGATGTATTCTGGGAAAGCTTCTGGAAAGCGATGTCTGAAAATGATAGCTGTTGCAACATGAGTGTTTGTAAAAAATGTCATCTACTAACACATACACCAAAAATCTGAGTGTGAGGAAACTCTTTCTGTCTGTGTACTGTATGTAGCATGTGTTGGTAATTTTTCTTCTTTATTGTATAGGTAAGGTGCTGAAACAAAAGAGACTTTGAAGGTTCTTTTGTCCTTGCACAGCATTGATTCAGTCAACCACGACCTAAGGTTGTCTAATTAGTTCTGATAAAATAAGAGTTAATATGACACCAGTGTTAACAGTGAATTGATTCATATTTTGGGGCAGACTGTGTCTTTGGGAAAGCTGGGACTCACCTTGGTCAAAGTCATGCGTTGTCTTTGTGCATCTTCCTCTCTGCAACATGAAACCTGTTTTATCTGTGGAGATAGTTGTTTGAAACAGGGACTTTCTTTCCAAAATTTATGCAGATTACCAGGTGTGGCTCTGATCTTGCCTGGGTGTCTATCACTATACGCAGAATACACAGCCAGCGCATTGGTAGGTTTATAAATTTTGAGTTTCCCCAAACTAGCTTTTCTAGCTTTCTGTGTACCTTAGCAACTGAAGTCATTGAAGTCGTGTGGACCGCTTTGAGCCTAGGAACTGTGGCTAAATTAGGTGTTCTTCAAACCCCTGCAAAACCTGAAAAAAATGTTTATTGATTCAAAGAGAAGCTGTTTTAAACAGTAATCTGTTGTGATTGATTGTGCTTGCAGCTTGAGATTTGAGCCTTATTTCTCATCTACATTTATCTAGTTTGAACTCGAAGCCTTGGACATTGTTCATCCTTTTGTCTTTTAGACTGAAGAGGTCTGTGCTATTAGATAAGGTAATAGTATCATGAAAGTTACCATAATCATCTCTGCATCTAACTTTCTCTTTGAAAACCAAGATAAATTGAATTAACCTATCCTCATCTTTTTAACGTATGTTTCTTTTCATGGTGCTCTGAACCTCCTCCAATTTTTCATTGTCCCTCTTTAAGGCTTGATGCTGATTGATTTACCATTTAATCCCAACTCTTTCAGAATGCTTGTATATGTAGGATTATATAGGAAGTAGTGCATAAGAACCATCAAGTATAGAATGCAAATATGAGTAATAGTTTGGCATATATGAGTAACTGTAAGAGGCAGCATAGGTCAATTCAGCTTTAGGTAGGCTGAGCCATTATTCTGAATCCTCGTCTGTGGAAGCATCTTCCTCTGCTAGCTGTAGAAGTAAAGTGTGCGCTAGTCTCCTAAACTAAAGGTGGCCTCGTGAAAGGCTTTCTCTTAGTGCCCAGATATTTAACCTGAAGTTTTGCTGTACGTACCCTTTGGTTGTGTCACAGTTTACAAAGCAATCATCTCACTTACTGTGGATCCTCCCTTCACCTTCTCATTATCTATTTCCAATCTTTCCCCTTTGCCAGCTTTGTTATCAGTGATCCAGAAGAAAATAAAGTCACTACTGATAAAGTTAATTAGCATTAGGACAGTCCTTGCAGGGACTTCTCTGGAAACACAGCTGTTCAGTGTTGTTTCTACAATTACATAGACAGTTTAATTCTAGCAGACAACTGTCAGCTTGTTTCAAATCTGCTTTTTTAATGTTTATTTTTGTTCCACTCTAGTCAGGACTACTTGTGCGAGAACAGTGTGCTGGAACCTGTTCCACTGCTTTCTTTTCATATGACTTTAGCCTTGGCTCCACTGGAACCAGAAGGGACTGGTTGGAGTTTGCTGTGACTCAGAAAATCACTGAGTGACTAAAAGCGGTTGTAAAAGCAAGGGCCTGTCTGCTTCAATGCAAGCATGGGAAGAGAGATCTGGGTTTAAACTGTCTCTGTTTCTGTTGCTCTCTGTTTTCTATATTTAAAACTAAATATCCTGGTTGATATTGTAAAGAAACCTCGCTTTTGATTAAAAATTGTGTCATTTTCTTTGGGGAATTCACACTGGGAGTCAGTTTCTGCAGCCCCAAAACTTGCGCTGCTTCAATGTCCCACCACAAGTATCCTCGAGTCACTAGTCACTCTGTCCCTAACTTTCTCCAGGTGTTTTTTGTTGATGTTTATATCTTGTAATGCTGGAATTTGAGCAGATAATTTTGAAAACAAGTGGCAGTATACCTGTCCAGTGACATGAGTGTTTATATAATAGAGGCCTCCAAACCCCTTAAGGCCCCGTAAGTGCTAGTAAGGTTTCCTGAACATTGTGCACCCAGAGATACAAAGTCTGGGTCTCTTTATTTAAGCTATTTAGTTGGTGATTGCTGTATTGAATGAGATATCTTCCTTACTTGACAATCCCTGGTCTTATATTTAGTCTTCAATGTTTATATTTACTTCCTTGTTTGCCGTGTGTACCATTTACTAAGTTTAAATACAGCATTAAAAAAGTAGAAACAAGTAGCTCAGTTGTAAGAGGCTGCAGCTTTTTTTTTTTAATGTATGTGAAGTAGTTTCTGAAACAGTTTCTAAACAATTACAGCTTAACTTTCATATGGAATTAACAATAGGCTAATGCCAAATTTCCACAGCTGATACCAGTTCAAGGAGAATTATGTCAATAGCCCTGAGCTGGTGTAAGCCATAAAGGCAGTGACATTATATAAGGACATGCGGGTAATGTAGTTGGAGCGAATATTTGCTTTTGTGTGCAGAACAACTTTATCCAAAGTGGTCAGAGATTCCCATAGTTTAAAAACTTGGGGACAAACAGGAATGCTATTCCCAGCAGTGTATGGAAAGCCTTGAAGAGGGTGGTGAGTGTCAGCATCCCGACAAAACTGCCAAAAAAGATGTATCTGCGTCTCTTAGATACACAGAACAGTTGACTGAAATTGCAGCTACAGAGTTTGCCACTTTGTAGGAGTTAGTTCAGACAGCTTGGTTGCTTACAGCATATTCTGAAGTCTGTGCTGTTTCCAAGTACAGCTGGTTTAATGAACTGGGGCAAGAGTATCTGTGTGAAGCAAGAACCGACCTGTCTATTCCCAGTAAGTTTTGTGGCAGTTAGTTAGAAAATGTTTGATCATAAAAATTCAATTGTTATATGCATATCTGGGTATTACAACTGAGCAACAGGATTGATACAAGAGTAGATGCTTGTTTAATTTTCAGGAGTACGATTTCTCATTGCCCAGCTCCTGTTTTACATTTATGTAGATACAACAATGGAAAATAAATTGGTTTGTATCCCTATTTCTTGCTGGTATAAGGCCACATAATAATAATAATTATTATTGTTATTATTATCACTATTATTATCATTATTACTATTATGTTCTTGTTAAGCAAAAGTTATCAATGAATTCTTTCTTGTTCAAAGGATCAGTTGATGAAAGCAGGTGCTTAAATCTCACTGATTTCAGAAATTTCAGTGGGATCTCAATATTTGGCAAATGGTCTTCTCAACGGGAGCACTTCCAGAAATCAATTTTAAGTGTACATTCGTATTTTTTGTGCATGTCACGGCCCAAATTGTCTGCTGATGTAAACGAGTGAAAATTGTTAGGTTAAGCCCACTTATAGGGTCAGGAAATCTGGTCTGGGATTTGCCCTGATGAGCAAATAAGGGTATATGCTGGAGTTCATTTTACAAAGCTGGCCTAACATTGCTGCCCAGGGGTGGGAAAGCATAAATACCACAACAGGGGTAGAGATGCAATGTTATTTGACCATGCTTGCTCTTCCAAAAAAAGGCTCAAGAGTAAAGAGCACAAACCGAACAAATGTAGGTTTTTTGATTCGGTGTACTTACTTTAGCAGGCAAATTAATCACATAGCTAATTCTGAGGCTTGCACGTCAAGTAACAAATACCACTACTCAATAACTTGTGCATAGTCAACAGATAAGACTGTTTGCCTGTCATTTTCTTCATGTATTTCCAAGAAGATGTGCAAATAATAGGGATGGCCTGTGGATATTTCACAACACAAAAACATACCCAAATTTACCAGAATCAGTATTTGGAGAATCCTATTTGACCAGCTCTAAAAATCAATGATACTATTATTTGAACAAAAGTGTAGTTTTCAGAAAAGATATCCTGTGTCAATAAGGCAGGCATTTAGATTTTGTGCATATTCAGAATTAGATGTATAGTGTAGTTTTCCAGTTATGCAGCTCTGGCTCGAATATTTTAAGTTGATTGCTTCAAAATACATGCCAGCAAGCAGTATTTTGGTTCTGGCTCATCTGCCAATAGGCTCATTGAACTATTTCCAAAATAAAGAATAAGGATAAACAGTAGTTCAGTGATAGCCACATAATTGTAATATCAGCTGCAAATACTCAAAAGCAAGACTTTTGCTATATGTCTTTTTAGGAGATCTGTGTGGCCATATTGTATTAGATTTTGGCCAGTTTCCTAGAAATTCATCATGTATATATTTTAAACCGCAACCATGGTTGGATATGTCTGGTGCACGTATGAAAGAGAAATGCTTATGTCTTCAGTAGCATTTAATTTTTTACTTATACATTGTAAAATTTTATGAACCAGAGCTGTAATACAACACCGCAGTGCACAGCCC
Organism: Dromas ardeola; assembly: GCA_013398915.1. Taxonomy (NCBI): domain Eukaryota; kingdom Metazoa; phylum Chordata; class Aves; order Charadriiformes; family Dromadidae; genus Dromas; species Dromas ardeola. The sequence goes on along the minus strand of VYZM01019466.1, from coordinate 168,157 downwards.
ATTGACACTGCTGTAATCATTCAATTGAGAGACCTGTATGGGCATGATTCAATAGGTAATGGACTGTATCAGTTCAGCTTGACTGTTGGGACTTTATTGCTCTACCCACCTCGGTGACAGCTGCTTATTAGTGTGCAGTGCTTTAGGGAAGACAGTATAAGAAACGAGCTCTCCAATCTCTCCCTCATTGTGCGGCGTGGATCAGTATTTTGGTAGGTAGGGGGGGGTTTCACCCACCCTCCTTCCCCCTCCCTGCTCTGTGAAGTTCCAATTCTCAGATTTGTGCAGGTTCTGTCTTCCAGACCAAACATGTTAGAAAGCCCATCATCTTACTTTGATTAATGCTAATAGGATTTGTGACCGTAAAGCACCATGCAGTGAGCTGAGAGTCTATGGCAATGGGATTTCTTTTTTCTTTCTTCTGTTGCTTTATATATTACCTTTCATCAGCAGGCAACAGAATTCCTTCTGCATAGTTGAAGGAATCAACATCAGCAGGGGGTAAGAAGGTGTCTTCATCAAATTAAATTAATTTACTCTCACATGCGTATGTTAGCATTTCTCTGCACCATGAAATATGTTAATGCGGAGTCCGTCAGCTCTAGGCCATCAATTTAAATCAGGCCCAAGCTGGCAAAGATCAACAGTCTTTAGTCTCTGTTGGTTGTACAGGACATGGTGTGGAACTGAGTTGGCAAGTTCAGGCCACTGTCTGTTGGAGTATTGTGCACACCATTGAATTAAGTACATCAGTTTGGTTTGCTTTCTGCACGTGTTGTCTTAATTGAGATGTCAGGTTTAAAGGCTGATCCCCCAACCCAATGAAATCACTTGAAGGATGATTTCTTTCAGTGAACTTGAAAGCAGGTGCAAGAGATGGGTAAATTCTGAGTAATCCTGTGAGTTGTATCCAGGGAATGTCTCAGTCCTGATAATAGAGAGTGCTGATGTTGATGTAATCATAGAATGGTTCGGGTTAGAAGGGACCTTAAAGATCATCTAGTTCCAACCCCCCTGCCAGAAGCAGGGACACCTACCACTAGACCAGGCTGCTCAAAGCCCCATCCAGCCTGGCCTTGAACACTGCCAGGGATGGGGCATCCACAGCTTCTCTGGGCAACCTGTTCCAGTGTCTCACCTCCCTCACAGTAAAGAATTTCTTCCTAATATCCATGTAAATCTCCCCCGTTTCAGTTTAAAACTGTTATCCTCATCTTATTGTTACCCTCCCTCCCCAGCTTTCCTGTTAGGCCCCCTTTAGGAACTGGAAGGCCGCTATAAGGTCTCCCTGGAGCCTTCTCTTCTCAGGCTGAACAACCCCAGCTCTCTCAGCCTTCCTCATAGGAGAGGTGCTCCAGCCCTCTGATCATCTTCGTGGTCCTCCGCTGGACCCATTCCAACAGGTCCATGTCCTTCTTGTGCTGAGGACTCCAGAGCTCCATTAATCATTAATGTTTTTCTATCAAAAACACTGAGGCAATTTGAGTGGAAGATTATACCATCCTCAAAGCTCTGCTTTACTGAGAATAAATATAAAGCTTTTGTCCAGTGCTATGTTTTTCTCTTTGTCTTCATTAATAACAAGATACTTACCCTTGAAACAAAATATTCCTTAAGAATATTTAAAAAGGTTTCATTTGCTGTAGGCATGTGTTAAATTTAAAATAATTTATCATTTATTTCTAGAAAACTAGGAAGTTCCAACAAATTATCAAACATTTCAGAAGTTCCTTCCTGCTTTGAACTAACTCTAAATTGTCTTTACATGCAGGAAGGGTAAATTGAAGCTTACAAATATCCCACAGCCTTGTTTTCATTTCAAAGACTGGTCTTCCACGTCATGTGTGATGTGCTGCCATTATTACAAGAGGCAGATTAGTCAATCATCTTAATGAAATGCGAATAAGATGAATGCAGAAATATCAGTTGCTGCTGGGGCATACTACACTAAGCAAAGTATTTGCAGTAACTATTAAGCAGGATGTAAGTCAATAGAGTACCTGAACAGAAGGTGCTGTATATTGTTTTCTTAGAAAAGTTGATATAATTGCCTTTATTATTAAAATGGATGGCTTCTTCTGTATCTGAATGCTCACTTCTCCTCTGCCTTTCTCATTCCCAGTAGTAAATGCAATCTGATTTATAGTTGCATACAAACACTGCAAAATCACATGGCCATCCAGGATAGTCCAGGATGTAGTCACCATGAAGAGCTGTAAATGGTAGTGAAGGAGGAGGACATTTGCCCCATGGTTTCTTTTTTCTTTTTTTTTTTTTTTGTTTTTTNTTTTTTTTTTTTTTTTTTGACATTTACTTCTTTCCAGATATTCCAGGGATAGTATGGTGGGGGCTCGGGGGACTTAAAAGATTTCCATTACCCCACATTTTACTATGTTTTAGGAAGTAAGTAATTAAATAACTCTTCAAGACCAAATTCACCGGTACCTTACAACAGTTAGCGGCTGTTGTGGTGATGTAAGGCAGCCATAAATCCAGCATCTGCATCCCTCACAGGGACTGCGATACCTGGTTTCTGGCCTGAAACTTACTTGGAATCTTCAAGCTAAAGGTTGTAAAGGTCCACATTCTCCTGGTTTCTTATGTCCTGAGAGAGATTGTCTCTTTTTCAAGCGTAATATGCCATCTCACAGGTGCACAGTACCCTGAAGTTAGATGCTCTGACATCCACGACTTTGTTAACAATCATGGGAAGTAAGACAGCAGTGCACTTAAAACACCTTAAAGAGCAGTGTGTGTTTCACAGGCATCTGGCAGTGGCTGAACCCCCAGTTCTCTGCAGCTATCAGCCAGATAGGGTGTCATCTGTAGCAAACCAGTCCCCAGGATGACAGCAGTCAGACAGACAACTGGCTGCTTTGTGTCTGTTTTGGCAAAGGATTTTTTTTCTCCCTTTCTCCACTTTAAGTTAGTAGAAAATGGATATTAAATGATATGGTTGACTCTTCTTTTCTGTCAGTCTTCCTAAGATGCATTGCTTTTAACTTCAATAACGCAGCCTTTCACAGGGCAGGCACAAGCATCCCTAGGTGAGAACAAAGATTGGTGCAGGTGAAAAAGGCAGAAGGAAGAATTCCCACCCCTTGTTTTCTCTGTACCTAGCAAAGCAGGAACCTCTCCCCTCTTCCTCTTATTTCTCTCTACTGATTTAGTCTGCAAGTTATGATTTTTACTAAAGGTGAAGTTACCTAAGAAAATTCAGCCGAACAATATGAAGTCTGTGTCCCCTCAGGGCTTCTTCAGATGAAAATATAAGGACAGGTGCTTTCTTTGTTGCAAAGAGATTTATCAATGCTAAGACTAACATAACCTTATCATTAGGTTGCCACTCTGCCTTGCTGTTGTCAAAAAGACATAGAGAAAGTAGTAGGGTATTTACAAAGTATTACAGACTCTTCAGCAATTATACGACTTTAAGATGTTCTGTCGTTCACTGTTTAACTTCTGCTTTTTTGTTTTGTTTATGTTCCCTTATGCATCTTCCTGAACCTTTCAGCCTTTAGCAACATTAGGAGTTGGAGTTATGGAGTGTCACAAGGGAGTCTGACTACCTTTTGTTCCTAGTGGCAAATGAGTTGAAAGCCAAGAAAAACAGAATCCTTTTCTTTTCTTCAGACTAATTGTAGCATTGTATTTTAAAGGACAGAGACAAATCTATCCCAGGCTCATGCTGACTTGAATTAACTGTTTTGTTAATCTGAGGTGTAGAGGACTTTCAAAGAAAGGTTTTGATTTCATTTGTGTTATCTAGGGATCTCTAGTGTCTTCAGTTGCCCTTTTTTATGCCAATAAAAAAATAGCATCCAAGACTTAACCAAAATACTGCATATTTGTCTTGCTCTAGGTGACATTAGCTATTTTGTTTGTGGTTGCTTGGGTTTTTGTTTGTTTTGTTTGTTGGTTGTTTTTTTTAAATTCAGGTGAAACAGTACAAACATATACTAATTCTCTTCTCTGCATGGTTTCAGATTTGTACAACACAAAGTGAAGTATCCTACCATAGGGTAAGGGACCAAGTGTACCTAAACTACAGCTGAGTAGTGGCAGGTGATGCCCCACCCTCTCAAAATAGAAAAGAGCAGCTCATGGAAGTTGTTGAGCTGTGATCAGGCAGAGAAATGCCTGGGAAGAGAGCTGTGAGAGTCCTCTACAGAAGCAGAGAAATGCAGGCAGTGACTTGCCTTCCAGAACTGGAGAGAAACAGAGCAGTGCAAGGTCCAAGGTGAGAACAAAGTTGTGGCTGACAGGGTCAGATGTCTGTTCTGCCTGGGACTGCCAAGGGAATCTGTGAACTACCTGGGGTTTTGTTGCTTACATCTAGCACAGGGAAGCTGTTCCATGACTGTGTGACAGCAGTCCCAAGGAAATCTGTATTTGGCTATGTGAAGAACTGCTGATGCAGAAAGGATATGGTGGCTGGGTCTTAAGGGTAGCTGTTGGAGTGAAGGAGGATTATGGGCAGGTTAAGTGAAGAATTTAGAGGAACTCCAGAAAACCAAATGGTGGTAGAGGTACTCCAGATTTGGCTCTGGTACTGCCTTTGGTACTCTCATTTGGCTAAAAACATGCCGAGGGTGGGTTGTGTGTTTCTGTTTAATGCTACCTGTGCTGGCTAAAGCCTGTTCTTACCAGGTGACCTGAATGATTGTTTCAATTTGCTCATCTGTGGTGGTGTTTGGAGAAAGATGTTGTGGTTTATGCAGTTGATTAGCTTGTATTGCTCTGAAGTGTCTGCATTTTCATCATTTTTTTGACTAAGTTGTTTCTGATATCCCTAAAAAAACAAACAAACAAAAAAAAACCCGACAAAAACCCTTTCATTAAAACTCAAACCTGAAAAAAATCCGAAATATTTGAATTGTGCACTAGATTTTAGAAGAGTTGAATGCACTTACTTTTTCCTTTCACTCTCGCTTTGTTTAAAGATCACCAATCACAACAAGAAATGGCTACTTCGTGCACTGAATAGTAAGTCTTCTTTCAGGAAGGGACATGGAAGCGAAAAAGTAAAGCAAGAGAGGATGTTTTTAGGACATTGTATTATCTCAGAAGGTGGTAGAGAGCAAAGCTAGCTGGAGGCTCTGAGGGAATTCTGGATTCTGCTGCTGAGAGTTTTAAGGGTTTGTCTGTGCTGGGAACTCTGTGTAATTAGGAAACTCACATCTGCATTGCTTAATTATTAGGGGCCTTTGCAGATACTACCAGTACATTATGGTTACTGAGAAGGCTTCCTCTAACATCACCAGTCTGGAACTGAGCCCTGCGCAACTTAAGAAAATCTGTAGAAGGTGTAGAAAACTGGTTTGAAAACTGAAAAATATCTAAGTATCAGATGCATTCTTCAATCTGTAAGTGCAGTCTTCTGTATGAATGTACTTAATTTTTAAATGCTCAGTATATGAGAAAATAGTTTGTACTGTTCATACATCTACTTCTATAACAAAACTGGAAAAGAGAATCCTGCTGTTGATATAGTAGATGGCAAGTAATCTACACATGCTGTTTTTTGCTCTGTGCTTAAATGTTAAGGTGGTGGTTGTGTTATTATTCTCTGTATATACTTACAGGAATTAAAGTGGGAGAATTTAGATACCAAAGAAACCTATTTGCCTGTCTCTTTGGTTAACAGAATTATGTTTAATATATCAATTTTTGTTAGAATCAGATTATTGAATATTAATTAATGAATTTTATAGGCAATTCTGAGCATTTTAAAGGTTTCTGGTTTGAATTACAATTAAAACAACTCTCATAGTTGTTTCCTTTTCTGTGTAGTTTGGTAGTTTGTATATTGAGGGTATTGTGTATTTTCTGTATCTAAGTAAACCTGTTACTGAACTATAGAAGTTGTTTTTTAGATATAAAACCAAATATATTGATACTTCATGCTAATAGTGTCCCACTTTCAGTTAATTCATGTTCTAAATTAATTTTTGCTATTAGAGTTAGTACCAACAAACTTACCATGTACGTGATAAAAGGACTATACAACAGCAATATTTTAGTTAGTATTACAGAGAGCAGAACCTAAATTATAAACCTGAAAACTTCGTAGGTATAAAATCTAGATTTGAACCAAAAGCAGAGGGTTTCCAAATCTGAAATGAGTTGAACAGAAGTTTGTGACTAATGAAAGCCTATGAGGCTTCCTGCCCCAAAAGGGAAATGAACAGTGAAGGGGAAACTTAGTAAAAATTCCACTTCTTATGGGCTTTAAAGGGAAAAGGTGCATGCTACCAATAATTCCTATAAAGAGGTAAGTTATATACTGCAGTGATCTTCTTAGGGTAGGTGATGTTGGGTAAGATAGCATTAATAGCTTTCTGAGGCACAGCAGGGAGCTGGTATCTGCAGGTATACTCCTCTGTTTCTCTTTAAGGTGTTCAGAGCAGTATTTTAGGATGCACGCATCAGTCGGTTCTCTTTGCACAAAGATAATAAATATAAAATAAAGGGCCACGTGGTCACCCCCCCTTTTTTTTTCCCCCCTTCTGTTTATGGTTACAAGTGGGAGACAGCATATGCAGTGAGGTACTCCTCATGTAGTGGCTGTGTAAAATCAGACTGAAATGAGAAATTCAATATGGAGAAAGTTCCCAAATAATTTCATTCTGTTTCATTGAGACTAGTATGTGTTAGTACCCGTGTCTTAATTTTCTACAGTAACGAAGAGGAAGTGGTAAGTTCACCTCTTTGGAGGTTCAAACTACTGTCCGAGCACGAAAGAACAACCCCTACAAATTGTCAATTAATTATTTACTTATTTTATTCACTCTTGCAAATGTTGCAGACACATTGCACACTGGGCAGCTAGAATGTTTCCTTGTTATAAATCCAGAGGTATAATATCTGATTTAAAAAATGGTTTCACTTTTAAGTGTAGAAGATAGGCCATGTAATGTCAGCAAATACGCTATCTGATGTGCTAAAGAAAGGAGGGAGGGGAAAAAGAAGTGACCTAGCAGTATTCTTTTCTGTTGTTTTTTTACAATCATGCAGAGATGAAATGAAGGAATGGTAGTCTCTAAATAATTTCCAAAGTCCTTTTATGTTATAGGAACATGCTTAGAGCCATCCCCTGGCAGCAAGTGGTTGGGTGAAGAGGAAAGAAGATGAGCCACAGTTCAAATTGTTCTAATATCTTCCTGCTGTTTGTCAGAAGAAGAATCATAAATAGCTGCTCTTCTAACTTATAGTCTGAAAATTAGTCGTGGAAATGTCTTAAATCTCTGCAGGCTGGGGAATGATGATGCTTTTATTAACAGTCCTAAACAGCTCACCTCACTCCACCCACCACAACTCTCCAGTTGTTCATGACTCACATGCAGTGTCTGACGGTGAATTTTAGCATCTCCAATTTCTCTTCACAAAAAACTTTCAGTATAGCTGGACTGTGTGTGCCTTCACTCCCTTCTCCACATACTTTTTAAATATGCTTGGTAATTGACTTCGTCTGTGGAGGGTTAAACAACACAAAGTTGGTCAGAAATAGATTCCAATTTAGGGAATCTTGGCTGCACCCTAATGGTCTAAAAAAACCTGTTTGAGCAGTAGCGGGAAAATCACGTAATAAATCATCACTAAAGGAAAAAGTTATGCCTCATTGGAGCTGTACTTACTAAATGGTGGATCGCTGCTTGGAACCGCAGAAAATCATGTACAATCTGTGAAAGCAAGTGAAATTAGTCAAGGTGCTTGAAGAGGAACTTCTACTTGTGTAGACTAGCAAGCAGTTAACTTCTTGAAGAGGGTAACTGGGCTTATTAAAAGCATCTATGGTTACTGTAGCTGCATGTTAACATCTCTTCTAGGAGTGACCACAAGTACTGTACTAAGGAGTGTATCCTTCCTTTATTGTTTTTTCCGTGCAAAGCATAGCAATAAATAGTTTATGCATACCATAAAACAGGGAAAATGTTTTCCAAAATAGTGTGGCTTTCTAAATTTCACAAGATGCACATAATGATCATGGCCTAGAAGCACAGAAATTAGAACTCCAGCTGTGGAAATTGCAGTTGTCCCTTTCCCCAAAGCAGTTTTCTCTTATTGGTCATACTGTCTGCCACGTCTGAGTTAAAATGGTTAAAACATTTTGGAATAAGAGATATAAGGCTTTTCCCCCAAGTCTTATTAGAGAATTCATACAACTGCTTCAGTTGTGTCTGTGAAGAATGCTGTGCGCTGAAGCAGGGTATTGGAATTCTGTGGAAGAGAAATTCCTTTCAGTTCTTCAGCAGCAGAAAGCTGTCTGATCTGGTAAAATGCTTTGTTTGCATAGACTCATGACCTAGTTGCCTGGATTCTGGAAGTGGTTGTCCCTACTGCGCAGGTGGGGATGTCCCATAGCAAGTGTGCTGCCTTGTGTTCGACTTATGCGTGAGTATGAACCACTTCCAAATGACACAATGGAAGCAAGAGTGAAAAGCTAGGGTGGGAAGATGAAGGTGATAAAGGGGAAATAGATGGGAACTTCAAGGAGACACAAGAGAGAGCTAGAAAGGGGTTTAGGAGGCACAGGGCAGGCTCTAGAGTTTAAAGGTATCCTTCGTTTTCTGTCTCTTCAAAGGTTCATATTTTGAATGTAGGAAATCTGAATGTTTTCTCATTTCTGTGGCTTTGCTTTGCAGACAGAGCTCTAATGGCTGCAGAGATGTGGGATTATCTTTGATATGTGTAGGGGCAGGAGTTGTAGTGTGTGCAGTAGAACTCATTGTAATTATTGTAATAGCTTTGCTGCATACGCACACACAGTCATTCCATGAAGAAGCCACTTTTAATAACTAACTACTTTAAATTTGGTTTACAAAATGGACATCCTAATTTTATTATAAAACAGTCCTGTTTGTTCTCTCTAGTCAAGCTTAAATTAATAGATGGTCTCTGTGAAATTTTCAGTTGCCTTTCAGCAAATTTATGTGCATATATATATATTTATGTTTTGTCCTACGTATTTAACTTTAATAAGTTTGCCTTTTAGAACAAGTGATGATAATTTTCCCTTTTGCATTAATTCTTCCTGAACAGAAATTGTACTCAGGAATGGAAACTGTCTGCATTCAGACTTGTTCTATTAGAGAGAACTAAGAAAGAACATCCCGTTTTGATCTGTAATTACTGTCTATAGTAATTCACACACACACACACAATTTTTCTTTAAGAAGAGCAGTTTATAAATGCGGTTCCTTTTTTTTTGTCTCTTAAATCTCTGAAGTGCTCCCAGTCTATCTAAACTCAAGTGTATCTCAACTTGAAATACTTTATTCACAGCTTTGTGCAGCAGTGTAATTCAGTGTAACTCACCTACTGGAATGAGTTCAGCAGCCAGCCACCAAAATGGCTGGAACAATTCTCCTGTAGGAGAGGTTAAGGAAATTGGGCTTGTTAAGAATGGGGGAGGGATGAATTTGGGGTTCATATAGTGGTAGCCTTCCCCTACCTATGTGGAGACTATAGAGAAGATGGAACAAGACTTCACAGCAGTGCATGGTGGGAAGATGAGAGGCAATGGACACATCTTGAAACAAGAGGTTCAGACTGGATATAAGGAGAAAATTTTCCCCATGAGGACAGTGAGGTGTTGGAGAAGTTGCCCAGAGCAGTTGTGCAGTCTCTAGCATTGGAGGGTTTCAAGATCAAAATTAATCAGTCTCTGAGCCACCTGGTCTGATCCTATGGCTAACCCTGGTCTCAGTGGGACATTGAAGGAGAGATCTCCAATCTTAAAAATCCTATGAAACACTTTCTACTAGGAGAAAATAAGAGTAGATTTTGACTGCCAGCCTTGGTTAGAAGAATGAAATCAGGAATTAGTTGATTGATGTTAAATAGGAGATAAAGCATTATTATTTACGTTACTTTTTCATGATGCTGTTTGGGTAGTTCACAATTGCAAGAAGCAGTTACGATGGTGGTGAAATAGAATAAACTTTAGTGGGAAGTGTCTGCTTGAAAGACTAAGGAACATCTTTCTTGGTCTGTGGTCCCTGCAGATGTTCTGCGTTGCTTATGGCCTTTCTGCCACTGCTGCTTTTTTCACGTCATGCACCTTGCTCTGCGCCTTTGACACTTGAAGAATGGTACTCGCTTATTTGACCTTAATGCAGTCTACCAACAATCGCTTCTCTGCCATGTGCAAGTTATGCAGGGATACGGAAGGGTAGCAAGGGTACAGTACAAGAGTAAATGGCACAACAGTTTAATACACTTTCACCTTTGAGAACCTTGCTCTTCAAAGATTTTTTTCTTTTTAATTGCTAACAAGACCTAGTTAAAATGATATTAATCAAGTGCAGAGGAGAAATATGTAAATCCTATGTAATCCTCATTCCGCCTTCTGCAGTGGAGAAGAGGAGAGGAATGCTAGCTGAGTAATGAATGGATGCTTTAGATTAGGATTCAGTTAAGCACAGAGCTTGTAGATAAAACTTTTTCAAAATGGGGAATGCTTAAAAGGTTAAGTGTGTGCTTCTCTTTGAAACCCAGCCTTTCTCTGCTTAACTAGCCAAGCTATAGTAGTACAGTGCTACTGAACTCAATATTAAAATGGTATCACTTAATTTAATTTTAATGATAAATCAATAGAGGGCATTTACAACTTAGAAAATCTAATGGATCTTGTGCCAGTAAAGGTTAGTAATGATTCTTAGCTCTTCAAATGGAAAAAAATGCTGTGTGCAAAAGTGTATTCAATGTTCAAAATAAATTAAGGAAGAAACTGTTGTGTTATAGAAAACTGTGTATTATTTTCCATGAAATAATCACTTGGCTCAAATGTACCTAAGCAGGTGGCTTAAAGGCTGAGCACTGTCTTCATCCTTGGAAGGATATATCTTTGCATTTATATACAAATTGTACTTTGGATTACTGATATGGAATGTGTTTTTTGGTTTAGCTCTTTAATAACATGAAAAGACAGAGTAAATTAAAAAAAAATAAAAAGACGTACAGGAGAGAGAGGAAATATCTAAACCAGGTCATCTGGTAGATGTGTTTAATGCAGTATATCAAGACATATTTAACTTTTACGGGCACTTTTAATCGAATTTTTGTTGCCTCTCAACCTGAATGTGTCTAAAGGGACTGTTGGAAGCAGTGTCTCCATAGCAATGTTTTCTAAAGAATTTAACAACAGTTGTTGTGCTCAACAGGAGGGAGCAGCATACTTTTTATTATCTGTGTTTAATAGTAACCTCATTCAGGCCTGAGATTTTTAAGTGCTCCCCCATAATGAATGATAAATAACAGGACCAAAGAAGACACTAATATCAGCAAGATTACAGGCTGTCTCTCCTTTTGCAGTAGAAATGTGTACTTGTTTTTTATTATAGTCTTCTGGCTGATTTTACTCCCTGACTTGTTTTGGAATACTTCTTCCTTCTCATTGGTTACCAAGGAACTGCTTGATACCTTGTTTTTATCACCCAGTTATAATTCTTCTGAAAGGAGATTTCATTGTCATAGTTGTTGAAACGATTCTTGATGGAGAACTTCTCCCTAAACTAGCATCGAGACCAGCAGGAGCATTGATTTCTGCTGCTTCTAATTTTTGTTCCTGTGAGAACATCTTAGGAAATTTCTTTGCATGAAGACAACGTGCATGACAGACGCGGCAGCACACCCCTGCTAGTGGTAACTATCAAAGAGAGTTGTGCTTTCACTGACTTCACACTGGGACAGATTTGCTTAAGCCTCACTGATGTTGTCTCACATTAGGACAGATGATATCAGAATTACTCACTTTAATCTACCCTCACAGGTGTCAGACATGACTGGGCTCAACCAGACAATTTGTAAAAACCCAAACACACAGGATGCTAAATTCCTCTCTGTGCCCCCAGTTCTCATTGATGGCAGTGTCTTCCAGAGGCAAGCTGGTGCACTGTGATGTGCGTAGCCATGGTTATGAAAGCAACCATAGCAGAATCACATTTCTGAAGGAGGACCTGTCTTTTTCTAAATGCCTTCTATTCAAAGGTTTAAGGAGAGGGCTGGATCTACATCCTGGCCCTTACTTCTGTGAAGAAGGCTTGGGGACAATCTCGTTGTAAGAAACACAACACAGAATTAAAATACAGACTCTGAAAAGCACATCTGTTCCTACTGCTCATTTTCCTAGATATCCTTGAGTTAGAAGTGATAATGTTCTAGCTGTCTGCAGTTTAACTTCATATCTCTTTTAAAAAAAAAAAAAAAATAAAAAGCCAGATTTGGGTATTGGAGGCAGAATGACATTTACACCTGTGAACTGCTGTGTTGTGTTGCCCTGGTGAAACTTACATCCTATTGTAGGACGTAATGGGATTCTGCACCTCTGGAGAGAGGTCCTGCTCTTCACAGGATGAGGTATCACTCTGGCAGATATATCTAGATTTTAGTTTTCCTATGAATCAGTCCACCTAAGCGTAACTTCAATGTATCCGTGGTCCTCATTCTGCAAATGGAAGGCTTGCATATGTTTTCTACACTCTCATGTGGTACTAAAATTGGAGGGGATTTTGCCAGGCTTGGACTTTTGTTTTGAAGGTTCTTTGGGGATTCGGGATCAGGGGATAGTTGTCTTTATCCTCCAGGCCAGAGAAATGTAACAGGCATCACTGGAAGGGTACAGCAATGTCTTTAACTTTCCAAGCACCTATAAAACTTTGAAACAGATGTTAATTACTAAACAGTATAGCACTAAAATGGAAAGTGGCTTCATCAATGCTTTGGGTTTTGCTGATTGCCTGTCAGTGATTTTTGCTGCTGTTTTGATGTCTGAATATTAAAATTGCCATGAGAGAGGCACACCGTGTCTTATCTACCTAGCCCCTTCTTGAATGCTGATCTTAGTATTTGTAATGGCCAGAAGCCAAAGCTTTCAGATTTGATTCGGTCTCTTTTCTATGGCTGCAAACAGCAAGTGGTTTTGAAGAAGTGTCATGTTTTTAAAACTTGAGTAAGCAGCCAAAGAATCAGGTCCTATGCATACGTGTCAGAATATATATATATGAATAAAATTCAACCTGTTGTCATCTTTTTTGAGTAAATTCAACCTAGGGAGCCTGAAGACACGACTCGGAAGTGAAAGACACTACACTGGAGCTATGCTATCTCCAGTCCAGTGTCATTTTAGTATTGGCTATTTCTGTAGGCTTCTAGAAAAGCTGCAAGCTTCCTGCCACACGTAAGAGCCAGATATACTGATAAGAGAAGCTTATACATCTAAACACCCAGTAGACTACTTACCTTTGAAAGAAGTGAAGTTTGATACCCACGATTTCCTTTTCCTGCTGGCTGCCTCCCTCCACGCAAAAGCCAGTGGCAACTCAGTGTAAATAGGGCTAGAATTTTGTCATGAATTGCAGAAACATGCTCATGCTATAGAGATTCAAGAACAAAAAACTGAAACCTTTCCTTTTTCTAAAGCTGTACCTTCTAGGGCTAGTTTGTCAGATTTAGCTTACACAGAAATCCCTGTTCAGTAGGAGAAAAAGCAGTCTAATGTCTGTGCCTGCTCCTTAAATTTCTGCAAGAACTTAAACTTTTAAGCATCTGCTGCCTTTGACATTATATTTTAGAAGTATTTTTCATGTCTAATTTCTGTGCTTTAGCCCCATCTTCCCCCCTACCCCCACCCCAAGGGATAGATTATATGTAACACTTCTGTAGCACTCCAGCAAAAGATTGCTACATTGCTCTGTGAGCATGGAAAGTTCTGTTATAAATTCTAGCTGTGGCCACATCAGCAAAATGTGTTTTAAAACACTTCATTAATAAAAGCTGATGTCTTTAAACCTTAGATTAGTCAATTATTCTTGACATAATAGTTGAATATCATTAAATGATTTCATGGAATCAACCTCGTAAGGAAAGGGGGAGAGAGAGATCAATTTAATTTTGCAGAAGTAATTATCCTGTTAAAAAAGTTACAAAAATGAGGGGTGAGATGGAGCAAGAGCTCTATATGCTGCTGTAAATCTGTGGTTGCTCTGAAGTAGCTGGAGTGGCAGCATTTTAGTTATAACTTGCAAGCTAATTTCTGCTCTCCAAATCCATTTCAGCATTGTGGCTACTTCTGTTTCCATGTGAGAATAAAACTTATTTCAGTGCCCTGAAGGCGATTTCAGCTGTCTGGTAGAGCTCAGTGTGCATTTCTGTGGTGTGCCTAACCTCACACATCACCTTTGATGTGTCTTCTCCTGTACAAACCGTGTAAACTCTGACTAGATGACATCAGAGGTAAGACAAAAAAAACCACAACGCATTGCTTTTCTGGAATACTGGGGCGCCTAATACCGTTAAACAAAATAGGAAGTTATTATCTCGTATGTCATGGGGGAGCTTGAGCTGGCCACAAGGACAATGTCTCAGCACTTGGTGACATATAACTTAAAATTTATTTACTAATAAAGGTGGGTATAGGGGGTGGATTGCAATTTCTCTTTTATGACACACATCACCCACTCATACCAGTGTAGGCTCCTGTCCTCTCGTCCAGTTTAGGTGGAGGCCAGGGTCTTGGGAAATGAGGCACTCGCTCTGTTTGCCCAGCTGACGTGCAGGGTCCCATCTGCCAACCTGGCCCCTACACATTTGTAAGGAGCAGCCTTTTACATGATGTCAGATGCCTGGGTTAAGCGTTCCCCCACCACGGATTGTCTCTGCTATTGCCCTCTGGCCTCCCATCCCAAATGTGTTACAAAAACCATGTGTATTGCAACAGGTGGATACGTTAATCTATTGCTTCCTTTTTTTCCAGCATATACTGCATTGTCAGAGCCAAGAAAATGCATCCAAGGTCTTATTTATTTGGGTGGTGCTTTTGGGTTGGCTTCAGACTGTGACACTTCTTCAGACTGCGACACTGATCTTAAAAAAATAGGACTTTTATTTGGTAAGTGCATCTTGTTCTTTCTACTTCAGTTTGTGAACTTTTCTGAGTTTTACAGGTTCTGCTGATCACCACTGGCATTTCATTTTTAGATTTTTAATGGACTGTTGGGTTTTGGGTGAGATTATTTCTCATTCTCCATTTAGTGTGATGGACACGTTTTGTTCAGTGTCCTTTTTTTTTTTTTTTTTAATTTTTTTTTGATTTAACACCCCCCCTTCCTTTATCAGTAGTTGCTAATTTTAATACTTAGCCTTTTACATTTGTCATCTTGTAGCAGTCATTTGTCATGCAGTGCTGAATACCTGTGCTGGAAACTGTGCTGGGGAAAGACACGGTATGCTGACACTGTTCTGGTTTGATCCCCATAGTGCTGTGTGATGGAATGACATGCATGCTGCTTAGATTGGGAGAGTGCCAGAAGCAGAAGGTCCTTTCTGTATACCGATTAGCAAAGGGAATAATCAGTCAGATAACAGGCCTGTTTCAAACACTTGCTTTTTTGCTCGAGATGGGATTTGTTTTACATAATCACTGAAATAACTTGAAATCTACAAAAGACATCAAATTTTATCACCTGTTAGCTTTAAGGCATACTCTTGCCTTGCATGTATGAACTTTAAAACAGCTTGGACTGATTTCTCACTCTTGGACCCTTGCTTTGTCTTATGTTTACAGACAGAGGTTAAGATCTTTGGTCTATAAAGCCTTCCCAGGTGAGACGAGTTAACTGCATTCCTGTAAAGCCTTAAAAATTCACTTGGCAGTGCATTTTCTGTCCAGGTCATTCAGAGGAGAGGAGACTATTTAGAATGTACTGCCACCCACCCTGGGATTTCGCTGGGATGCTAAGCATGCTTTATAGAGCTTGCCTTTGAACCACAGGTGTTCGGTATGTGGCTTGTGTTACGGCAGGTCAGAGCCAGAGGGATTTCTGAGTCTTCTGTTGCTGAGAATTAATGGCATAATCCCTGCTTTTTAAATAGGTGGAATTTACAGTCTTGTCAAGGCAGGAAACATGGAAGATGACTGCCTCTGTAAGAGCGTGGGGCACCAAGGGTGGGATAAAAGGGAACTCATGTGCATGACTGAGTGGTTTGCTTGCTGATGATACCTAGGCTTGATGAGACCTAGGATTCTTTCACTTCTGAACAGCACCAGACCCTCATAGAAAGAGAAAGTTGCATCTTGTGCTTTTAGAGGACACTATTACTTTCTTCTGCTATTTCTTTGCTCCACTAGTGCTTGTTGTCCATAGAGGACTTGCTCAACCATGTTATCCCCGAGGTCTGATTGAACTTTCTAAAAATGACTAGAGTAAGATTACCATTCTGTAACACCCTGAAGACCAATCCTGCTTCTTTCTCTCTCTGTAACTCACTCCAGGGGGCCGTGTAGATCCCTCATACCTTCTCAGAGGGTTTTGAAGAGTGTCAGTCTTCAAGAGTATCTAAATATATTTTGGGTTTTAAGTGTAGAATTCTGTTGGAAGTGTCATCTGTTGAGAGGGCAACTAGAGATCGGAGCTGGTGATAACTTATGGCCTAATGGTCTCTCAAGAGTCAACCAACTTTATTTTTGATTGTTTAGTGGGACTTGGCTGTAGTCTTACTGGGGGGGGGTTTATTTGCTGACAGCGGAAGTCTTCTATTTTGTAATCTTGTTGCTGCCATTTTAACTCTCTGTCTAAACCACAGGAAAGTCTATATTCCTTATTTCTGGGAGATGCTTTTACAGTATATCTTGCATAATATGTTTATCTTTAGATAACCTGGGTAGTTGTGGCTGCTTCTCTATCCCATGGTGAACTGCAGTCTTCAGTAAAGCAGACGATCCTGACAGTGTGTTTCCTGCACTACTGGCTTTGTGTGTTACTATCCATGTCTTAGAAGAACCATTTTTTCAGGAGCATTGTGAAAGAAACTCAAGGAAAATGTACCCTAGTGCCTAAAGTGCTCAAGTAGAGGTGGATTGTGTCTGTGGTGGCAAATCAGGATTGACATCAGGGTTTTTTCAGCCTGGAGAAGAAATGGCCTCAGCAGGACCTGAAAGCAGCCTGCCCATATGGATGGGGAGGTTATCAAGCAGATGGATCCTGGCTCTTCACAGCAGTGTGTGTCAGGAGGATGAGAGATGGGCAGAATTTGAAACGAGTAGTTCAGACTAGTTATAAGGAAAAACTTTTCCCCTGTTGAAGACAGTGAGGTGGAGCAGTTATCCAGAGTATTTGTGCAGTCTCCAGCCTTGGAGGGTTTAGACCTGACTGGGTCAAGCCCTGAGAAACCTTTGGCTGAAAGTGCTCGGAAGAGGAGGTTGGACTAGATACCTCTTGAGGTCCCTTACTAACTGAATTACCCAATGATCTTATTTGTCATAGACCTTCTGAAGGCAACATGAGGCAGGCGCTCAGTTTTCTAGCCTGCAAGGTTCAGGGGTTTGATTTTGATCGCTTGTGGGGAAGTCCACGTGGCCTTCGCTTGGTAATTAGTCTTGGCCTAGGCCAGATAGCGCAACCTCCCTGCGGGATGCTGTGCCCAGCCTGCACCCGGCGAAGGGACGGGCAGCAGCAGGAGTGCTGTGCTGTGCTGCTGCAGCACCCACGTTGCCTGTGGGAGGATGTGCCAGGAGGGAACCCATGCACGCTGGGAAGGGGAGGTGTGCATGTGTAGGCCACGTGGCTAGTAAGCACGGGTGCAGGCGATTACAGCTTTTTTGGGGGCTGGTTGCAGAAGGGTGTTTAGACATTTATAGGTGTTCATTAACATTTTGTAAGTGTCTAGTGTTGTGGTTCATCTGTTGTGTTGTTGATATTGATTCTGAATATATAGTTCTCTTCTTCCCAGTTAATTACATGTTGTTAATAAATCAATAAGCCCCTTTGATCCTGATTTGATTTAAGTCACGAGCTGAGCAGTTTTCCTACAACAATCACTTTCATCTTCATTACTGCATTTTTACAGAGTGATGGGACTCCAAATTGCTCAGTGCTTTTTGATGGTTCTGTTTACATAGTTTCCTTCAGTGAGCGCTCCCAAAACAGTTAGAGGATGTACAATTCTGGAAACTAAACTAGACTATTGAGCTTTTAATGAAAGAAACACTTGTACAGAATAGGAGCAGTAGGTGTCTGCAAACAAATCTACTTTGCTCTCCCTTTTATCCTCATGGGATGGGATCTTTCTGCCAGTTTTTCTCTCAATCCGATTACCTGGTAATGGCTCTCGAGCACTGCAAATGTTGCAATGTGAGGATGCAAGGGGACTGAATTGTCTTCCTGCTCTTCACAGATATCTCCTGGTATCGGTTGATGCTGTAGAGTCCAACTGAATGGGTCTCTGACTTTTTCTCTCTTCTGCCTGTATCATCTCTGCTCTGGAAAAGTTTAAGCCGTCCCTTTACCTGACGCAATTTGCAAGTAAAGAGAAGACCTTTTTCGGTAGTGACCGTCTGCATCTTTCCTAAAGGAATATGACACAGAGTAAATTAAAATGTATAAATCATGTACCATCTGTCACAGCAGTGTTTCAATTTTCTGTCTGAAATATATTTTTCTTTTTTTTTTTTCTCCTTGGAGTGAGAAGGAAAAAAAGTTGACCTAATTTATTATTTTCAGGCATTTGCAGTAGTTATAACATTACAAAATACTCATATTCCAAAGTCATGAATACTGTAACTTCCTATTAATTAAAATAACTTTTCTAACTTTTTCATATCTGAGTTAGGGGGCTTGCATAACTATCACCCACTTAGAGTAATATATAGTTCTACTTTTATGCTTTCCTATTTTTAGTAGATGAAAATAAAGATTAAAAGACTTACTGAATTTTTAAGGGTGGTTGTCTTAAAGGCTTGAAAATCCCAACTTTGGTCTGAAAAAAAATGGTGAGCCTCAGATTTATTATTGGCATGCCTTCTGATTTTTTTTGAGCCTTTAGGGCTTTGACTTTTCAAACTGTCTGTAACTCAAGGCTAAAAACATTTTCATACTGAAACTGGGATTACTACATAGCTACATGAGTCTGTACATGAGAAGAAAGAGAAATGCCAAATTTTGTGAGTCTTTCATTGAATACCTGAGTTGGTAGTATTCTGTTCAGTATAGATCATCTGTGCCAACCTATTTAGCCTGAGGGTCGAACATACTGTTTCAAAAAGGACACAGGGCTCACAATCAATACCTTGTGGCCAACTGGCTGTCCTGCTATGCTCCCTGGGCTTGATCTTCCTCCCATTCAAGTCACTGAGAAAATTCCCAATGACCCGAAGATGTGCGAGATCAAACCCCTTATGTGCAATTCTTTCTCATTCTTTTGTAGATTTTAGCTGGAACAGATGGGTGTATCAAGCCTTTTTGGAGTTTGAAAAGATCTTTTTTTTTGTGAGGTTTGTTTGGTTGGTTTTTAATTTGAGCAAGCATGGGTAAGCAGAAACTCTTAGATTCAAATATATCAAAAAGGATTAATGTCCCTTCTGAGAGTGGAATCTAAAAGATCTGCTCTGAATGCACAAAGAATTATCATTTGTCTTAAGAGGTCAGCATAGACCACAGCTTTGGAGTTAAGAATATTTCATACCATGTCCCTGGAGAAACATGCAGTCCATCCTGGTGTGATGGTACACAAACTTGTATGTCAGTTAAGGCACATCATCAGTGATGGCAGGAGTAATTCATTATGGGAATTATTTTCTGTTCTGCATTAGTCAGGCATAAGTCAGTCTAATAGTAAGAGGGAAGTGTTTGTTCAGTACGTCTGTTGTTTAATCACATGAGAAGAAGATGCAACCTGGATGATTATACACATGCAGAAGATGGTGCGGCACTTCTGTAACACAAAACCCAGATCTTGTTAACAGTTGTTAACGTAGATTGCCTTGGAAGTTTACTACCATCTCAATAAAACTGGCACATCCATGCTGGATTTTGCTGCCCCTGCATAGATTCAGCTGAGTTTTCCGTTGTTTCTGTTTGAAACTGTTATGAACTACATAAAGAATGAAGTTCAGCATTTGATAGGTGGTAGGAATCCAATTCTGTAACTGTTTTTGTGATAAATGTTGGCATTCTTTACCTGTCTTAGACGAAAACTACAGTAACTGTCTTATTGCATTTCAGCTAAATTTGTCTTAGGATTTCGTGCCCTTGATTTCCTCCACTATCCATCCATTCTCTGGCAATATATATAGTCCTTTCTATATCTTGGAGTGTTTCTTTAGAACATTTCTGTAACATTCATCTATTTTTTTTTAAATTTCTTAGTGCTTGGGTTAATTAAATTTCTGGCCAATGGTTCTGCATGACAATAAAGGAAAATTCCTTACATCATAGCTTTCAAATGCCAGTGCCTGCTGCTGTGGCTTGTATAGCCAAACAATTTCTTGATACATAAAAAGCCTTCTGGGATGCAGTGAACTTTGCAATTGTAAATTGAAAAGGTTTTAGACTTGCACAGAAAACTATATGTGACATCCTGTTCAAAAAGTGTTTGGAGACTAAACCAGCAAAAGGCTTCTGTGTTAAGGCAACTTAAAGTGGATCAAATTCCTTTGGTGCCTTATTTAGGACTTTTATTAGTGAAAGAAAGAACAAGTTCTTTGATCTACACACAATATTCAGAACCATCTCATTTATGGAAAGACTTGGTTCAATTGACTTTCTACACTGGCTTCTGGGCTGTCATCACATAACCCTATGCTGCATTTCTTTCATCTGTAAACGAATAAAGCTGAGAACATTTCAGAAGAACTAGGAATGTAGGTGACTGGCAAAAATAAAAAATAAAATCCAGAAGATGTCTCCTTTGATTGCACAGCATGCACTTTGGTTGTCTAGGCAGTTTGCTAGGGATGCACGTTCAAGCTGGCGTGCCTGACCGCATCATGCGACCATCTACATTTAAAGTCTTCCTGCATTATCTAAGGAGGAGCACTGCCTCAGCAGGGCCTGTTTTAATTCTTGAGCTAAGCTGCTGCTTGCTTTTGGCTGTGGAGCTTTTAGTATGGGGATGCTGTCGTCATGGTTAATGGGGTGAGAGTTTTCCACTGGCAGTTTGACAATTCCTCATAACCCTGCCTCCCGATATCTTTGCACAATTACTCTTCCCTCCTCCGTACGTTCTGCTTAGAAGTATTTTTATTATTTTTCACAGTCCTTCACTTTTCTCACATATTATTGCAGAGTGCCAACATCTAGCATGCTGCCAAATGAGCTAGCTGCAAAGAAAAGCATATGGAAAGCCTTGTGAAAACAGAGGGAATAATCTCAAGACCACAGTTTTAACAACAGTACCAACAGTATGAAGATTTTGTGAAGTAGCTGCTTTCACTGGGGGGTGATCAGCCTTGGCTCTAGAGCTAGGAATAAATGAAATTCTTTGAGCAGTGACTAGGGTCTTAGCATGCAGATGCCCTGGTTTTCTCCTTTGTTTAGCTGAACTCAGCAAAATGCCTGCCTACAGTTCACAATTCAGAAAGCCCCTTGCATTACATGTGGAAGGAATTAGTATTTCTAAGTTCTTTTAAAATTGCAGCCCTTCCTACTTAGTGATGTGTTTCAGAAAATGTCCTTGAAAAATTCATGTAATCTATCTTGAGATAGAACCCAGGTGATCATTGTAAATGCAGGAGATAGAAAACTTAGACTGGTCCACATTACAGATAGCCATATTTACTTTTTTAGTTGGGGAAATTGTGGTTTGGTGAAATAATAAATAACTGACTCATGGCAATCGCAGTTTTACAAAGTCATTCTGTAGGGTGTAGTAGACTGCTTAAATCAAAATCAATCTTTTTGTAGTCAAACTTAGTGAGTTCCAGATTTCCACACCCCCCCCCGCCTTCAACTGTTACGGTCACCTAGAGATAGCTAGAAAGTGATGAGAAAGTGATTCATTCCAGCTAAGTGTTATCTGGGTTTTATGGACTTTTTGCTTGTTTGTCTGACAGTCTGTTTGGTTTTGTTTCACTTGTCAATTGGAAATAGGATGACTGGGACTTGAATTTTGCATAACAACTTCAAAAAGGCCTTTTCCATAACTACATCAATATAAAATATTGCTTATTGGTGTCTATGGCTCAATTTTTTTATTACAACTTGATTAATCAGAAATAGAATTTCCAATAGTATCTCCAACTATTAGGCTTGTTTAAAATTTTTTTTCTTAGAGCTATATTTACCTACTACAGGTATTCTGTTTGCAAGGTGAGTTTACAGGAAACTGTCCAAGGCTGAATGGTCATTGTTTTGCAATGGATGTATCAATCTTAAAATTTTCTTTTCTTCTTCTTATGTTAAACAGATGGTAGAAAAAGCCCCAACTTGCAATACTTTGTGATAATGGATGTAGAATGAACTTGCAGTGTTGGAGTATATAAGTCATCAACTGGTGGTTGATCAATGATCATCTTGCTGCCAGGTTTGTTTGGGTTTACTTCACTGACTTGTGGGAGATGATATACTAATTTTTTCATAAAGGAAAAATTTTAGTTGGACAATTTAGTGGACACCTTCAACTGGACTTTCATTAATGGTACATTGGGACCTCTCACCAAGTTTTCTGTAGTTTGTTTAACACCTCTGTTTTACTTTGGAATTTCAGAATGAAAAAGGACCGTCTCTGAATTGACTAACTTAAAAATTATTTAGGATTCAATGCTTTAGCAAAGGTTATATTAGGAAACAAGCCCAAATAAACCTACAACTTAGTATTCCTTTAGCCGTGATTTTAAATAGAAGGTAATGTACTCAATAGAAGTGGAAATCATGAGACTGCTCTAAGCTTTGTACTTGCAGAAACTCAGTTGATGGTGGGGGGGAACTGGAAAGTGGAAAAAATGTTGTGATGCCAAAAGGTAACAAAAGAAAATCTCTAATGTGCCGGTCATGATGGGAACATTTGTTTTTTGACTGTTGGTGTAGGAGGCCATCAGCTTTTAGGGTCCTGGCTCCATAAGAAGCTGCAGTCTTGCAGATGCCGTGCTCACTCTGGAGGGGGGAGGGGGTGGGTCTTGTATGAGGCAGAGTCATTCACATAGCTTTTAAGCATAGCTGTATTAAACTCTCTTAGAGAGAGCTCTGTCTTTTCATTCTGTCTAATTTTTGAATTGTGTACTTCTCTATTGGCCTGTAAATGTAATGTGTAGACCTGACTTAAGGTGGTCAATAAGTTGGCATGAGTGTAGGAAAGATGGCACCAGACTTTTCTTGGAGATGTGAAGGGGAAGGACGCGTGGCAGAAGACACAAACTGCAATACGAGAAATTCCAGCTCAATATAAGAAAAAATATTTTTCACCATGGGGGAGGTCAGACACCAGAGCAGGTAGCAAAATTAGTTTGAAAAGTCAGTCTTTGGAGATATTCAAAACCTGCCTGAACAAATTCCTGAACAACCTGTTATAAATAGAGGTGCTTTGAGTTGGGACATTGGGCTAGGTGACTTTGTCCTGGTTTGAGCAACACAGGACTACTGTCTCTTCTAATGCTTGGGAAAGCTGCACTTTTAGAAGATTCTAGTGTCTGAATTGGTGAAAATATTTACTTTATAGCCAGCTATACTATGTGGGTTCAAGATCTCAGTGTTTTCGAACCTAGCCAGATGCAGGAATGAGGAGGAGTGGGACCCAGGCAACTGACCCAAGCTGGCCAACTGGATTATTTCATACCATGAGCACCACATTCAATATAAATTAGAAAGTTTGCTGAGGAGTTCTCTCTCTTCCTTGATGGCTGCAATCCTGAGAATTTCTTGCCCTCTGGGCTGAGTATAATCCTTATATATTTTATATTGGTTTCGGGATGAATATTGGTTCTTTACTATTATTAATGTTAATTATTTAGTATTATTCTATTAAATCTGTTTATATTTCAACTCTCTGGTTTCCTTGTTTTTTCCCCGATTCCCCCTCCTGGATGGGGAGAGGTCATCGGGTGAGAGAATAATTGTCTAAATAGCAATAAATTGTTGTGGGTTCCTCAAACCATAACAGACTTCCAGACAACCCTTCCAACCTGAGTTAATTTGTGACTTCCTAACAGCTGAGGGTCAGGGTGAGACTTTGTAAGCTATAGCAGAGAAGGTAGAAAAAGTCCTTTAGAATTGAAGTGATGTTCTTGAATGTAATTTGTTTTAGCAGTCATCTCCTACTTAAATAGATCTTTCTGCTTTTCTGGTACTGACACCATGTGATGTACCAATTATAAGCAAATCCTCCATCTAGTTTGCTTTGTTCGGGTTCTTTTTTTTTTTCTTCTTTCAGAGTCTAGCAGATATGAACAGTTATAATTTTGACTTTCATGAAATTATGTTCTTGGTAGGTTGAAAAAGAGACAGCTTTAGTTTGCAGGTTGCCGTTCAATGCATGTGAAGTTCAGACATTAGAGATAGCTGATAAAAATGAGTAAAACCCAATTACACAACAGGAAACGGGGAAGGCATGTTTGGCTGGCAGTGAGAGTTCCACGGAGGACAGTGCTCTGACCTCTTCTGTTCCCAGCCAACATCAATGACCTAGATGTGGGAAATAAACTAATTGAATTTGCAGATGCCACAAAATCAAAAATTGAGGTCGCTGCTAAACAGCAGGTAAAATTCAAAATGGATTTAGATCTGCTATTAAAGCGATCTCAAAGAGAGCAAATGAAATTGTATGTCTACAAGTGGAAAGTAATACACATTTGGCTTCAAAACAAATTCATGAATACAAATTAATGGGACTGAACTAGAGTGGGAGAAAATTGAAAATGACTTTGAAGTAATGGCTCGTGCAGTGCTATCAGGCCATGCGACGAGGTGGTGATGCACCTTCGAATGTCAAAAAGAAGATCCCTTAAACTTCCTTAGTATCTAAATAAGAGCCTCAAGAGTGTGAGTAAGCTTCAGCAGTGCAGTGATGAGTGCATGAACAATCTTTTCTTCCTTGTCTGCTAGAAAGACTCTATGTTGCTGTTAGTCAATGGAGTGTTTGTGAGAATCTAAAAGAATAAGGAAAAAAAGCCCACATTACTGGGGAGAAAGGAAAACCTTATCAGGGAGTTATGTTGAGGACAGTTCCCACTTGAGTCACTGGTGGAGGCCCACATAGAGGGATAGAGCAAAGTTTATTCTCTCCTTTAAAAAGGTCCCAAACTGTGGAAAGTGATTGCTTTAATTGTAGCCATCATCATTCTGCTCATAGGTAAACCATAGATTTCCAGAAACTGACCAGGAGCAGTCGTCTTTGTCTCTGAAAAATATTCTGTTTCTTGGAGACCCAGCTGCTGCAGCATACCTGTTTTTATGCACTTAATACTTCTTTTGTCTGCATTTTGTTGTACAGTATCAAAACAAAGCAGACCTCTTGAGATCAGTTCTGTTCTAAACAGGTAAGACCAACATATTTCTCACGAGTTCTGCTCTTGGGGCACTCTGACAGCAGCTTGTTTCTGTCGAAGCATGGCACGGCACTGGCACTTCCAAATAAGTAGCTGTTGTTGAAGCCTCTGTCGATCGTCAATAGCAAGCTAAAATCTTAGCGCTCCTGACATGCTTCTGAAGTGTTCCTGTACATTGATTTTTGGTTGGTTGGTTTTGGGGGTGTTTTTTTGAAGTAATTTGCTATAGCTTATACAATTCAGGCAACTTCCTTAGTTGCTCAGCACTATCCCTTGTTCTCTGGGTACCACATCAGTACAATCACCTTTGCCATTGAATGAGTTTTCACATTAAAAGTAATTTACGTTTTTGCCCCTTCTGCTTCAATTAGAAAGCTATACCAGAATACTATTGCTCTAGGAAGTAGAAACTGTCTTCAGGTACTAGTGCAATTCTGGTGGTTTATTCTATTGTTAGAAACGTCTCAACGTAATCTATTAAGTTAAACATTTCTTTCCTATTTTCCTTTCTGTTTGCTTGTCCAGTGGTATTTACTTAGCTGCCCATATGAACACAGCAGCTACAAACTGCCCCTTTAACCTTCATCTTGTGAGGCTAAATAAATGAGAGATTAAATCTCCTTTCCATTCTGTTTCTTTGCACCTCTGTTTTTTCCTGAGAGTGATTGGGTGGCTGGAACTTCAGGCACTGCTCCAGGTGAGGTTCACCAGTGTATCATGCAGTAGGTCACTTCTTTTCCTGTCTCTGAGATAACCATGAGATAGTTGACAAGATCTTGCTTGTCACTCTCATCACTGCAACAGATTGAACACTACTGGAAAATCTATGAAATGCTGTTTTGGGGGGTTCTCAACCTGAGTTTGTTCCATTTGATGAGTGCCTGCTGTTTTGCTGAAGTTTGTGGTCACATCATGACTCTACATTTTGATGTATGAAAATAATTTCTGTTCCAGTCCTTGTGATCATCTCATCTGTGTGCAGTGTTCTCCCCCTCCTGTATTGATCATAACGTCCAGCTTCATCTCACAAAATGTTTTTTGGTTTGGTGCCCAGGTCACATGCTAGTGAAAATATTAAAAAAATACTATTTTTACATCTCTCTTTTTGATGATTGTCAAGTCTTCCTAGTCTGGTATTTCTGTTCAGCATACAGGGTTTCTGAGCTCTCTGTTGTTCTGGGGCAAATTTGCATCTACAGTATAGGCTTACCCAGGATCACTATTCTGTGTGGTCTGTAAGACCTAAGACAAAGTTGCTGAGTGTCTTGTGCCATTGTATTGGAGAGAAAGATGCAGGTAAAATTCAAACACCCAGTGAACTAAATTTAAGAAAGGAGGGAATTGATACCCATCATATTCCCTAGTATCTGCTGCTATAATAAAAGCCAGTAATGCACTTTGTAATCTGTCAGGCACTTTATCAAAGATTATATGGTGTTGTGAAAGTTAGTTGAAAATTTTCAGTATTTTTTTTTCTGTGCAAAGCTTCAGAAGCGTATATTTCAATAGGAGCTTTTAGAGGTGGAAACTTTGCAAGCCACACATCATGTTTCTCACACACCCAAATTATTTTCATCTGAACAGTTCAGGTTCAGATTGTGTATGCAATGTTCATGTCCTGTCACAGCAAAGAGAACCAAATGTTTGTGTTGCTGATGAACGACTCGGGCATGTCTGTTTTGAAATAAATTCTGCAGATCAAGGACACTTACAGAATAAGTAATAGGCTCTTAAATTATGGTACTTCAATAGCTGTTTGGGTTATGGTAGGGCTGCCAGTAATTACCTGTGGAAAGCACAAATGATTGGAGCTGTTGCTGGGAAGTCTCAGAGTTGAACCTTGGCTCCAGTTGGTGGCTCAGGATCTTCTGTTTAATATGCAACAGACTAATACATTAGATTTCTGAAGCCTTTGCAGAATATCCTTTCCAGCTCTTAATTGCTTGTTCTATTTTAACCTCCACTATGGAAAGGGTTTCGTCCTTATTTCCTGAAACTAGCTTAGTTTTCATCACTGCTTATATGATAGTTTTAGCCTTTAATTGAATCTTAAATGCCAGTGGCTCCATCTGACCTGATCTCCAGTAGTGTGTCGCAATCTTTAAAGTGCAATCCAGTCTCACGGAAGGGAGGGAAAATTCTTATTCAAAACCAGACAAGAGTCTTTTTTTTCAGATAGGAGAATGAAACTCAGTTATGTAAAGGAGGTAACTAAGCTCAGAGCATCTCAGAGCACAGTCAGTTGCTCTTTGTCCAGTCTTGGTCAAAAATGTTCCTCTATATGATGTTTACATGCTGCTTCTGCTCCGTCTCCAGGTATTTCTTGTTCATAGGCAAATCCAGAGGCTAACTAGCTTTCCATCTCTATAGTGAACAGTATATCATCTCATCCAAGTTTGTGTGTGTAACTTGATAAGAACAATTCACCAGCTATCTCTGAGATGTAATTTGTAAACTTTTAACTGTTGGGTCACACTTTATGAATATTTACTTTGGACATACGTCATGTTTGTGCGTAATAAGGGAATAATTGTAGTGAAGGCCTAACTCTCCACATTTCCTTGCACTCCTGTCTCTGGTTCTCTGTGTTTGTTTGCAGTAGTGGACCGGGGAAATCCTTACTTGGAGAAATGAGGAAGAGTTCCAGCACGTAATGTGAAGTGAAATGCCATGCATCAAACCAGAAACATCTTGCTCCTTTAAAAAAAAAAAAAAAAAAGCGGTTCAAATCTACCTAGGAGATGTAAAATGGGTTGAAAAACCTAGTGTGCTAGTTGCCATTGATGGATTAAAAGCTTTAGGATTTTTCCTTTTGACTCAGTACATGGCAAAACCATATGATTATATAACAATCCAGCTAAAGTCACTTTGATCTGAAATGGACTCTGTATGCAATTATTTTACATGTGCCTTTCAATTACTGCATTCTCCATTGCTTCAGTAAGTGCGTTTCATTGGCATCATGAACCAAACCAGGAGTGAGATGGGTAATGCAGCCAGCTCCTACCTGTGCAGCCTCTGTAGTCTCCCAGGGCATGATACTGGGGCATAAGGAATAAGTGGATTTTCTGTTTACATTCTTCAAGGTATTTTGTGAATTTGAAATGGACTGCTGGGACAAAAAATTATGATCATGTAATAGCAGTTCCATGTGGAAGAGTATTACCTTTTCCAAGAATCTAAGAGCTCGTCTTTTTTCATTAAAAGTACTCAGTTTGCCCTCTTTGATTACTGACACTGCTGTATTTACTCTATCCATTAAGTATGAGGGGAAGCTCAGCTGGTGAGCTTGCTAATATAATAAAGGGAAATAGTGCAACTATCCCCATCCATCACTCCTCCTTCTGAGACTGACCCACTGACCATGAGTTACAGTGATTGTTTCTGTCTGCCAGGTAATTGTGTTCTAAAGCACTAGTGATATGCAACTTGCTGTAGCTCTTTGTCTGTGGATTATTATTATTTTTTCTTACGGAGAAGTGTGTCATGCCCAGGGATATGGCATATACCATTTGAAAACTAATTAATACTTAAACAACATGTTAAGATTAATGTTCCTCTTGCATTATGAAGTGTTTTTTAATTCCCCTTGTAATAGCTGCAAATGGAGTCTGTACACAAATGCATTTGGTTTTGCTGTAGAGCCAGTAAGAGTAACTTTATTCAAAACATGTTTGTGCTACTGTAACGGAATGCTGCTTGCAAAGAATACTTTGAAGTACCAATAAAATAGTTCAGAGAGATGATAGTTTAAAGGATTAGATTGTGTGCATGTATAGGCAGTAATTCAGACTCAGTGCAAGGTATAAATGTATTTCTCACTAACCTTAGGAGAACTGCATAAATTCCCCTTAAAATACACTGGTGGTGTAAGATGAAAGATGTATGCTGCTCAAAATTTCTTTCTGGGAGAGGGCTCAGAATCTTTCCATTACAGTGTGATTTCTCAGGACAATATTCTGTGCCTGCACGTAGGCAGGGTCCCCTTGGAGCTAGCAAAAATTGTGCATCTGTATCTTAAGTGCAAAATAGTACCTAGTGTTTGGGGTTTGCTTTCAACTTACTGAACTCTGAATTCCAAGAATCTAGACTGATATTTTTTGATAGAAAACCTGCCTTTTATCTACCTGAAGGTTCCAAAATGAATCAAGGCTTGTTCTACACTAATTTTATTACACCGTGTCTGTGACCTAAAAAGAGACTCTGCAGGTGCAGAAGGTAGTCTCAAATCTGTGAGCTTCTTCCCCCCTGCCCGAAGATAATTGCTGATAAGCAATTGAAATAATTATATGTGCTCAGTTCATGAGGAATTGTGGAGGAGGTGAAAACACATGTAAGCTTATTTTATACTGGCTTTTAGTATTAACAGTTTGGTCGCTTCAGTCCACTGAGTAGGTGATCTGGAGAATTCTGAAATGTGTACGTCTCCCTGGATTCCTTCAGCCTGCAGCTGCTGGGAAGGCAGGATGTTGACCCCTCACACTCTGCAAATTCTTTTGCATATTTTTGGTGTCTCCTTTGCTTCCCCCAACTCCCTGCAGCGCACACCCTAGTTGGATCTAATGTTGGGGTTCAGGTGTAACCTCAGTTGGTTTTCCTGTGTCATGCAGAAGTCGTGAAAAGCTTTGAGCTGCGTATTCTTTTGGGGTCCATTGGCAATACAAGCTAATTTTGCATTTGCATTAAAACAATAGATCAAGGCAAACTTTATGTGGATTGCAAGGACGCATTTTTCTTAAAACTGCTGTAACAAATTTGCATATCACAGCTAAGGAAAAAACTGTTTCCTTCTTATTGAAGTCCATGAAAGGTTTGTATTCCAGGAGGCACAGGCAATTTAACACTGGGTCTATATAAGTATTGGCCTTTTTTCCTTTTTTACTTTCCCCCACCCCCCCGTTACTTTCACTTACATTGTGCTATAAACCAACACCTACCTCAATGTCTAAGTGCTCTTGACGCACTCTTTAAAATGTTAAACTTTGGCTCTAGCCTGCAAATGCACTGTTCTTGCAAGGAACCATCTTGCTGCCTGTGTGTTTCAGAGTCTGTTTTTTAAAGCAGGCACTTAGAGATGTGTGCATAGGAGCCCCTTGCTTCAGTGTTAGGCTTGTAACGATAGGTGTCTGGCAGCCGTAGATCGCTTCAGCAGCAGATGACGTGTGATGGAACTACAGGTGGTTACTAAAGGTAGTATGTATGGGTCATGCTTTTGGGTTTTAGTTTCTAGGCTATAGTTTAGAATGCTTCTTATTAAGATGCTGAACTATTTCCTGATTATAAATGCCTTTGCAACAAATTTAAGGCATTTGAAAGGATCACGTTGCAACTGTAGCATAAATAAGACCAGGCATATTAGTGTACATTTGAGAACCTTTCTCTTTCTGTGACGCTTTCTTTGATCTGACAGAAGGTTATGGCTTCATTATGTGGTATTAAAGATTCTGGGGTTAAGTATGAAGAACGATATTTTAAATTGATAGAATCTGATATACTCATCGCTTAATATTTATAAATGCAAACATTCTTTCCTGACAGGAGAGTCTTTGATTTTCTACGAGTCCTTGGAAGTCAATGGATGTTACAAGTGCCAAGTACCTCTTGAGACCAAGTGCAGTAAAAAGTTAAACTTGGAAGACGTATTGCATTTACTTTTCTGATAAGGTAGGATGGAGTGTCTTTCCCCCTTTTTTTAGCTCAATGTTCTTCCTTTTTTAAAAACAGCTTGTTGTCTTGAATGATAATTGTCATGATTGGTGGCAGGTTGATTTGTAGAAAGGTTAACTTGGAATTTTTCAAGTTTGTCCACAGTATATTTCTTGTGAAAGCTTCAGGTTGCTGCCCTACTGACACAACCCAAGCCCTCAGTGGTCTGGCTTTCTGTTGCAGTAACAGTATTACAGGTACTGCCTACTCATTGCATTCTTTCTCTCTCTTCTCAGATTTCTCAGTGTGTTGGTTGTGCTGAGGGTTTCAGTGTGAAAATATGGCCACGCAAATATGGTTGAGACTATAGTAAATCTCTGGAGGCTTTCAAGAGAGCCTTTGCATTAACGTATATGAAGTTATAGTAGGCTCAGTTTTAGCCATGTTTGAACTGCAGAATTTTGAAATACCCAATACATATGACCACATTAAATGGAAAGCACATTCCTGCGTATGCCTGAAATACCTCTGAAGTACAATGGCAGCCGTTTGAAAGTATTTATTCAATTTGCAGGGAATGCTGCAAAATATTCTTCTTGAGATAGCTGTGCTGGTTTTATATTACACTTTGACTCTTTCCTCTCACTGTTTTAGTTGCTGGGTGTATTTATATCGGAGCAGACGCTTGCTGCATAGGAGTTCAGCAATTCTTCCCACTGGGTTGTTTTTTAAACTCCTTGGTCCAAATCTGGTAGTTCAGGAATTATTTCTGTTCATTTTGAGCCTTAGCAGATTAGATCCTTACTCTTCATTGCTTTACACATTCACATCTCCTCCCTCCCTTATCTTTCCCTCACCAATCTTTTGTATTTGTCTCCTCTCCCCCTCCCCGCCCTGTCTCCTCCCCAAGAGGTTTGTGATTTACAGGCCTCTCTCACCCTCACTGTTGAAGAGGAATCCCTGGGCCTCCAGGACCTGTTTCAACTGAGAGAAGTGTAATCTAGAAATGCAAACCAAAAATAACTATGAACAGTTAATGGGGAAATTGGCCTTCTAACACCTGAAAGTGTCAGTATTAACATCTGGATTGAAAAAAAATGAAAAGTATTTTCAACTGTATTCTCTTGTTTCTCTTCTCCCTTTTAAATAGTCACGTTGGTCTTGCCTATCTGCTTCACTCTTACATAAAAATACATAAGTATATGCACTGTTGGTGTGTATATCGCTCTATATACGTACACTTATACGTGTATTTATATTGTATTCCATGTACATGTATTTACATTACAGCAGAGCTGGGCAAAGGAAAATGGAAGAAAATGAATTATTGCACCCTATTTCAAAAGGAGAAAATTTCCTGTGCAAAGTATGTTCCTGCTTTTGAGTGTGTGGGAATCAAGCACATTCTCACCTTAGCCTTCTCTATTTCTTCTGCCCTTATGCAAATAAATAAAATAAGAAAAAAGAAGGGAAGAGATGCAAAATGGTAAAGTGGGGCAAAAGTGAAAAGCATGATTTCAACCATGGAAGATAGTAAATAGTGTAAATTCTGTGGTGTATTGTATGTTGTCTAGAAATGTGGTTAGTTTGTAAGTTGGTTTGCTTTCCAAAACAACTTTTTAACTGATCTGAATAGATAACAGGGTTTTTTGTTTTAGTTTTTTGGTTGGTTTGTTTATTTGTGTTTGGTTTTTTACACTGGTCATTTCGTAACTTCCTTCTGACACTTTGTTCTATCTCTGCTTTATACAGCAATTTGTTCTTTGTCCAGTTTCTGTGGGCAAATACATCCTGTTGAAGTGATGCTTAAACTATTCTGGATGAGGTAAAGAATTTGTCAAAGCCATAATGATTTTGACAACACTGACCCTGTCCACCCCATACCATCTGAAAGGCAAATAGGTCTTGTGAAAAGCAACGATTTTTCCCTTATGCCTCAGATATAAGAGAAACAAAACTCAAAGTCAGTAGAAATTCTATTTCTGAGGTCCAAGCAGTCCTACTAAAACTGTGGGAGACAGGAATGGCTGTTAGTTTTGCATAATTATTGTGCTGTGTCTTATACTTTATTCTGTGAGAGTTGTACTGTTGCTGCTCCTCAGGAGTTTTCTAGGAGTTTCAAAGAAACTTTCTGTATGTTATTACTGCTATTTTTACCACTGATCATTGTGTAACAGGCTGCCCATGCCGGTTGCTTTTTTGTTTGTTTTGTTTGGTTTTTTTTTTAAGAAAACTAGGGCTTTTTATCCACCACAAATGCCACAGGTGAGTCTTCCTTTTTTTCAAGTCCTATACGTGATACTTTTTATTTCGAATGCAACTGAGCATGGTATTTTATTCTGAATCTGGTCTGAGGAAGAATTTACTTTTCACAGCTTTAGCAAAGAAAATGATGAGGCATTAATTCAAGAAGCAGAATATAAAGTAGACATACTTCAACTCAAGCCATTCCTTTTCAAGTCTAATGTCAAATTTGAAACAGTGGGGTTTCCTACAGTGAATCGTGTTTTCTTTTGCAGTCATAAATACCAGTGCTTTGGAACCTTTTCAGTTCTCCAACTCCATAAAAATGATGCAAGGAGACAGGCAAAGAATTTTCCATTTAAACTGGTGGTGTACAGGTAAAACAAACATGAATTGTAATGCTCCCGGGTTATCTTATCAATAATGTTTCTACTTGACATATTACAAAGCCCGAAATCTTTTAACAATGTTCAGATAGATGTGACGGTGTTTTCAGATAAAGACCAATGTCCAATGTTCTCCTACAAGTTGTAAATAATGATGAGTGAAAAACAATATCTGCAATCACTTGTATGTAAACATGTGATTTCCTTGTCAGCCTGTTTGAGGTGGTACTTGGTGGTATTGAGCCAGGGCTGACAGAGCAGCCCCAGAGATCAGGCTGCGGCTGAGTGCAGAGCAGTCATGCTTAATACCCTGCGTCACTGAACGTAGATGACTCTCTGCCTCTGTGAAGTAATTAAAGTGTTTCCTCCCGAGTCTTTGGTTGTTACAATCAGCTAATATACTTCCCCACCAGCCCCTGCCCTCCCCTTAGTTAGAATATATACCAAAAAAGATTGGTTTGACTATTTGAGGCTGGTAAAATCTAGTAGAAATGTTTTGGTAGAAAGAGAATTAGCCTTTCCAGTGTGATACTAGCTAGTGGAAGAGAGAGGCTTTTAGATGTGCTACTAAAAGGCATTATGCTTAGGGAATAGGAGTCTGGATAGGGAGACCCTGAACATCCATCCTTTCTGCTTCACACCTGGGAAGAAGTCAAGATGTGAACAAAAGACATTCAGTTGCTTATGTCATCCTGCTAGAAGTGCAACACAAAATCATGTGAAACATCCTATCCCTTGCACGGTCGTATTGAATATGCTTTTAGACTCAATATTCCCATTCTACTGAGGGGGAACTGATGAAGAAAAGAAAGCCTAGGAAAAGAGATCTTGCCAAGATCATCCAGGATGCTGATAAAGCTGGCAGCAGACTCCAGGTCTTCAGAATTACAGTGCACTGCTCTTAGAGCAAATACCAAGAAAAATTAGAAATACTTACCAGAGAAAAGGCATTTGATGCAATTAACGTTCCTAAAACTTCATGAGGTCTCTCTCATACCAACTATTCAAATAAGTGGGACATATGTAGTTTTAAAAATAGTGGAGTGGGAGAGGGTTTTGAGGAATGGTGCTCTGTCTTCAAGGGAATATCGGGTTATTGGCAGTTCAGATGAAAAGGAAAATGCCAGGCTACAGATTAGCAAGCCATTGTAGGCCTGGACTGAACAATTGTCTGAATATCTGTCAAAAATATGGAGGGGAGAAAATAGAGATGGCAGTATTTATCTGCCCTGGTAGAGTTTTCTGAGCAAGATAACCGATATGTGACATTAGTGATGTCATGTGATTAGTATTTAGTAATTCCGGATTTGCTTTGTTCTCCAAAAAATATAAACCTGATGAAGAATGTAGGTAGAGCAAAGGTAGGGCAAAATAATGTCTGCTTCAGTTTTTATGCAGTATTATGAGTAGAATTATCTTGCTATAATTTTAGAATTGAATCTATTATACCAGTTCTTAGTTCAGTAGTCTGTCTAATTCTTTTTCTGCAACATGAAGGCAGTTTTTCAAAGTTAAGATCAATCCAGAGCTCAACTGAGAAGGTGAGAGGGGTTAACTTTGTGTAAAATTTCACTTCAGAATCTTTAAGAATGTTTTGTTAGCTCTTCCATCAAACTAAATAATACTGTTTTGCAATTACACAATTACTGCTTTAGTTGTAAAATCATCTTTTTGTGAAGGAGTATCTGTAGGAATTATTAAAGATGATTTTTTTT
>VYZM01019466.1:87030-111333 GCA_013398915.1 Dromas ardeola | reverse complement strand
CAACGGGTTGTTTTTTTTTTTTTTTTTTTTGATATAGAAGGAAATTTGGACATCTTCCAGTTTCTATAATTGAGCTGTTCCTCCCAAACACATACTGGTTAAAGCTGGAAAAATTATACTTGCTGAAAGTCTAAGAAAAGGCAATAGTAAGGAAATCTTTGTACATATGCAATCTTTAGATTTTTCTCTTGTTTTAAGAGGAAATAAAAACAAAAAATAACCAATATTCCACAGCCAATATATCCTTTAACCTGAGTTTAGAGTTGAGAAATTGAGAAAGATACTTTCTCAGCTCTGAACTGAGCAGGATATTTTGTCTGTTTCTTTCTATAATATTGCCTATTTATTTCCTGCCCCTCTCTTTACCAAAAATGGTTGTCTGTGATTGTGTGACCCATAGGTTTAATAAGGCCAAATTACCAAAATCTTCCAAATAGCAAAAATAAACAAACCTCAAAACTAGGATTAAGGCTTTCCTCTTCAAGTAAAATACGAACATTTTATATTAATCATTTTTGTTTGTAACACGTGATCTGGAGCATTGCAAGCACCATACCTGCAAGCTGTGACTGGAGTCCTAACGGAAGGATGACAATGCCAGCTGCCCATGAAGGAAAACCACTGACCTTTGACTTCCTGCAGCTTGGTAGTGTTAGTCAACAGCTCCACAAGTGGTGCAAACAAATTTCCCCATACTACAGATCTGTTGTTAGCAGGCTGCTGTTTAGAAGATGCTCACTCTTGGTTAACTTGGAATTCGACTCTATATTTTTAAGCATCGTTTAAAAACTCTAATATCCATATAGTACAGTTACTTCACTTTAAAGTTGGCAAACTACATCAGGTTTCTGAAATGGTTTTTGAAGCCATCCCAAACTCTACTGTGCATTATCAAATCCATTTTAATTAAAGCTCAGTTTCAGTTGATAGCCTCAAGCCATAAGCTCCATAACTCAATTCTTCTCTCGACCGTGTTGAACAGACTCCTGCTGAATTTTGAGCTTAATATAAATCTGCACAGAGATTTTCTGAAGCTGTTCAAAGGGTGTTTCTTTGCAGTACTGCTTCTTACTACTGCAATTTAAAAGCAGAATATGCAATCATGTGATGTTATATGGCTGAAATGTAAACTTTGCTAAAAATGGTAGTTTGTTCTCGTCTACCTAATATATTTGTGGCCCCATCAATATTGTACTTTTTCATAGAGAAAAACACATAATCCTCTGCCAGTGAATAGATGAGATTGAGTTGTTATTTATAGTCAGTTATGGATGCGGTGGTCATGCTTACTTATAGGCCTAGGCATTATGAAGAACTTATGATGAAAAAGCACCTGTCTTGCTAGGAAAAAAAAAAAGCTAAAAACCTAATCTGTGTTATTTTTTTAACAGTGAAGAAGCAGCAGATGGCCATTTCCAAGAACATGAAGTAAAAGGTATTTGGTACAAGCCAGCTTGGATTTATCAAGGGCATATCATGCCTGACCAACCTCATTTCCTTCTATAATGAGATGAGTGGTGGTGTTGACAAGGGGAGAACAATGTATTATTGTTTACCTCACCTTTAGCAAGGCCTTTGGCGTGGTTTCCCACATTACCCTTGTAGCCAAATTGGTAAGATATGGATTTGACGAGTGGATGAGAAAGTGGATGGAAACTGGCTGGACTGTTACACTTAAAAGGTTGTGATCAGTGACACAAACTGATGGCCGATCACCAGTTGCATCTCCCAGGGGTGATGCCAATGCTATATGACACATTGGCATCCTGATACCAATGCTATATGATGTCTTCATTAACAACCTGGATGATGAAGCAGAGGTGCGTTTGCAGCAAATTCATGGTAGCTGCTAAACTGGGGGATGCATTTGATGCGCTGGAGGGCAGGGTTGCTGCTAAGAGGGACGTGGACAGGCTGGAGAAACAGGCTGGCTGGCAACTCCAGGACATCGGCACAGGCAAGTGCCTGGTCTGGTCTCTGGGGTGGGGTCACCCTGCACAGCAGCATCCTCTGGGCCCATGGCAGAGAAAACAGCTGTGGAGAAAAGGACTCGGGGTCCCTGAGGACAGCAAGTTGAACACAAGTCAGCAGCAGTGTGCCCTTGCAACAGTGACAATCAGCTGCGTGCTGGGCTGTGTTAGTGTTTTTCACCTCTATTTGGCACTTGTGAGCCTGCACCTGGTCTGGTTAATCTGTGCTATCTGTTCCCAATCACCTTCTAGTCCTTCATGTGCTTGGGAAGGGCTTTGAGGAGGATTTACTCCATTACCATCCCAGGACTGGAGCTGGGCTTACATGATAGCCTCCACTGAGTGACATGGGATGGGGTGAGCAGTTATTGTACGATACAGTATTTCTGGAAAATCAGTAAAAGTAGCTGGGTGATTTCATTTCGTCTGTTATAGACTTGAAGTATTTGACATCTAATTGTGACACCATGACATAAAGCCAATATACCCGGTAACAATCTGCTTCCTTTGCACAGAAACTGTAAAGGGAATTCACATTCAAGGTGAATGCCGCCAGCGTAGCAAAAACCCAACCAACCAACCAAATGCTGCCAAAACAAAACCCAACCCTTCTCCCTCTCTGAAACCCACAACTCGTAAGATCAGCTAAAAATATTGTGGAAGAACATAAAATGTCAAGACTTCTTTATGGCCAAACAGAAAATGTTGTTTTGCAGTAGCTTTTAAAATCAGTTTATGTGTGTGTGTGCGTGTGTAAACATACACACAATTTCTGAGCATTTTTGAGGCATACATTTAAAAATTGAGTAACTTGGATCTTTTTAAGACAATTTTGTGTGCAAGTAAACATTTCATAAATGGTCCTGGCATGGAAATATCCTGCACCGGGACACTGGAGAAGATTGTAACTTCATTCATTAAGATATTGTCTTTAAAGTTTCTGAACATCGCTGCTTATGTGTCTTAGAAAGGAAGTGATCTACAAAATCATTTTGCTAGTGTTTGAGTGTTTGAAGCGTATGTCAAAAAATGAAGTAAGAGGCAAGATATGGGATTAGCTTTGATGTTTTCTTTTCCAGTCTGTATGTTTTCTACAGGTCTTGAGTTCTACACATACCACTATGTTTAAAACTGTTACTTTAAGAGCTAGTCATGTCTCTAATAATAATCTCTTTCAAATGATTGTTTGCCCAGCCTTATCCCTGCTGCTCTAATTCTAGCGAAGTTCAACTTTTTCTTGTGCTTTCAGCAAAAACATTCAGTATTTTGTATCATATTGCTGCCTTCACCTTCTTTTGGCATAGACTTTGAGCTAGCATGACTGTTATGTGGCTTTTCTGGAATAACTTAAAGTAACATACATATTTCTACCTTCTTAGAGCACTACCAGAACGGCCTGCTAATATCTTGCAGAATGCCATCTTCTCTGTGTAGGAAAAAAAATATTAAAACTCAGAAAAAAAGGTGGTGAATTCTGTTGGAAATCCTGTGGTTTGATTCTGGGCATCTTTGCGTCTTCAAAGTTTTGTTTTCATTGTTAATATTTTCAAAGACAAGTATAAAGACATTGATAGATTCTCAAATATTAGCCTCTGTCTATATAAACAGATTATTGGGAAGGCAACCAGTAAAATATCTGTGCAACAGTTCTTTAGTTTCTGGAACGGAGCAAGTTATATGCTGGAAATAACTGTAAATGCATAGCCTATTTCTGCCCAGATTACTCACACACCAGTTACTGTGCTGATTCATTCTAGAGGATGATTTTTCAGCAAGCCAGAACTGAAAAAAAATTGTGGTTTTTTTTCTGCAAGTAATAAATTCAGAAATTGATGAGGAGGGCATTTTTAAGCTGCTTTTATAGAATACTTTCAGGGGAGTTGCTAAACAGCTAAAGAGCCCCTCATCAATGCATTTGTGTCTCTTTGAGCTGTTTAGGAGTGCTAAAATTCAATATGTCCTGGTTAATGCTAATTAAATAGATAGAAAAAAGTTGTGAGCTATTATCTCATCAGGTAAGACAATACCTTAAACTTGATTTTGATGTAAAATATTTGCCTGTGTCATTAAACATGTACATTCTATCAATATTTTTAATATTTGTGTTAAATTCATTGTTGAATTAATCTTTGTCAATTAATATTTATTTTCTTAGAATGTGTGGAAAATCATTATAAGCAAACCAGCTGAAATAAATCATGCCAGCTCACGTTCATGTTTAGAAACATTTTGCCAGTTCTACTGATTACCCTGGCTTGAAAGAGGATCCTGGCCAGATCCACCCCTCATAGCGCTTCCCTGCTGTCAGTGGAGTTGCAAGAGGTAGGAGTTTTCCACAACTTTTATGTTGCTGTTACTCAAAGACCTGGCGGATTCAGGCTTTCAGCACTAGTGATACAAAATGCCCCGTTAACCCAGAGGAGGTCAACCCGCAAATCCATAGTCCTGTTGTCTGGCCTGAAAGTAGAACTCACGTTGCCTGTAGCTTTTGTTCCTGACTCTGGCCAGAAAAAAGGTGTCACAGCTCTTTCCCACACATGGCATAAGCAGGCGTGGGCTCACTGAATCTGAGATCAGAGACTGAATTGTGCCAGGATGTGCCCATTTTGTCACAGTGAGTTCTGCATTTTCGTCACATGGTAGGTACATATCTAGGTACGTGGAAGAGGAGAGGTGCTGTGGTATGAAGCTTTCAGGGATCTCTGTAAAAGGTGTTGTAGTTTTCCCTGTCTGAAGTTGGACATCATTGGTTTAGTACTTTGAATTTCATGGGACATGTACAGGGAGCTAGGGCACTGGAACTAATCCTTTCTGACAAGCCTATCTTATCTGTTGCATATGGAAAGTGTTTCACCCAAAACCAGATACAGTCTGAAATTTCCATTTGATTACATTTGATTGCTTATACTTTCGCTTGGCAATATTAGTCAATAAAGGCTGCCTTACTAGAAAAGCATCACATGCTCTAAAACAAGCAACACAAGCAAGTTTGCATCTTCAAGTAATGATTTTGTGCTGTGTGAAAATGAACAGTTACTCTCTGGAAGCCTGATCAAAGGGACCTGTATTACATCATGCTTTTGTGGAAGAGGTTTCATTTTGCTTTTTCCTTCTCCCATCACTTCTGTTATCATTTGCTTTGGTGAAAATGTAGGCACTGAATGGAAAGGTGTGTACGTGTGTGAGCAGGAAGGAAGCCACATACTCAGGTGGGCTGCACTCAATGACCAAGATAATTTCCTTCCTGCCCCACCCCAGTTAAAATAAAACAGCTTTCTCCCAGCCTAGCAGTAACCAGCAATTGCTAAAATTCAGTTAACATACATAACACTTGTGTTTCCCTCCATGAGCTCTGTTCAACACTTGATGAAGGCTGAGATGCATCTCTGGGTGCAGTCCAGGCAGTTTACAGCTCTATTTTCTGTATAAATATGCCAGTTTGAAACTATATATTCCTATATTTTCTCCCAGTTTCTTCTATTCAAGTACTTATAAACATGATTTTTAAACTTGCATCTGACAGCAGGTAAGAATAATTTGCAAGCTGTTTCATTTTATTTTCCTTGCACCAGGACACCTCGATCTGAAATGTTGCTGCAAGCAGAATTCTAAACAGCAGGACTAAATGGGCCTTTTCGTCTCAGAAGAGCTTCTGTGCATGAGGCGCTATTACAGCTTCTGCTGCAAATTAACAGCATTTCAGCATCCTGTGATTAAAGAGCCACCCACTTGACCAAACAAATGCAGCAGCAGTAGTAACCTCTTAGTCAAATGTGCTCATCAGCAGAATTTCTCTTGTGAAGAGGACAGCCAGTAGCAGCCCCTCGTAGCAAAGCGCAGCACAATGAAGCAATCGATGGCTTGCTCCCCTGGAGCTTTGCCATGTGCCTCGCAGTGCCTGATGCGCTTGGTGGCCTTCCAGGCTCTAAGCAGAAAAGCTGGAAAAGTCACAAGGAGCTAAAAATTGTCCCCACCTGGACTGGGTTTAAAAGAAGATAATAATCTTTTGTCCGAAACATGCGTTCTTTGGAAATAAGGAAGTTACAAATAATAAATTTATGGGTAGATAAAAAATAGTTTCATAAACATAAATGTATTTTCTAGTCTGTTACACCTGATGATTGTTCTTCAGCAATGAAAATAGAAATACTTCAAAAAGTGGACAGCAGCAGGTATCTTACTTATTTAGGATTACATGCACTTTTCTTTCATTATTGGATTAAGGTTCTTCCCACATCTTCATATTTGTTGTCAGATGTTCTTAAAAATGAGCCAAGTTACCCCAAATCATGAGATTTAAAACAAACAAACAAACAAAAAAACCCAACTATTTTTCTACTTTGTTAGCAAGGTAACTCATTTTCAGGAATTTGATAGTAGTCCTGGGACCAATAAACTTGTTCAAACAAGTATATTGCAAGCCATCTGAAGCTGAGACTGGCATTACTGTATTGGTGATCCTGGTCTTCGTATAGCACAAGGAGAAATTACTGATTGAGAACTGTGGTCCCATTGAAGTTGTACATTGTTAATCATAACTCCAGCCACACTAATTCTGCTCAGAACTTCTGCGGTGAACCAAACCTCAGGATTAATGGTGTTTGGTGGGTTTGTTCTTGTTTTTGGTTTTTTGTGTGTTTTGTTTTGGTGGTGTTTGTTTGTTTGTTTGTTTGTTTTTTTTAATCCTGATCGTAGTGTCTGGTGCTTGTAAGAAGAGAAATCCATGCTTACTGACAGGGTTGGGTTTTTTTTTCAGGTTTTAGGTCAAAGACACCACTCTGCTAGTATGAGAATTAATTTTACAGTTAAATAAATAAAAAGCAATTTGCTATGAGTTCTTATGAGATTATCACAGTCTTCCCAAATGTTGACCACGTCTAAACTGGGGGATGTTCAGGAGAGTTTAAGTTGCTAAAGAGGATTAAGTTACAACAATTCAAGCGCATTTTACCTCTAAGTGGAAGCAATATATAAAGGTT
The DNA here is from genome assembly GCA_013398915.1 of Dromas ardeola. Taxonomy (NCBI): domain Eukaryota; kingdom Metazoa; phylum Chordata; class Aves; order Charadriiformes; family Dromadidae; genus Dromas; species Dromas ardeola. The sequence goes on along the minus strand of VYZM01019466.1, from coordinate 104,384 downwards.
TAATGCTCTTTAACTAATGCTCCAGTTGAATTCACCCAGCCCAATCTTGCTGCTACCCACTGATTGCTGGTGGCACCAGGGCTGGCTTGACTAAATGCTTTTAGAGTGTCTGCTTCCATAGCATTACTGTACATTGTCATTAGTCCCAGCAGGGAGTCAAGGTTCCCGGTTTTCCTGCTTCGTGGTACTATAACTGTGGGGTCAAAGGACTTTTGATGTTTGAGGGAAGTTGCTTATTTATTTTAGTGCGACCATGTTTTTTTGTATTATCTAAAATCTTCTGGGTCTGTCTTTCTTCTAATGCAATAATAGAACTTACTAATTTGTGTGTATTTACAGCCTTTCAAAATGTTTTCTTCCAAGCTTTTTTCAACAGCCTTCATCCCTATTGAGATCTCTTCCAGGAAATATAAGGATGGACACACTGATGTCATTGTGGACTGGTATTCTCTCCCTCACACGAAGAGTTTACCAGGAGGTTGTTCTCCCATCTCTTCTTCATTGACAAAACCCCACCACTCTTCCGTGTTTTCATCCCTACTTATAAGCTATCCTTTTCTAAAATAACTTCTTTTTGCCCTAGCCTCTGAGAGTCCTGAGATGTCTCCCCTCAAATAGCAAGTTAATAGTAAATACTGTGTGATAAATGTAGGTATGTCTCAAGGTAAGTGGTGAGCATAGAGTAAGTATAGTGGCACCTGGATGCTCTGAATGACGGAAGATTGTTAATAGAAAGGAAAAAAATTGCCCTTAATTTTCCCTCAATGAAAGTAAAATGAGAATGTAGGAATATTGCTTATTGGTTTTGTTCTCTTGCACTTGTTGCATGATCTGAACAATGTGTCATTCTTATATCTAGCCTATGGGTTTCTTGCAATCTGAATTTATAGAAAAATTAGACTCTTTCTAATTATTATTGCCAGTACTTAAACCAATACATTGTTTCCTGAATGTGGGAAAACAAAAATATTCCAATGATGTTGATAAGAGAAGACTGTCATGTGTGATATAAGATTTCTTAGTAATACCTGTGGAGTAGCGAATGGTTAAACATAGCACGTGCTGCATCAGGGAGGTCACTGTTGGCCACTGATTACCTAAGTCCAACTAGAACTGTCTTCATTTACTTCATTTGAGTTAATTGTTCTAGGGTGAAAATTTTGAATAATTTTCACTGAGTAATTTGAATTATAGAAGAGGCAAATAAGTCTTAAAGGTTTGCCAAGTTTGATTTATTTTCGCATTTGTGGAGCTTAATGGTTTTTGTAAATTTCAATTTTGTTAGATAATTTACATCAGCTTCCATTTACATCAATTTTGCTACTGCATGGGTGTCCTTTTACAGTTAAGGGAATTAATAATCTGAAATAACCAGACACTTGTATTAATCAAATGTCTTATTACAAGGAGAATGACTCTTATTATCATACATACAAGACCAAAAGAAACGCTAATTGCCTTGGTTTAGTGCAATTATTCAGCAGTTATCTAGACAATGACAGTATAGGCAGGCTTTTTCCTGTGTTGTACCTTCTTTATCATTCAGGTGATAACGCTCATACAAGCTGCCCTTCTTGTCTAAGCTGGGGTCACTCCAGTTAGTTTTGTACTGCAAATATTTTACTAATTTTAGTGACATGTATCTCTGTGTGTATCTGCATGCGCACAAATTCTGTACATAACATAGGGAATTGTGAATTTCTGTAACCTGCTTGGGCAAATTATCTTTAATGCTCCGCACAATTCAAATGAAAGTTTTTGTTAGTCATAAATCAAACCAGAATCTAATGTATTTTATTTCTTTTCACCTTTATTTTTGTGTTTCTAAGCCCATAGCACTTATCTACCATATAGTTCTCCTTTTTCTTGGGTAATGGTATACTACAGAAAAATAACAAATTATAGTTCAAATTAGATAGCCTACTGTATGTTTACTCCTCTAGATTAATGTTTTCCATCCCACACGCGCAGTGATTACTGCTTGCTTGATTTAGTTGCTTTCAGGTAACAAGGCCTGGATTTTGTGGCTAAGGAGGCAACTTGCATGGGTTCCCCATCTCTTCTAAAACCAGAGTAACTCAATTTTCTATAAAAGATTCTGGTAATGCAGTATAGTAACCATTTTCTATGTTAAAATCGACTGTAAATGGAACGATTTACAGTGGTTTGCTGCATTAGCTGAACAAGTCATAATGGAAGCACTTTGAGTGTCCGTAGTTAGGACATGCACGTATAACTGTATTATGTGCGCTGAGTGCTAATGCAGCATGCTGTCAAGAAGAATGCACACTTATTTCTTTTCCAGTTGCTGGAAGGTTTTCCTTGCAAAAATAATCGACGTGATGGGGGGGGGGGGGGGGGGGGGCTTACTTTGTTCCCAAAAAAAACNNNNGGGCAAAAAAGCGTGAGGTAGAGGGGGGGGGAGGGGGGGGAGCTTACTTTGTTACCAAAAAAACACAACCAAAAGTGCAACATACTTGCTCCGTTCTAAATGAGCCCTTTTTTATATGAATGGGAAAGTTTTGTTTTGTTTTTCTCTTTTATTCCTTAGAGAGAGGAAAAAAGAAAGGAGATAGTGAAAGGCAACAAATGCATGCCTCAAATTATATAATTTTTTTCTTTAAACAAAAATTGAATGTTCTCCTTCCAAAAATACATCTAGCAATTTTTATAAACCCAGACAATAAGTATGATTTTAAGTGGTTGTCTGAAGAATAGGCATGTTCTGTGCTACACTTTCGTATCTTCAAAAGGGCATTTTAATAACATTCAGGCATTTCCATCTAATTTTTCCTACAAGATATTTTCTAATGTAAACTGATTAAACCTGTGTATTAATTAGTTACCTGTAATTCCCAGCAGTAGTTTGAAAGCTTTTAATATTTGCATGTGTATTTGTTCTTTTACTGCCTTGTCCATGGAAGAATAAACTGATTGGGAAATCCTGAATCAGTAGCATCACTCTGTTATCTAATTTTAACCTGCAAGCTCAGGTCAAGATAGAGAAGAAAATATTAATGTACTTGTTCCCTTGTTTTAAAAATATTTAGTTTCAATATTTCAATATTTTTTCAGTCCAAAAGTCATAGTTTATAAAAGGTTGAATTGGAGGTTTTGATAATGTAGTAATGTGTCTCCATTCAATTTTTTATTTAAAATTGTTCTTTTGTTTTGGAGCTCAGTATATAACATACGTGGTTCATTCTGTCCCTCCTTCTATGCCTAGCACTCATTTAGAGCTTTTCTTTGCTGAGTCTTATTTCAGCCAAATTGCTTGTTGCTATTTTAACTCAAAATAGTACAGCAAGGTTCTGATTATCAGTGTTTAATATGTTTTGGTTCTTATATTTTTGCTTAACATCTTGGATTAGAATAAAACTAAATGGCCCTGAAAACTTGAAATAAGTTTGCTACTCATAGAAATATTAGATTAGATTAGAAACGTTGCTCTTTCACTGAAACATAAGCGATGGGCACAAGCAACTCCTGATTAATGTTTCTCAAGCTCATCACCAGATATATCCAATGTTATAGTCTCCCTAAATAACCCGTTCCAATATATGGTTGTCCCTTGGAGTTAAGTAGAGTGTGTTTGCTTTTTTTTTTTTTTTTTCTGAAAATCTAATCCTTAATTTAGTTGTTATTTATCATTCAGTTTGGGAACATCTTTCCTATTACAACTTCTTAAATAGTTGGAGCAATCTTGCCAGTTGCGCCTCATTCCCCCCGCCCCCCATCCTCCTGCATCTCTTCCTTTGTAGAACAAATAAAAACAGTTCTTTCAACCTCTCTGCAGAGGTCACATTTTCCAAACCTCTCAATCTTTTGGTTCTCCTCCAAACACAGTTACATTTATCCTTGTCTGCCTTGAAGCCCTGTTCCCAGTGCTGGATACAGCAAATGCTCCAGGTGAGGTCAAACAGCCTGTCTTATCCTGTCACGCCTACCCAGAAGATGTAGGAAAATTTGTGCTGCATGCTGACAACATCCCAGTGTTATTCCATGTTTTACTTAGTCAACTGCAATTCCTAGTTTATCATTTTTTTTCTGTAAATTTGTCATTCTAAAATAATATTGTTTAATTTTATCTTAGTGATTTTCTTCAAATTCCTCAAGGGTAATGACCTGCAGAACCTAATTGAAAATGCCCTGGCTTGACTGAGGCACTGATGACCATTTTATGTGCTGTATGTGCCTTACTTGTGCTAGTGTTAACTTGCACTAGTAATTTTCAAATTGTAATTTTTAGATACCTTAAACCACAAGCAAACAAGCATGAAAAAGAAGTATTCTGGTGAGCCGTGTCCATATGTGCCCTTCTGCCTTGCAGCTTGGGGCAAGCACTCCTTTCCTTTCAGAAACTTTCTGGATCTAACCCATGCTCCCAGAGCGGCTACAGGGCACCAGCTACGTGCTGTTGACATAGACAATTATGAAAGATGGTTAAAGAGAGTGCCACACAATGCTTGTGTCAGCAGCTTTGTTGACGTTGTTTCTGCCCTCTAAACTGTTCAAACTACCTGTTCAAAAGGGGAATGAGATTGACACGTTGTGATTCTTTCTCAGGATTTATCTGTGTTTTTTAATTCTTTCCATCTTAAGTAGACAGAAAGTTTTCTTCAGTTTCTGGGTAGGTTCAAAAGCTAAGCTTTATTTCTTTTATTTATTATTTATCTTTTTATTATAATATAATCTAATATACTATACTATTTATTATTATTATTATTATTATTATTATTATCATTTTTCTTTGTCTTTCCCTAGTTCCTCCTTTTGTCTCACTTAAGGATAGATGTTTCTATTTCAATTCTCTGGGTACTTACCCTCTTCCATATCTCCTCAGGGTCCAAAGATCACTTTTGTCAGTTTCATCACTTGCCAACTTAGATGCATTTCACTTGCCTAAATATTCTTTAACCTATTTGTTATTTTTTTGGATTGCATTACTTGATCCTTATTGTTAATATTAATTGTGCCTAGCATTTGTTCAAAGTACAACGTTTTTAGTAAAAACTAAAGGAAAAAGGACATTTAATATTTCAGCCCTCTATATCATCCATTATTTGCTCACCTTGCATGGTAAGTAATGGATTTGTACTTTCTTCTGCTTTTCTCTTTCATCTAGGGTATTTATAGAACCTTTTCTTACTGCCTTTGTCCCCTGATAATTGTGACTCATTTAAAGCCTGAGTCCTTCTGCTTGTGTGTCTATGCCCTTCTACCGTCCTTTTCCACTCCTCATCAGCAGTATGTCCTTGTTCCAACTCTTCGTACCATCTCCCTTTGATTTAGAGGTCATTGAAGAGCCATATTGCAGTGACCATCTGAAACAAAAGCTTCTCTCTGAAAAATTTGAAGAACTTCAGAGCTGTTTTGGGGCTACGTACTGGCCTTCTAGTGGTTGTCTGGGTGATGTTTTTTTGTTGCACTTGCTGATTTTAAAAGTTTCTTACAACTCTCTCTTATTTATGGAGAATTCTGACTATTTCCCCAGCAAGATACTGCTCCAGATCATAGACAGACCTCACCTGGTCATCAGAGGGTGGCAGTAGATCTGTTTTCACTCTTGTGAAGTCCTTCACTGAGCTAATTACCTAACACAGTACCCCCTGCAAGGTTTTGGGCTCCCCCTGCCCTTGCATCATGCAAATTATAAAACGTTATACTGAAATGTGTCTCTTCTTAATTGCTCCCTTATAAAATCACATTTGTTTGCTTTTTTAAAAAAATAGATATATTTTATATAGTTAATGTAAATTAGTAAAGTGAACTTAAATTAGCTTTGAAACTTCAACTAAAGGAACTCTAGCTTCATACAAATGATTTGTGATGCTATGTATTCTCTTGATGTTTAGAAGATAGAGGTTTTTCTGAAAATGCAGTTCTTCTTAAATGCATCAAAATAGGAAACAGAGGTCTTCAAAGAAAATTTTGAATGCTAAAGTCTGGAGAATTCTGAGATTTTTTTTTTTTTCATGCTCCATAGAAGTCAGCTTCGGACTCTGGTCTTCACTGAAAAGATGTAGTATAGAAATCTATGGAATTTACTGATTTTAAATAAAGGCTTTGTGATGCAAACAGACTAATATCAACATAAAAGCACATATACTGTTTTTTAGGTGGTTCATCAATATAAAGCTGGGGTAAGCTGTGCAAGTACAAAGTAGTTTTATACCAGTTACTAGATGGCTTATACTTTTCTTTCTATTCACTGTTTTGACTTTTTTTTTTTTTTAAATGCAACTAATTTTAAAAGTTATCTTGTAAAGTTTTCGGCTAAAACATGTCTTTGATTTTAAACAGTAAGGGACAAATTATTTCTCATGTGTGTCCATGAAATTGCTGTTGATATTGCTAAGAGACCTACAAGGACTGCTTTCTGCCAACAGAGCTGTGTAAGGCATGGAGAGCAATATGGCCCTTAATCCTTTGGGCATACCAGTTCAAGACTGACTTGGATCAAATCCAGAGAAATCCAAGGATAAGACATTTTTTTACTATCCTGTAGTGAAAGTAATTTAGTAAAGACTTAAGACTTGCACAGACTTGGTCACAAAGAGACCAACTGAGCTGTGGCAATTTTCTATGTGCTCTTAGCCTGTAGTAAAACACCACCATCTAGGAGCAGGTTAGGAGAGATTGTATATGCACATGAACAATTGAAGCTGAGATGATGCATGTCAACTTATTAAGTTTTGTGAGGGAGCTGATATTGATGGAATCAAAGCATAAAATAGTCCCTAAACCCCTTAGCTGTCTCTAATGTCCTTCAATTTTCTGTTTTTAAAGGAGATAGATAGATTGCAAATATTTCCCATATTTTGAATTCCCTTGCACCTATGTAAATCAACAATGCAGAGCTGCTTTTTTTCTCACAGGTCAGAGAGAATATTTTCCTCAGATTCTGTAAATGATTTTTAAATCAACAAACAAGCCTTCAAAGCTTTTATTTTCTGTTTCTGGCTTACTAAAACAGCTGTTGATTGAATTTAGAAAAGAATCGTTATTAGAGGAACCAATATCAATAAAACCTCTTATGGGAAGGGGGAGGGAGAAAGCTCAAATTGGTTAGTGGACAAGAACTGCGCCCTATCAGGCAGTGATACATTAGTCAGTAATGCTTGATGATAGACCCACAGTGCACACGGCTAAACTGTCAACCCTTCTTGAAGGGTGGCCACATTTGCCATGCTTCATCTGACAAAATGTATTTGGTGTTTAATTTAAAGCTCTGCTCCAGTAATAGAAAAGGGCTCTTAATATTGCATTAGTGAGAAAGCACTGAGTATCCAGTTCAATAAAATAGATTTTTTCCCTACTTTACAAATAAGATGAGAAAGTAGATAATGTGCCATTTACAACTTCTGTTATGTGAACAGAAAATCTACCCTAGCAAATGCTTGCTCTACATTTCCTTTGTTAAATGAATGGAAGAGACCGAGAACTTTCCATTATTTTAAAGATTCTTTCACAAACGTTCACAGTGAAAATTCTTCCAAGTTATTCTGAAGTTTTCAAGTTCTTTTTCCCTAACAAGCGCTGCTAGTAATGAGAGATCATGCGATCAGCATGTCGTCGCAGCTGGTCATTCTTTTGCTGATGCAATAGGAGGGAATGATTTTTGTAGTGCAGGATAATGAGGAAGGAAGGAAGGACTTCAGAGTTGAGTACCTGTTTGTTGTGAGAGGAAAGCTGTTGAAAACTGAGCACTTTAACTGTGTGTGATACATGTTTGCAGTTAATTGTATCATTGCAGGTTCCACGCCCGCCACATTTCTGAGCCCAAACTGTTGAAGTTAGTAAGACTATTTTCTATTGACATCAACATGAATTGGTGCAGTTCCTCATGCAAAGAAGTGGCCCATTAAATTAAGAGTGGAGCACTCAGAAACTTATTTTGGTGTCACATTCATAGATATATATAGGGAAAGGTAGTCTCATAAATGAGTTTCTATTCACATGACCACCCCATGCAAGAACATGCGAGAATCCCAACCCCTACCAAAGAATTGGCAGAATTGTTTAAAAATGTATTTCATAGAATCGTAGAATGGTTTGGGTTGGAATGGAACTTAAAGATCATCTACTTTCAACCCCTGTGCCACCTACCACTAGACCAGGTTACTCCAGGTCTCATCCAGCCTGGCCTTGAACGCTTCCAGGGATGGGGTATCCACAACTTCTCTGGGCAACCTGTTCCACGGTCTCACCCTCTCAGTAAAGAATTTCTTCCTAATATCTAATCTAAATCTCCCCTCTTTCAGTTTAAAACCATTACCCCTCATCCTATCCCTGCACTCCCTGATAAGAGTCCCACCCCATCCTTTCTGTAGGCCCCCTTTAGGTACTGGATGGCTGCTATGAGGTCTCCCTGTAGCCTTCTCATCTCCAGGCTGAACAAGCCCAACTCTCTCGTGGTAGAGGTGCTCCAGCCCTCTGATCATCTTCATGGCCCTCCTCTGGAGGGCCGATTTGGACAATTTGATGACAGATCATAACATCTCTTCAAATTGTGTCTAAGTCATGTCAGCTGTTAATTTTATGGTCTTTATAATTTAGTAGAGATTAAGGGTTTAAAATATGGTAGTATTGGTGGGTACCATCTCATGGGAGGATTTATTTATAAGCAAAAAGGGTATCCCCACTTTGCAAATCATTCACACCTATGGGCTCCTTGGAGATCCACTTTCATCAGAGACTTTCTTTTCTGGTGCAAAGTGGAGAGTTGCTCTCTCCCCCATCAGGGTTCATAATCACAGCAAAATAACGTCATGTTCTGTGAGGTTTTCTTGGAGAGGGAAAGTAAAAGACTTCTCACCTTCAGGGAAACACAAAGTATTCATGTGTTCACACCCCTTATAAGCTCCCTTGTGTCAGGAATTGCAAAAATATTTTTGTCTGTTGATTCAGAAAGCCTTTGTCAAGGCGGTGCCTTGCGTATCTATACAGGTTTTGATATTTGATAACAGAAATTGCAGCAGTGCAGAATAAAATGTATTGACTGAACTGTTCATATGTTAAGATACTTTATACAGGTCTCAAATTTCTATTTTTAAATTCTTTTGTCTACCAGTCCTGTATTTAAGCAGAGTATACTTTTTGGGAGCATGGATGTAGTTGTGATTTCTAGTTCAATGTTTGAGCCTGTCCTGCGCTTATTTAAGTCTGCATGGTCCATTTGTCATTTCTTTCCTTCTGTAGCACGCACACACACATATATATCTTGTTTGGCTTCTGATCTTATGCCTGAAGTTAATTTCAGTATTATTTATAAGAAGCTTGGAATAGATCTTTTGCTTAAAATTTTCAACTTATGCTTTCCAAATAAAAAGCTTTTCCAGGTAAAGCTTTGTGATGTGGAAACTATAGGAGCTGCTTCATTTAGGGGAGTCCTATAGGTGGGAATAATTTAGCACCTAATGTTCAAAATGTCAAGGTAGAAGTCAGAAGAAGGTAGAAATGGGGAGTGCATTCCCAAGCACAAAACTGGAAGTTGCAGATAGGTGCAAATAGTTTCAGGGGTGTTACACTTACAGCTCAACAGCAACAGTCCCATGTATTGATTGAGATATACTGTGCCACCCAGAGGAAGATGCCCAGGTCTTTGTGTCTCAAATGATGTTTGTCCTATTGCTTTCTTACTATAGTCACAGGGGGGAACAATACTATAAGAGCAGCGACTGATGGAAGGACAGAGACCGTTGGGAGTTAGAGGTCCTATGGTATAGGTGATACTTATTCCTTTTCTGCGTGTGCTGTGTGAAGTATGTGTCTTGGTGAAGTCATCCTGTAACCTGAACTGAAGGGTGTGTTCTGCCAGTGCTGTGTAAGCTTTGCAATTAGAGAGAGCTTGTAACTGTGAAATGGTGCTCTGTTGTTTTCTACCCCAGCCAGCGCTGGCTAGCTAAGATGATGCTTTTATGTCAGGAAATCTTGGCTTGTGCTTTGCAGGCCCAAACTCCAGCTAGGGTCAGTTAGGTCTTATTGGGCTTCTGTCTTCAACCTGTTTTAGTGGGCACCAATTTAAATGGCTGAACTTGCCCACTTACTGCAGAGCAGAAGCCTACGATTGTCCTGGCCTTAGACCAGGTCCCCGTGTTGGCCATGATTTGGGTATCAGTAGTAGAAGGTTTTGAGTGATCCTTATGGTTTCAGTAACCATTGCTCTTTCCTTGGGCAACTTTAACCATTGACCAGGAACACAATATAATTGTAGTTTAGCAAAGGAAACAAAGCTGAGGTGTTCTGAACATTAGGAAAAGGCTTGTTGCACCTTTTCAGCTAATTACTTGCTTATTAGCTTTTTTCTTCCTGGGTTCCCTGGTTCCTGATAGCTATGGGGAATTCAATGAACTCCACGGAACTCCGTGCTGCATTTTTCTCTCACTCATTAGAGATTGTGCTTTTATCCACCAAATGTTACACATTTTCTCTCTTGAATTCCATTGTCTGTGTTTACAAGCCAGACACTGCTGTTCAGAATAGCCTGAGGTGTAATTGCCTAGCAAAAAACTCACCTGTGTTGTCCTTTAAAGGTTGGTAAATGGTGCTATATGAAGCTATTGCCTGTTTTCCTGCCTGAATTAACATCTTGGAATCATAAAGCAAATGCATAAATATCACACAGATGGGACACATAATACTCATAAAATTATTACTGTCATACTGAGATTCCTCACAGACTCATCGGGGAGGCAGCATCCTCTGAATGCTCTCTTGTTTGCTATTTGTGGTGAAGTTGATGTATAGCAGGGTCATGAAGTTGTCCTTTCCAAAACAAGTTGCTAGGTACATCAATATGACTATACCTGGTTACAATCTTTTTTCACACTGGGTATTGATTGCAAGCTTTTTCAATTTATGTATAGCATATTTTCAAAAAAACCTCTTCAGAATTTCTTCCCTGTGTTCATTCCTGTTTTGTCTTCCTATTATGCTGCAGAAATAGTATCTGGAGGAGGTGACTAGGTTTTGTTTGGTTTTTTTTTCCTTTGTTTTCTTTCTTATTAGTCTTCCACTTTTTTAATCTTTCTACTTGTTATTTTTTTTAATAGACCCCCCAAAAAAAACCAACCAAAACCAAGAACAAAATGATACGTAAATATTTAAAGTACTCTTGCTCTTAGATTGAGCAGCAGAAAGGATACCAAAGAAGAATGGAAAGGGAGGATAAAAGAGCTTAGGCTGTTTTAATCAGTTTAGTTCATAAAGTTTTTGGGGAAAATGTCACTTTCAAAAAGAAATATTCTTCTCGGGAGGTTTCAGCACTAGACCTAATTATTTTTTAAAGACCTAAACATTTTTAAAGAAAAATTTCAGAAGTGTCTGCCTGTGTATTTGTGTCTGTGTGTGAAAGGGTAACCCTATAGTCTGGATTTGCAGTGCAAAATGTCTGGCACAAGCATCACTGTAATTTTGGGGATGGGAGAGAGAAGGGTTGCTCACTTGTTTTGTAAAGCTGAAACAGTGTTCTGATCCAAACTGTTCATGACTGTCACTCAGCAAAACTGAGAGGGGGACAATCTCGAGCAAGGGGGCCTGCGAGATGGCAGAGCTGTCTGGTGGGGGCAGCTGGGGAGGCTGAGCTTCAGGCTGGCTGACAAACCGTGCAGTGAAGAAAAGCTGTGTGCACCATACAAAATTTGGGGAGGGCACTACTTGGACTGGGAAAATGGGACAATTGCATTACATACTGGCATAAAAATGTTTTTGGAGAAGCAAATGATTTCTGTATTTGCATTCTGAGTAGGGCTCTTCAGGCATCTGATTTCTTGATATAAAGTGTGCCTTGATGAGCAGCAAATGCCCCAGGGAAGCTGCAAACTGTTTCTGGTGACCCTTGAGTGTGCTGATGCACAGTGGAGAAACCCCACAACTGTGGTTTTAAATGGAGCTCTGCCAAGATGCAACCCAGCTCCTCATCCCTGAACATCCCTGCCTAAGGGAGAGTTGGGACTCGCTCAGCTCAGCTGCCCCTTCGGCCTCAGACCTGGCACCAGCCTGTGCCCCAAGCACAGGGCTACCTCTGTGCCTTGTGGCCTGGCCAAAATGAGTTCCCAGACCCTTTCTGCAAGAGTGTGAGTCCCAGTGGCTACAGACTGTCCCCATGCCTGGGACTCTGGAGAGCATTTGGCCCATTCTTGTGAGGAGAGGGACAGAAATCTGGACTTTCTTTCAGAGTCCTCCATCATCCTGGTGCACTGGTCAGGATGACCTCCATGAGAGGGAATCAAGTAGCACTGTGGACCAGAAACACAGTTGAAAGTTTGTGAGGACAAGGTGCTTGGCCACAGCATACTTGAGAGTAGACTGAGTCCCTCTGTTTACTGCAGAGGGACCCTGAATTCCTTGTGATGTTGTCCTATGCAGGTTCAGGTGAGGGAACGTGGCCCCCCCTAAGGCCTCTCAACTCAGACAGATGGCAAAAAGAAGGGATTTTCTGGTTGATTGCTTCTTAATTTCCTCTCCATTATTTCAGAGCCAATTGTGCAGTTGCCTGTAGATCCAAGCATGCAAAGCCACTCCCGTTCAGTTCCTCAGGACACACTTTGCTTTTCACCTTGAGGTATGATCAGAGAGCATGCTGTGAACTGCCATCCCAAACCATCCTGGAATTGAAAAAAACAACCTGAGACATCACCCATCTCACGTTTGTTTGTTCAAGGAGGGATTAAGCATAAATCATAAAGTGTCTTTCCTTAACCTTTTCTAGCTCTTTCCAAGTATCGCTAAAGGTGATCTTTTTGTTTACAAGCCTGCTCAGTCTTGTGAGATGTTGTTATGGAGGGGTTAGTTGTAAGTCTTAATACCACCTGGCAAGAGAAATCAGTGTGTTTAGCAAATCCAGTGGAGTTTGAAAATGATACAAGTGATCTGCATGTAGACCTAGTATTAACAGACTCCTGGCATTGATGGTATCTAGAATGAAGACTCATTACTCAGATCCTGGTTTGCAGTTGTTTGATTTTTAGGCTTGCCAACAGCCTAAGTGACCCCCAAATTCTGATTCATGGCTTGTACATTCCTGCACTTTTCTTGCACTGTTTTTGATGTCTCTTTTCGAATTTTTTTTTTAACCTTGTGTTGAGTGAAATTGTGCATAGCATGCTATTTGGATGGTGCATTACATGGTTCGGGTGAAGCCACAGCACTATTCCCAGCAGTGCTGTTGGGCTACAGTGTCACCCTGAATGAGGAACAACTTCTTGGTTCCTTTGTGTCCCTTCCCACAATTTGCCCTTGCAAAGTTCACCTGCAATTTGTCTGGGGCTTTGCTGCTGCTGCTCTAATTAGGAGAGATTTTCAAGGTTCTGGTGCACCAGCTCAGCCAGTAATGCTTTGGTATGTGAATACTGGGGTCTTCTTTATTCTCCTTTTATGTTCTGAAAGAAACATAACTGTTGGCCATTCATTGCAGCACTCAGTATTAGATTTGATGAAGGCACTTGGTCACACAGTACCAGCCTTGTTTTTGGCAATGCTAGAACAGATGTAGTATGCTGTGTCTTCACTATAGATTTAACTCTGGTTATAAAAATTGATTATTTCCCATAACTGGAATCTTTTTTCTATAGCCAGGCACAAACCAGACTTTTTCCACACTTGCAGGACAGATTGCTATTGCAAATATTTTATAACTGGATTAAAGCCCATTGCTTTCTAATGCACTTTTGGATGGGGCAGTAGAGTGAGAATTAAGTCCATTGAAATGTTTATTCTAATAACACTCAAATGCTTTCCTCCTTCTTTAAATCTCACATGTTTAAAAAATACTATTGTCAAACACCCTCTCTTTTCACAAAGCATTTATACGAAAAGTATCAAAATGAAAAATTTCTGTTCCACCAAAACAAAAAAGTTGGTTTTGAAGAAACTGTTTTCCAAAAGAGTAGATGTCCTCTGGTAGGGTTTTCTTGAGCTCTTAAAAGCACATGAATTCTGTTGTGGTTTTTATGCAAGTTTCCCATGCGTCCAGGTCCATGCACAGTGGTGTGGCCGAGCAAGTGAGGCAGTCTCTCCAACTCAGGCATCGCTGGTCCTCTGCGGCTTTTCTGTGACTGCCACAGGAGCCCAGAGAAGGGACAGGATTTGTCATACAGTTCATGCAGAAATGTTTCAAAGGAACAGGACCTAGAAGCCTCTTATGTCATTTGAAAGTGGTTGCATTACAAGTGTAAATGATGAGTTGAAGCGTTACCTTACAGGATGATTACCCTGTCACTGAAGTTAAGCTACTTCCAGTTCAGATTTTTGGGAAGGCATACCCTTTCATGGTCTGCAGAGCATCAGGGTTCATAGTAAAGTGCAATGTAATTCATGGTTTGGGACTGTTTGGTGATGGATTTTAAGTGGCAACGAATAGCAAGGTCTGTTAAAGCAAACAAAACACTGGCTGTTTTAGCTGAAAGTCAATTCACAGTGATTTAATCTCTTGGATGTTGTGCCTCACTGTGTTTTAATTTGTAGAGGCTCCAAGTAAAAGCAAATGGGAGACTGTGGCTTAAGAAGTGGATTATATTCGGCTATACAGCTGAAGACAGCCTATCGTGGAACATGTGAACTTTGTTATCTGGACTGTTAATTTTCCTTTTGAGCGGTAAGAACATTTGAACGGGTCCAGTCAAAATGAGATTATATGAAAGGGTGATTATACTTTTAGCAGTGAGACTTGCACCAGAGGTAGTTTAAAAGGTCTTGGTTTTCGCATGGCTTGCAAAACTGAAAGTCTTCAGGAAGCAGACTGAAGACAAATGAACTCCCAGAATTGTAAATATCAGGATAGGAGGGCAGAACCACAACTGGTATAAATCTATTTACGCTTTATTGATTTTGTTTATTATTATTTTTTTTTTCCCCAGATGAGGATGTGGACCAATATATTTAACATCCATTAGTGGTATATTTAAACAAAACTAAATAAAAGCTCAGAAACATGATTACAGTTTCTAAAATTTCGGACCCCTCAGCACTTTCTTATTTTTATGCATTTGATGCACCTCTGTTTTATTAATGCCCTTCCTGTGGTATTTTAATACACTTCAGGGTACTGTTGAAGAAGACGACAGCTGCCTTTTCAAAGCATTCAAAAAAAGCTGAACAGATGCAAGACTTCACAACGCTGCATATAACTCAAATGGCATCCCTGTTATACAACTCAAAGGTTCAGATTTCTCAAAAGTATTATGATATTTGTTAACACTCAAATGATTTCTGTTCTTTGTTAAACTAAGTAAAGTTCATGTGTCTACAAAGCAATGCCTGACAGCAAATGTTAAATAGCCCGTTATCTTTAGATCAGCTTAAATGTTGAACGACACTTTTTGTGCTGTTACCCCAGAATGCATGTGTCTGGCACTGCCACGATCAACAAACTGGAGAGAATGTTAGCACTAGAGTTTTTGATTCTAGTTGAACTGCAGTTTTGAAACTGGTCTATAAATTTATCTACCAAATCCATACTTAGGCACACAGATAAAGGTGATCTGACATTCGGGATAGGAAGGGATAACTGAAAATCAGATTGTTTTTACATATATTGTACAACTGATGAATTTTGCTTGGTGGTGTGAAGTAACTTAATCAATCAATGCCTTTTGCGTATGTGGAGTGAGTCATATACTGTTAGGCATAACTAGAAGGGTGAGTTATGGTTCTTGCAAGTCAGCCTCGTTAAACTCTGGGTTTCGTCAGACGAGAATATCAGGAAAAATGGTCTGGATGCAGCCTATGAAACAACTATCTTTTCTAGTCTGTAGCATGAGGCTTTGCAGACTAAAAAAATCTGCAAAAATAAAGAAGAAACTACTCGGTACTAGTTTGCTGGCTTAAGAAATGGCAAAAATGAAAAGGGAGCAGAATGAATGGTAATAATGGACACAATAAAGAATAAGAAAAGGGAATTCTTTTATAGCTGGAGGGGTAATTTACCTGCAGGGCTACCCAGCAATGAAGGAACTGTGTGCAGAAAAAACTATGGATCGGAGAAGAAACCATGCACAGAACAAAGAAAACCGGGCTACTAAGATAAGTTTTCTCTAAGTGCAAAAGCCAGTCAAGAATGGCTTTTAAAAATATTTTTGCAGTTAATAATAGCCTATTTGTAACTTTCCAAGACTGAGCTGTTCAGAAGTTATCAAATGAATGTCAGTAAAATCCCCCAAAGTTCTGAAGTATGTTTGTGTAAAATATCTAGAAATTCTTAAGGTAACACTTGGCAGATGCTGTGCATGGGGAAGACTGCAAAGCTGAGCCATGTGATTCACACAAGCAAAGGTTCAGTAGTTGCCCTGGTTTCTTCAGAGACTCACTGTAGGTTTCATAGTATAATTTAGTGGCAGATTCACCTTGCCCATTACACAAGTACGGTTTTTTTGATGTATCTTTTACATAATTATTATGGACTTCAATAATTTAAAATTAATTTGTGAAATTTAAAATATTTTAATCAACAAATTATTGTATACATTTTATTTCTGTGCTACTATGCTTTGCTTCAAGTATGTGTTCAGACTTAGGAAATTATAATATAGATATTTATTTAAAAGCAATGAGTACATATGTACGATAGGCAAATAACTAAAATTATAACCATGAACATTGTAATTTATTGCAGGCTTTTTATGGGCTTTTGCATTTTCCTATATCCTCCTTTTCTTCTGGAGGGGAATTCTCTGTAAGTACTTCTCTACTTGGAGAAGTTGACCATTGTGGCACAGTAGGTTAACGGTTGGACTTGATGATTTTAAAAATCTTTTCCAATCTAAACAATTCTGTGATTCTATATCAGCAGTCCTGCCTAACTGGGGAGGTCCCAGTTGACCCAGTTGAAGTTAGCAAGTTTGATGCCCATCTTCAAGAAGGGCCGCAAAGAGAATTTGGGGAACTACAGGCCTGTTAGTCTGACCTTGGTGCCAGGAAGGTTGTGGAGCAGATCATCTTGAGTGCTATCCCATGGCACCTACAGGACAACCAGGTGATCAGGCCCAGTCAGCATGGGTTTACGAAAGTCAGGTTCTGCTTGACTAACCTGATCTCCTTTCATGACAAGGTGACCTGCTTAGTGGATGAGGGAAAGGCTGTGGATGTTGTCTACCTAGACTTTATTAAAGCCTTTGACAACATTATCTACGGCATACTGCTTGGAGACATTGGCTGCTCGTGGCTTGGACAGGTGTACTCTTCACTGAGTAAAAAACTGTCTGGATGGCTGAGCCCAAAGAGTAGTGGTGAATGAAGTTAAATCCAGTCACAAGTGGTGTTCCCCAGTACTCAGTATTGGATCCAGTTCTGTCAGTTCTGTTTAATATCTTTAACAATGATCTGGACAAGGGGATTGAGTGCACCATCAGTAAGTT
>VYZM01019466.1:53915-80384 GCA_013398915.1 Dromas ardeola | reverse complement strand
GGGGGGGAAGGGGGAAAGAAAAAACTGGGCCTAATGTTCAACAATATGGATGTTGTGACAAAGATACAGTGATTGACACTCTGAATACAGATGATACTGTGAAGTGTCATGTGCCTGAAGCTCCCTTTAGCTCCAGATTGACAGCTGATAGTATTTTCTATATACACTCTCCAATATCTATCTAATCTTTCTATCTAATGGATATAGCAAAAATTCCACTGCTATCTGGCAAAAAAATGTCATATCTCCTGACTGCAGTGTCATTGAAGGGTCATACTTAGAGTTATGATATAGCTGCGAACTATGACTTTATCAAAATGTGAAAGCCGTTGTGCAAAATCTTAAACAACAGAACAGCTGAGCACAAATGAATTTGCTGCCTTTGTGATGTCTGGTTGGGTCATCGCTGATGTCATAACTCTACAATTCAATGAAATATTTATAAGTTTTGTGATCAAACAGGGGACTGGAGCAGAACAATCCATCGACGGGGAGTCAGATTGGTCCTTGGATACGTAAATGCTGGGGGTGAAGGGGCAGAGGGTCTTCCATGCCGTAGAGCTAATGCACGGCCCGGGGGCTGAATCCATCAGCCCTTCTTGCCAGCCTGAATCCCCCTGCTGCCTGTGCTGGGACGCTGAACGTGCCTGGAAAACGGATGTGAATGTCAATTTTATAAAAGAAAGAGGAGACAAAAGAAAATTGGTTTAAAACCAGCATCTGAGCAAATGGGAATAAAGTGACTGCTTCATTTTGAAGATAAGCAGATGGCTGTTTCTCCAACTTCACGAGGGAGCTGAGTAGTTCAAAATGGAGGAGAGCGGTTTACAGAAGAAAGGGGCAAATGGGATTGAATTGTTGCTTTGGAAAGTGCAAAACATCTGTATTGTTATTGCAGTGGGGAGGCCAGGGAGCAAGCACGTTCCTCTGCTCTGTTGCTGATTTTATTTCATTTTTTTCTTCAATATGGAAGAATTGCTGTTAGGAACACTGTTAGTAATTGCTCTATCTGGCTCATAAAGTGCCTTTACTATTTTCAGTTTTGAATCAAGATGCTCTGTGCTAGAGGTAATACTGATAAAGGTCTTGAGAAAAGGCAACTGGAAACTTTAGAGGCAGTTTGAGTCCATAGCTTGCTGGGAACTGACCTCCAGGCTTTGGGGCAGTTGCACTGCACAGATGGCATTTTCCATCTGAAATCACCTACTGCAGAGGCAAGAATCTGGAAACACATTCTATAGCTTCCAGCTTGTGCCTGGAATCAGTTAATCTCTTTTCTTGGTTTCCCAGAGCACAGAGAATTTATATTTAGTACGTTTAGGCAGACGCTAATTTAAGGAGAGGGAGAATCTTAGGCTGTGACTCTGCGCTGCAGGTTTTGGTGAAGTTGTTTCATTCCCTTGGCTGCATATTCTGGTCTCTAGGACGCGATGTGCCCCCATGTCAGTCGAGTTAACTTCTTGTGGGCTGTTCTATTACATACGTCAAGAAAATGACCTGTGATCCAAACAAAAAAATCCTGCCTAAAGAGTTGTGTTTCAGCCTAGGTCATTTAATTAACCTGATTTAAAACAGCACAACTCAAGGGGTGATACACTGCTGAATAGGGCCAGGAACGAGTAGCCAGGGAAAATTAGTCTTAATTAAAGCTAATAAAAGCTTAAAATTAGTCTTATTACTACAGCTCCTATGTCATGAAACTTTAGTCTCAAAAGTCACATTTCTGAACAGCTGAAAAATGTCTAGTGTAACAATGGGGGTTAGTACAGGTAATTGCATTGCTTCATACAGATGCAAAACTGTTGTTTCAAGAGGTAATTCAGAAATGATCATTAGTGCAAAGTGAAACTACCAAGGTATTTTAGCTTGCTTGGGTCACCCACATTTTGACACAAGCTGATCCAATTGACAGATATTCTTGACTGACAACTAGCAGCGAAGAGTTTTTTTCACTCCAGCATGGGGTCCATTAAACCAAGGTTGTGTGATAGTGGCAGTGGAGCATGGAAATGCTGCATGTCCATCATCTTCCACGAACGCTCAGCTCACTCAATGTAAGGAAAGACAACAATCTTGCTGGCACAGCTCAGTGTACCTTGGACCAACAGCATCTTCTTAGTGTGTTCAAAATTCTCTGCAGGTCTCTAACAAGACAAAGAAAGTGAACGGAGTGGCATTTTTTTTTCTCCATGCCAGCATAATTTACTTTCATTCAGCATGCTCTTTTTGTATTCATATCCCTTTCATTGTTTCCATTCTGGGGTTTTTCATTTCAATCTTTTATTTAATCAGGTGCACTAATCCTTGGAGGTTTTTCTTTTTATACCAAGGTAGCCTCACTCACATTGCAATCAGCTTTTATTGAATTTGGCCTTTGTTGAATGCTAAAAGTAAATGTTTCTATGATCTTAATATTTAATATTTTTGCTAAAAATTTACATGTCACTTTGTCCATTATAGTTAGGGCATGGATGAGTAACCAATATTTAACTGGATTCCTGTATGTTTGTATTTTGCAATAGGGTAAAAAAATAACAAAAATCCCATATGTATTGTACAACTCTTCCCCAATAAATGTCATGCAGATAAATTTAAATTTTTGTATGTAGGCCTTCTGACTGCCATTTGTCCCAAAAATGATAAATACCCAGAGTACTGGCAATAAGTGCCAAAGTTATAAAGGACTTTATTCTTATGAAAACGTGTGTTCGGAAGAGTAGAATAAATTGCGTCCTCGTGATTATAATTGGAAAAAGACACTGCATTTATTATTACTTTAAAATAACATCTTTTTCTTAATATTTGCAAGACAATCTGGGCTTTTGCTGCCTGGTAAGATAGAACATGAAAAGCAATTCTGTTATTGAAGAGTGAGGTTAAGAACATGAAAAGCAATTCTGTTATTGAAGAGTGAGGTTATTTCTTACTAGTTTACATTTTCAGTTGGTCAATGCCAGAATGTGAGATATGTGTACAAAACCATACCTACATACCATGATATACATACCTATATAGAAAGAGAGGAAACGAGAGCACACATAGTCTAAAAGATATGTGACTCAGAGGCTCACATTCCCTTCAGCTGCATTCGGATGTGGATTACGGGCCTTTTGACATGGCCTCACAACTTTTCCGACATATAAATATGGCACCGCTTTGGTGCTTTCACATATGGCCGTCATTAGACATGGAAGTAGTCTTGTGTATTTCATGAGTATCGTCCTCCACACCCTCTTTATTTCTTTGAATTGTGGTAAGTGCCTTGATGAAATACAAGTATACGCACTTAAATTTCTTTCATATATTCCTTTCTAAGTAATCTTGTAATGATGAGTCTCACAGCCATACTAGGCCTGGGAAGGGGTCCCACTGCAGATGGTCAGTATTTTAGGCCGGAGAGAATGGGGCCTAAGCCAGGGAGATCGCTCCAGAGTTTTCAATGAACTTTATATGCGTGAATATCTAAGCACAGCTTACACTCTTCCTCACCTTCAGTGCAGTGACAGCAGGGAATGATCTGGTCCCTTTGGTTGCAGACCTGTTGTATATACGAATCTTCTCAACAGATCAGATAAAACTGACAGCTTCTTGTGTCAACTCTCTCATGCTTGAGCAAAAGCTTAAACAACCTGTTATTTGGCACTACCCAGTAACACTTATCTCTTTCCCTCGTATGAGGGAGATCCCCCATTATTAAAGTGTTTGCTTTACTTTATTTCTCTCTCTGTTTTTTCTCCCTCAGCTTTAGATTTATGAGCCATTGTAAGCCTTTCTGACTGCTTCTGAAAAGGATTCATGTCTGCTTGTGCTCACAGCATCCAACAAATCACTTATTTCACAATGTTCATTTCTTTCACTAGGTGGGTATTCTTCACTTTTTGTACATCCCTCACATTTCACTGCGCTAATTTGCAGCATTTTGCATACCAGTCTCAGACAATAGGAATATATTTTATTTGTTATTGTTTTGAAATGTGGATTCGGTCAGTTCTGGTCCTTTTTTCTTTGTCACCACAGCATGAAAGCAGTGAAAGGCACCTGCACATTACAATGAAGGCTAATTTTCAGGTGGTTTTTTTTTTAATAGTTGATTTTTGCCTCGAGGAAGACGAACAGACTAGCTGACCTAACGATGTCCCTTCAAGCTCTGTTTTGTATGCTTCTGTGATTAGCTGAATGTTCGTGGGAAAAAAGTATGTTCTATTTTTATATCAGGTGCTTGGTATTCAGCATTTTTTTTTATAAGACTGCACTTTAGCCAAATGACTCGCATTTTGTTTCAGGGTGAAGATCTTCCTTTGAATGTAAGCTCTGTTTATGAGCCATTGGTGTTTCAGCAATGCCAGATGATAGATAGATGCATTGAAAATAGATGCATTGAAAATATAACTTATGTAGAGAAAATCTGCACCAAAAAAAATCTTTTTTTCTTGGAGAAAACAAAGCAGATATTCAACTTTTCCCTTGGGCTTCTCTCTGTCTAGATTTGGGAAGTCCACAGCCTTTCCTGTGTCAATCTGTCTCCTCATGTGGGAGATGGGAGACCCTCAGAGAGATACACATCTCAGAAGACTCTTAACTATTTAATATTGCTTCTGATCCCTAAGTTAGTAGCCAGCTTGCATTTTTCTTTGAAGCAGACCCATTACGATTTTTCTCTTCAGTCTCTTGCATGTGACTCGATTGCTGAGCTTGGTGTATCCGTTCTGTAGGAAAATGACATCTGCAACAGTGGGTGAAAGACCCATCTAGCCAAGCTTCCCATCCCCGCCAGTGGCCCATGCCAGATGCCTGGGGAGAGGATGGAAGCAAGGAATCACGTCTTTCCTCTGACATCTCTCTCCCCATTTCCCCCAGTCAACAGAAATGATAGATACATCCCCATTTTCTTTCAACAACCCATGGTAAAAGTTAGATCGGGTGTTTGTTTGTGTTTGTTGCATTTGTATTTATGATGTTATGTTGCAAACACACCCTTAAGATACCAGATTTTTTATTTCTGGCTGCAATCTCCTTGGATGTTAGCTTGGTAGTGTAAGTGCCAGATGCTTGGCATAACAAAACATTAGAGGTCATCTGTCTCAGCTCCCAATAGCACTAGATTTATTTGCTGTTATATACCCTGTGGGCATTGGGATTTTGGGGAACTCTTTTTAAAAAGAGTTTCAAGGCCAGGCTGGATGGGGCTTTAAGGAACCTGGTCTAGAGGGAGTTGTCCCTGCCCATGACAGGGGCGTGGAACTAGATGATCTTTAATGTCCGTTCTAACCCAATCTGTTCTATGATCCTATGATTTCTTACTGTTCTACAGTTACTTTTCACTTAGGGTTCTTAAGGGAGTTTTCAGTTTTGGACTTAAGTTGGTTTGAAATAGCTTTTCAGTAAAGGTTCTGTGATGCATTAGTGAGGGGTAGGGTAATTATATCATCTTTGCTTCTTTTCCGGATAGTTTTGTCATTTCCTTCACCAGGTCCTCCCTGATGTCTTCAGATGAACTGTCCCTCTGGTCTTCAAAGCCATCCACAGCTTAATCCTTACATCTCTGTTCTGTGCAGATTTTGACATGTGCCTCTGTGGTCCACTGTAAGAAGGAAAAGGAATAGCTGTCTAAGATGTGACAGTGCTAAATTCTGTCATATCTGTGAGGGTAATGACTTTATGAAAGTTGTCTGGTTTTCTATTTGTGACTGGGTGATGCAGCAGGGTGATTGATACTAAATGAGACAGTAAGGTACCTTTCTTTCAGTGAGACTTCGGAAGCTCTATTAATCCTACTTTTAGAGACAGAAATTTCTAAATCTTCCAGGCCATACATTAAGTTTACAACCTCATTGGTTATCACTCACAAGTCTACTTAATGTTCTTTTGCTATGATCTTTAAGGTCCCTTCCAACCCAAATCATTCTATGATTCTGTATGGTACGTATGTGAAAACTGCTATTGCTGGAAAGATGATATGGTGTTATACGCCAACAGTGCTTCACTTGTTTTAACAGGAGATCTCTAACTACAGTGCAGTGACCAGTGCATAAGGAAGTTTGCACTTACACTCATGGATTCATGAAGTACAAAGAAAAGGTTTTCCTCCACACGAAGATTTACCAGGAGGGAATTTATTTTGTTTGGTTGCCACAGTTGTATTATATTGCCATTAAGAAGAAGCTACTGAATCAGACATTTCTGAGATTTTTCAAATTTAATTAAGTTTATGCCAAAATTAAAGAAATCTGACTTTTTTTTGCAGCTATTACACTAATGTTTGTGAGATGTGTTTCCCCAATCTGTTACTGCATCACTTTCTTACACAAATGTAACTCCCAGGTGTGCTGCTACACTGGTGTTTTTAATTGCATTTAATTTACTGTGCTCCAGAATTATCGTTTTGCTTTCATCAACACTTATGAGTAATTTAATACGTGCAAACTAAATTCGTTAAGTTCAAAGCACTAACTGTGGTGCTCGTTCCATGTCTTCATTTCTGTGGCAGTTAAAATCTTTAGGTTAAACATATGTTGACACACCATCTGAATGTATCTTCTGGAGGAAAATGATCTATTTCCCTTATTGGCAGATTTGCAAGCTATTTCATTTCTTTCAAAATTGGGTTGCGAGATCTCTGTACCTGTTCAAAAGAAAACGAAGACAATGGTATTTACTATTAGCAGAGTGTAAACATCATGTGAGGTGACATAGGAAACAGATATGGAAAAGAATCCTTTCCCTTTGCCATGCAGTCTGAAAATTTGCTTGTGCTCTGAGTGCAGCACATGGAGTTTGCCGTCTGTGAGTGGTCCCCTTCAACCAGTGATGCTACTTGAGGTAGAAAGCACTAGAACAAGCAGAAAAGAGTGGAAAATTGGCTACCTGACACACTGATAAAAGTAAGATGGCATGCAGCAAAAATCAATGCTCTTATGCCAGCGCTATAATACTGAATGCTTTAAGTGACTCTGATTTGTCTGGCTGCCTAGCGTGTTGACGTGTGAATGAAGGTGAATTAAACTCTACTGCATGCAGGCGGTTCCTATTCCCCAGCTATTTGTCATGTGCTTGATACAACTGTCCTTGCTGAAGGAGTGGCTTCATAAAGGAGATGTTGGGTTTCACTGCTGAGACTAATCCAGGTGTTTGAAAGTTAGCAGTTTGGGGTACACGCACACCAATGGATACTTGAGAGTCTGTGGGTGTATTGAAAGCTATATGTTTTTGGATGTGCTGGAAAATAATTTAGTGAATGACAGGTCCAGAGCAATGGCACTGTGTATGAGCAGACAGATGGGAAAAAGAAAGTCTGGTTACAGGAATTATAAATGAGAATAACTGTTTGACTTAGGAGAACAAAATGAGCTGAAAAAAACAGCTCGGAAATACATGGTCAGAAATAAAGGGAGCCAGCTTGGACTTGATAGTAGTTCTGTCTTTAGCAAACGCTTTTAAGCTCGTACTCCCAAAGGGGAGAAAATAATAAAAAAGTAAAATCTAAACCAAGAGAGTCACTGATCTGTTCTGTACGGCCAGCAGAATACTATAACTGCCTGGGAATGGGAGAAGAAAAAAGCAGGCACTGGGGAGGTTCAGTGTCTTGTCTGCCAAGGGCGAAACAGAACTAGCTTTTCTGTTGGTACAGCAGACGAGATTTCTATTGCACACAGAGCAAATGAACCTAACAAAGACACAGGCCCGTAGATAAGAGGGAGAGCTGCCAGGACAATGAAAGAAGGTAGCTATTTGGCTGTGATACAGGTTTTCTTTTGATTGTCACTGAACAACATACCCTGACTGACGTGGAACATAAGTCCTTTCTGTGAAGACACTAACACGACATTTGCTGGAAAACTTGGAGAGTTGAATGCTATCCACACCTACCAGCTGTGTTGCAAAGGGAGCAATGCCATCTCTTTTACATAAAGCTGCCCAGTGCCCAGTTTGCCATTAAGAGGGGAAATAGTTTGTCTTTGGCTGGTACTGAACAAGGTTTCACAGGCCTTGGACAAATTGAACATTATTTGAAACGATGCATTCATCTGCTGGCTGCTGTTCCTCATCTATGTTTCTCTTATGTTCATTTAAGTTCTTCTTGCCTGTGGTCATAGCTTGCGCTTTCCTGTTTGTGGCTTGTTACTCGATCAGACTGGAGCATTTGAAAACCTGTTGTGAGGTTTTCCAAACACTGCAATTCAGTTATAAGAGTCGTAACCCATGAAGTCCCTCATAGTGAAGTTCTTGGAAAATATTTTAATACAATTTCATTGAATTAGCAATATGAGGATGAAAGCAGCAGGTGATCTGCTGGCTGTAGTAGAGTACTGATTTGCTATTATCAAGCTTCCAGGGACCTTACGAGGTTCCTTCCAACCTGATTTATCCTTTGATCCTGAGTTTGTAGTCATACTCCTGTATGGGACATATTCCTCAGCTTGGTATCATTGGAAAGGAGTGGGTTTTCCTTGTGGCCATGGAATGAGAGACAAGTTTTATCTGAGTTCCCTTCTTCATGCATTTGACCACACAGCTACTGCCTTATTTATTTATTTTTTTTTAAAGGAAGGGGGGTGGGAGTGGGAAAGAGAAAAAGCAAAATGCAAAAGCTCTACTGTTTAAAAAATATGAGAGCCTTTTAGTCTTTCCACTAATCTCCATTCGGTAGTGCAGAGCATGTAGCTCTGATAAAGGCATGACACTGATTCCTAAGAACAAAAGATCTGCTCCATCCTTATCCATTGAGGGCTTGGATTTATTGGGAGCTGTTTGCTTAGGTTCTGCAGCACAGGACACATCTAGTGTTGCTCTGAAGTAAGGATGTCTGGTCACAGATGAAACAGCACCAACCGAGTTGATCTTTAGTCCTCTGGGACTAGGGCAGACTCATATTGATGCAAACCTGTCTCAGTACAAACAGAATTGAGAGCATCAACTCTCCATTGCAGCCTCAGATTGACATGGATAGATGGCAGCAGCTTTGAAGGCTGAGGTCACAACAGTATCACCAAAACCAGAGCTTTGCAGTTGCAGGGCCACCCAGAAAGCTAAAGAATATTTGACTTGTTGGAACATCACTAGTGCTCAGTTTTTTCAGGGCTTCATTCTGGGTTTTCCAGCCTTGTGACTGGGAAGTTTTAGTGGTGTGACTATTTGGTTGGAAGATTTTAAATTATTTTTGTAACTGACTTAACTACATCAATAAAAACCCTATATGTGGCTGCAGTTAAAACAATATAAAACATGCATTATACTATAATACCTCATTCAGCTTTATGTTGATGTAGTATTTACATCAGTTTCAGTTTGCCCTCTTGGAAGGCAGGAGAAGATGAAAGCAGGAATATTGCTTTAAGTCTGATGGCTTAGTTAAATTCAACCCTTCCTCCTTATCCCTCAAACTACCTCATCTTCCTAAGAGCAATACTACATGTGTTGAATTAGAAACTCATTAATGTATCAGTCACATTAAAAAACAAACCCAAACAGCTAGGCAATTGATTATTCTTTGGGGTATCTCTCAGCAAGTCGAGCAGCTCCACTAACTCATCCTGCTGACAGGTCTCATCGACTTTGTTTAACAGATATAAACCAATTTCACCCAAACACTTTGCCAAAGAACCTATCAGTCTAACCTGCTAATAACGTCTACCTGGATTTAAATACAGGGGTTAAGCCAAAAAAGCTGTACAAAAGCGACAAAAGCCTTGATGGCAAAACCAGTATAAAGCTTTTACATAATTGCTTCTGTGCTAGGCCTTCGTCGTATTAAAAATGTTGAGCACACGTGCTCACAGCCGCACAAATACTTGCAACTTTATCCGGTAGGATGATATGCAAACAAAAGCTGAACACAAACCAAGCCCTGACATGAGTGCAGAGCAGGCAAAGCTCATTACAACAGCTTAAACTGTCTGTACTGCATCCTTTTATGGAGAGCACAAAGGCAATTCATTCATTTGGGCTGCTGGTGGACACCAGCAGAGAGAAAGGGTAACAGCATAATCTGTTCGGGTGTTTGTTTGGCAGACGGTGGGTTGTGTTTCCATCTAGAGGCTGCCAAGTCCTGACTGAGTCCAGATTTCAGACTTCAGTTGCTGCCATTGGCAGCAAACAAGGATTCCTGTGAAGGGATGTTTGGAAAGGGCCAAATGCTGTGCCAGAATCATCTCTTATATGTCCATCATTATAGTTACTGTGTGTTATGAGATAAATATTGTATGACAAATACTGAAAGGAGTATAGACACCTTTAAAAATCATAGCTTAGTATTTAAAATAATTGTTTCTCCCACTCTCCAAAAAAAAAACCTCAAAACCTGGGAAATTTCCTGAAAAAATGTAGTTGCCAAAGTAAGGCACAGATGTAGGGGGTCCTGCTTGGCCTTAAATGGGTTGCTTTCTTGGAGAAGAGGAAGAGTAAGGGAAGAAAGTGAGGCAATTCCATAGAGTTGTGCCTCTATTTGAGAAGGTGATCTAGATGTGGATGAAATGTTAAAATCTATGTTGCCATATTGCCCTGATACCTTGATCTAGGAGTTGGATGCAATTCTTAATGGCTGATACTTGTGCATTGACTATACCCTGTAATGTCTTCTTGTGTTTATTAAGAGACCCGGTGTCACGTGACAGTTCAGCCAAGAGTCTTAGCTTTAATAGAATTTGCTTGGGAGTTGTCTGTCCCTACAGTCTTGGTTTTTACAAAGTAGACCCCATGCAGGGTTGAAACCCTGTTTGTCTGAGAGCAGACAGTAGAGCTGATCATCTGGGTCAAAATTTTGCAAATGTTGTGTTGTTACGATACTTAACATAAAACCATTTCCTATTCTTTTTGTGGTTCTTTATTCCTGCCACAATAAATGACTGCTGAAACATCACCGTAAAGATTTAATTTCAACGAGTAGAGTCTTGTTTGCTTTCCCCATCTCAATGGCTGTGTAAATTGTGAAAAACTGGAATCAAGTTATCACCCTTTTAACAAAATCTACCACAAAAAGAGATCCAAAATGTAAAGTCATTACTGGAACCAAACACATACACACCCCACCCTGTTTTCAGTGTTAATTAGATTAACGTATGAGGAATATGAGGAAGCAGGATTCCTGCTTCACTCAAGGTAAAAAAAATATGCCTGGCCTTTTAAATAAGTGCGACAGCTCCGTCACTCACCTGAAAAAAATGGGACACCTTGTTCCAGACTGTCCAGGGCAAAGGATATTAAAACCTTCTTGTTTAATTTATTTTGCTTTAAAGACTTTGTACATATAGTATGCAGTTGGGTTTTGTATTGCTGGGGAGATCTGGATTTGTGGCAGCAGGGATGGGAACACAGGCTGTGCCAAGAAGGTATGCAAGCACTGGCTGGAGTTAAGTGGAAAAGGTAGTGGCTATTATGCTCACCTGGAATTTTAGTGGAAACTTGAGAGAGGACAGCTGTATTTGTGACTTTAGGACACTGTCCCAGCCACTGGGCTACAATAAGACTGGAATGATGAGGAGCGGAGAAGATGTGAATGGGGTTGCAACTTGCTGTCCGTCCTGTTGAGGCTGGGCTGCTAAACAGAAGGCATGAAACCTGTTTTGATCCGAAGAGAGAAAGTGTTGAGATTAAACAAACAACAACAACAAAAAACTAAGCATAGCTTAAATACCTTATAAAAATCTGATCTTCAGTCCGTTGCCTGGAGAATGATGTTGATATAGCCTGTGTGGTAGTACTGTAAGGATATATCTCTCTCCTCAGAACAAACGGTGGATTCTGTCACTGTCAGAAAGCAGTGCTGGAGTTAACCCTTCACAGAGATGTCTGCCTCCTATCTTCTTTCTGTACAGTCAATGCTTGTTGATCCCTTTCTGCTGGCACCCTGTTTTAGTGATCCCTGGTAGAAGAGCAGCCATATGGCTTGCAGTAACTTGCATTTCAGCATAGAAAGAGAGACTAATTTTCTTTTTGCCTAAATAATACTTTGAACCCTATTTTACATGGCCTGAGCAAAAATATGGAAGCGACGAGGCAATTTCAGAACAATGAAACACCATCTTGTGAGAAGTCAACACAGGAATGTAGATGGAGAACAGTCCTTTATGGTTGTCCCTGGAGAAGCCTCAGTGGGTAGCAAGCAGATGGCTCAACTCTGTCAACATCAGAAAGTCTCCTAAAACACCGGATTATTGAGGCAATAAATCTCTGGCTAACTAACTACAACTGGGATGCGGATGGGCAAGGCTCTCTTTCAGCCCTTGCCTTTCTACAAGACAAAAAACATTTTAATCCTTGAAAGAAAAATTTATAAAGGAAGTAGGTGAAAATGAGGACTGTAACATAGATGCATTTTTGCTAATAACAGTGGAAGGTAGGATTTGGCAACGTAGGAGGGCTCTTCCAGCTTTACAGTCCCATGGTATTTTCAAAATTACTTTCTCAAAAAATCAGTGGGTGTTATACAGTGGTTATGCCAAATATGAATAATTAAAAACAGTGAATAATTAAAACCTGTCTGGAAACAGTTATATAGGTAATTTAAATCTCATGTATGCACAAAAGAAAAGGAAATGTGAACGTACTATAATTTGGGACTGCATATTAGATTTTCCTTATTCAAGTGAATCCAAATCTTAACTATAAGCACTACCCGGTATGCCACCAAGCACAGCAAATCTCAAAGCAATATGAATATGTGCATTACTCTTGGACTTAATGGACTTTCTTTTCAAAGAAGACAAAGTGCCTTTGAAATGGGAAGTGCAAGTACACTACCGCTCCTTCAGAACTACTCTGGCTTTCTCTTTATGTAAATGTCATTGCAAATTGGGAAGTTTAATTCACATCCTGCATGATTTGTGCCACCTGTCATGGTGCTTAGCTGATAAATAAGAAAAGTGAATTTGGTCCTGAAGAGAGGAGGTCTACAGGTGAATGGTATAAACTTGCCCTGGTGTTTCCCAGAGGGAAGGTTTAGCCACACCTTTAGCTCCAGTGTATTTTTTATCTATTTTTCAGTAGATGCATTTTTTAGGCTATTCGTGACTTTAGTACAAAGAATGACAAACAATGTATTCGTTGAGGGATCATAGGGATGACAAGGGAAAAGAGGGCCTAGATACAGAATTATCATTTCTGGGTTGACAAATGACCTAAAAATTTGGTCTGCTAAATTTAGATGTAGTGACTCAAGAAATAAAATTTCGGTTGGCCAAAAGAAGCAAATAACCCTGATTTTTTCTACAGCTCAAGTACAATAGTACCTGCCTTTGCATTGAAAAGTTGGTAACATATAAAATTACTGTAAAATATCCATATTTGCAAGTTTGCAAGCGATCAACTGAAAGAAAAGGAGGAGGAGAGAGACAGCATGTCACTGTAAACAAAAAGGTTTTCAGAAATCTCCATTGGACATGAAGAACAGATTTGTTTTCAGAAACTCTAGTCTGGCATACAGTACATTTTGGGAAGGAGAGCATCCAAGAAGTTGCCACAATGTCTGTATGCCAGAAAGAAACAAATGAAGTTTTAATTTCTTTTCAAGTATTGCTGTTTGTTTTTCAGGATAGAATATACATTCTCTCTGTTGCGTTTGTTTTTTTTTTTTCCCCTACTGTGTGAACTCCGCATATATTATACATAGAAACATGCTGTCCTGGTTTGGGGTGGAGCAGAGCCAACTTTCTGTTCAGTGAGAGAGGCTCTTGCTTACACTTGTTGCTGTGGCAACCAGGGTCCGCTGACCTGGTTGTTTACCCTGTGGAGGGGTTGCACCTGTGGGGAGGAGTGGACACGTCAGGTGATCCAAACTGATCAATAGGGTGTTCCATCCCATCTGCCAGGCTCAGTGTAAAAGCTGAGGGATCAAAGGGATTGGGTTGGTTCCTCTTTAAGGACTGTTTTCCAGGGGCTCTTCTTCTTTGCATCTTCTTCAATGGGCTGCTTCCTTAATGGCTCTTTTTCTTCAATGACTGACATCTGAGGAGGACCCCGTCAGCTCATCTGCCTTTTGATCTCTGTCACTGTGTTCCAGTTCCCATTTGTCACTGAGTCCAGTCTGGAACTTTCCCAGTGCCTGCCAGTGACATCTTCCTAGGAACTTGATCCAGTTTTGTATGTATTTATTTATATTGTATCAATTTCATTATTTACTTTTTTAAAAAATTTATTATTAATATTTCATTAAAGTAGTTTAGTTTTTTCTAAACTCACAAATCTCTTTATCGCTCTTCTTCCTCCTCTTAGAGCGAGAGGTGGGGGAGAGCATCTGTCATCTTGTCATTGGCCAACCCAGCCCAAACCATGACACATGCATAATCAAGAGGGTGTGCGAAGAGAATTAGTAAGTATTTACTTGTGCAATGATATCTAGGTATAAAAAGCTACTTTTACTGTAAAGTGAATTAAGAGGAGGTTTGTTTGTTGTTTTTTAATTACTGTTATTTTTTTATTTATTCTAGTGATAGCAGTTATCGTTCCTTCTAACAAGAATAAAGTCCACCAGCTTAGGGCAGCATATCACCCCTTTCTGAATTTAGAAGCTCATCAGCTCTATTATATTTGTTAGCTATAGTGTTGTTTTGCGATATATTTCTGGAATATAGCTCAGTTTTATTTGCCCTATAGGACTAATCTTACTGAGGTAGCGTACATGCTCTTTTCTTCCTCCTTATGTTTCAGCTATGGAGGTCAAAAGTTTACTGGAGTTCATGCTGCTACTGACATGCCTTTTTTCCTAGTGTCTCAAAAACAAGGAAAGAGCATGGGAAGGGTCTTTATGCCTTACAGAGAACTGTGGTAGGCTGAGGGACAAATTGAGTTAATGCTGTTATGTGTAGCAAGAACAACTAAAACACAAGGGAAAAGACTAATTCATCTTCTATTCTCTACTTTCTGATTTCTTGCTATTAAGCAAATGTCCCTTTGGGTGTATTTCTCTTTTCTCACAACTAAGAGTTGCAGATGGACTTGTGCACCTCTGTCTTTCTGAAGCAGCACCAATGTTTCTAGGCTCCCCTGTCTAGAACAGCAGGTTAGGATTGTAAAAGAATGGGATTTTGAATGGAAATTTGAATGAAACTGAATGGAAAAGTTCTGAAAAAACAAGATTCACGTTTAGATCTTTTGCTTGTTTGTTTTATATTGAATTAAAAGCCAGGTTTCAGAATGTTTTTACACGGGGTTGAAAAAATCAATGAGAGCTAAGTAGCTTCTGCCAGTTTTTTTTCTTTATTAATGTCAGCTACTTAAAAGAAGTTATGGGTCAGCTTTAGAACAAAAAGGTATGCAGTCTATATAAAAACTCTATTCCTTCACTATTTCTCCCATTTGTCTTGCAGTGCCAGATGTTCACGTAGGACCTTTTGGTTTTAATGACCATTTCCCAGGAGTCCTTTCCATAGCTGTGGCTCTATAAATGAAGATAGTGTCAGCCTAAAATAAGTTTGTTTCTTTGCAGCCAAACTGAAGATTCAGAAAGGCACAAGCCTGAGTTTTTCAGGGTTACACTGTATGGAGTTAAGAACCCCAAATCCATGAGGCCCTCCTCTGCTTTGCAGTCAAATCACTAGTTAGGCAGGTAGCTTTCATAGTGTGGCTCAGCTCTCCTGTTCGGACTGATAAGGAATAGCTGAGATTTAGTCTGTTGTTTGGAGTGAAAATTGAGCCCTGCAGAACTGCAAGGTGTTTGAGAAATGTAAATGAAGTAATAATGAAGCATTTTAGAAGCATTCAGCCTAATGCTCTCTCACCAGGTGGTTCCTATGGAAGGCTTTCCTTCCTCTCTTCCTTTCCTTGCCTTTCGAGGAAATTAAGTCTCCAGGATTCATGCTGTGAATCCCCAGTTTTCCCCACCTCTGTCCTGCACAGCCCCATGTGCTGGAGAAGTGACTGTATCCCTGGTTCACTTCTGAAGGACCCAAGTCTTGCCCCGTGCACTTGTGCTCCCCCCAAACTCTGCCCAGGGAGGGGACAAACATACCTGTGTCAGGCTGGCATGTCAGATCTGAAACAGTTCTGCTGCTGTAATCCCTTGATCTGCGTGGTTCTTCCACAAACCCTCTCCCATCCCTTGACAACAGCTCCCTGGCCACCTCCTTGCCTGCAGGGGGAGAAGGGGAGGGCCAGGGGGCTTCACAGTCCCCTACCTTCTCCCCACACCCAGAAAACATAATGGCTCAGATATGGTCTCAAATTTGAGATGCTGTTTAGAGGAGTTTGGAATCATACCAGTTTAATAGGAGACAGCTTACTTTGAATTGGTAAGTTTTAGGTGCCTTTTTGAGACTTTCTTCCAGAAGATCTTTTCATGGAATCATAGAATGGTTTGGGTTGGAAGGGACCTTAAAGATCACCTAGTTCCAACCCCCCTGCCATGGGCAGGGACACCTCCCACTAGACTAGGTTACTCAAAGCCCCATCCGGCCTGGTCTTGTTTTCTTGTAATATCAACCCGTGAGAAGAGATTTGTGAGCCTGTCCCCGCATTGCCAATTAAAATTGAAGTAATTTAGCACAAAGAGGCCTTGCAGGATCAAACCCAGCATCTTTCATGCACCTTATGCTCAAGTGGAGGTACTACCTATTTAAGCATAAAAAAAAAAAAAAAATCTATAGAACATCCGCTTCTGTCCCTCACCATGATGTACTGCATCTCCCAGGACTGCATTCAATATGCAGCACAAATCAAATTTCTAGGAAACAGGATCTGTGTTCCTACTTCGCTTGATTATAAGGCAATAATTCATTTTCCATTAATTTTCACACAGATTATACTTTCTTGAATATTAACAATCAAAACCCAATCCAGAATTTACAGCAAATAGAAATAACAGCTTTTTGTCTTTCTTAGTGTCATTGATCTTTTGAGTCAATACCATTCATAAAAATAAATATCTGGCAGAATCAATTTCATATAACTTCAGGCATCTACAGTAGACGTAGCTCTATACTTGGTTTTCTCACCTCTTTCTGCTTTGTTAGTGACAAGAAACAGGTATTAAGGAATGGCTCATCTGAACTTCTTGGGCAAAAAATCAGCCTGTAGTTTAGGGTGATGCAATGGGCACACAAATGCCTGTTTCCTCCCTGTGGCAGTCGTGGCAGCCCAAGTCAATACCTTCAGGCAGAGGCAGTCGTTCAGAAGAGCGCCCTTCCAGAAGTGACTTCTCCCGTCTGAGGTGATGTGCGCAGCCCCACTGGTGTCACGGCAGCCCTGAAAGTCACTGCCTGAACAGGAGAGGGATCTGAATGCCTATGCCTTCTTGATGGATTATTTGCTTTACTGATAACGATTGTTTAGCTTGTCTGTTTGATATTTTTGTCTGAGCAGGTAAAGATGAATAGAAACCAGCAAAAGGCTAAAAGGTTAAAAGTTTATTTGCTTTATGTGTTATTGTTTCTGTAACAAGACTAGGAAACATTTGCTAATTATATTTTATTTGTTTAAAAAAAGCAACAACACCACCCCTCAAAACCCTGAAAGATAATAGACTTTAAAATGTTTCATTCAGGCATATTGCAGTAAAATTCCTTAGAGGGTAAATACGTTTTTTGTTTTCTGAGGGTCCCAAAAGTCTTCCAGGCAAGACTTTTTTTTCTTCTCAGAATGAAAATATTTTTCTTTCCAACCAGACTTCAAAATGTTTCTCTGAGGAAGACAAACTTCTTTCCAGTCTAAGATTCCTGTTCAAGAGCCATTACATCAGGATATGTTAGCATATCCCTTTTCCATATGTGAGCACTATAATTTGCTGCTTACACCCTTGCTTACTCAATTCCTTGTAAGTGTAACTAGATATTTTATTTTGATAGTGATTAATAACCACTCAGTGTTTTAACGTAATGTTGAAATGAACAGCAAATGGCAAAAAAGCACTGCTTAAATTCCAAGCATATCTATCTAGCTAAGGCCTTAGGCTCCTACCCCACAAGACAAAACCATTACCAGTCCACAGAGGTCTACACTGCATCAGTACTATTGCTTGTATACAGCAGCTGCAGACATATTTTGGCTGAGGCTTTTGTTATTAAATGCATTTATTAGGTGGGAATTTAGGTACCTGTGTAGATTAGAACATGTAAAACAAGGGATACCCTGACTTTTCTCACTGACGAAAAATCGTGCAATAGCAGGGCTGGCCTGGGACCCACCGCAGAGTGTCTTCAGGGAGAGTGAATTGCGTGGACTCAAAGCGTGCTACTGCAGCCCTTAAAAGCTCTGCAAGCCCTTGCCATAGGATTTCACACAAGGCTGTCAGTAGAACTTGCATTTAAAATGGACTGAACATGACAATGAGAAAATGTACTTGGGCATCAAGGTCACTTTCATTCAAGAAGTTTGCTAAGTTTTCTAGGTCATTGGGGAAATAATTGCAGGCAGTAGAAAGGAAAAACAAAGCAGCAAGTGCTTGTAAGCCCAGATGGGCAGGCACCAAATGGCAGTGTAGGGGCAAATAGCAGCAAGGTGTTTGCCAATAATGTAATGCAAAGCTTGTATAATACTGAACAAAGGTTGAGATTATTGGCATTTGAAGCACATTCATCACCAGTATCCGTTTGGGGAAAGACGGCATCAATAGTACTTGCCCTTGCTTGATTTCCACTCTTCTGTGACTTGAGCTTGGCTGCTGAGCTCCATGGTGACTGCTCTCTCTCCTGGCTGAATTTTACCTTGTGTGCCGCTCAGTTATGAGATTCTGTGCAGTCTCTCCAACTTTATGAAGATCCTGCCTCGATTTGGAGAAATAAGTCTCTGTGGGACATGCTATATTATCAAAACTGCACAGTTAAACATTTCTGTTGTTCCTCTGAATGCGACAGCATTCATCAAAATGTAGCTGCTTTTTTATTGCTTAGGTTTGGACACACATTTTCTTACAGTCTTTTTCTTTCATTTATTGAAAGATGGCTGTACAGGAAAATGCCCATACTTTTTTTTTTTTTGGTCAAGATATATACAGACCTGGAGGAGTTAATTTCTTCTCTCATATGGGAAAGCTGTCTGCTACCTTGTATCTCTGCTTTGCAGTGGAATTCAACTCCAATTTCTGGCCCAGAGGATAAGGAAAGTTGAAAGGCTAGGCCTGTTTACTATGTATGTTGCCATTGTACCTTTAAAAATAAATCTTGAAAGCAGGTGGGAATAACAAGCACATTGGTTTAATTTTAATGGAATTTGTGTATCTAAGTTGCCCAAGCTATTTTGAAAATATTCACAAATGTGTCCAGTACTGTGCGGGTCTGAGAGGGAGACTCTGGGGGCAATGCTCACTGCCTTCTCCGGGCACCCAGCACCCCTTGCTGAAGCAGCACCTTCTGCTTTCTGGTTTTTAACAAAACTGCAGTTTGCAGGTCGACACCTACCAGGCATCAGCGCTACCGCAGCTGTACTCACTAAGCTGTGCCCTGCACCAAACACATTTAGATGTTACACATCCAATTGCGATGTGTGAGAGGGAAGATGCGGGGCCAGGTTTAAGGTACGCGGGGGGTGAAGTGCTTCTGAATGGGTCTGCCCAGCTTCTGCCTGTGTACGTTGAGTCCTATTGAGATGCCACAGCAAATCCTAGAAAGGTTTCCCTTACCCTGGGCGACGACTGGATTGGGCCCATGCTGAGCAAACCTGCCCATCTCTGCAGGTGTTCATCTCCTACGTATACTGGTCCACCCAGTATAATATCAAGTGATCTAATAACAGCAATTGTGTGGTTCTCTTTGCTTCATCCGAACATCTGCTGAGCGTTTCTAGCACAGCATGGAAGAGCATTATCTTGGTTTACAGCTTATCTTGTTCTAACAACATCAGAAATACCAGCCATCAATATGCTCCCTCTTGAGAGCAAACCAATCGCAGGTGTGTCAGCTGGCTATGGTTATATTCACAGGCTCAAGCTCATCTTGTGTCAGCTCATCATAACTGAAAATCTGTGTAGCTTTAAAATTATTTATTGCCGTATGGATTAACCAGATGACCTAATCAGTTTGGGGTTTATGATTGATATGAAGAATAGTAACTGATGTTAGTCAGAAAAGAAAAATCTGAGGCTTTGAAGAAATTTCCATTAAAATACGTTTTTCATATTATGACATTTATTTCATGAAACATTAACTTCGTTTTCTGCAGACTATTTTAATATTTAGAGTTAAAGGTTCTTGTCTTACTTTTGCATTACTAGATAACTATAATAATGCAGAATATATCATAAAGTTTACAGAGAGCTGTAAGTCTGAAACAATGTTACAGCTCAAAAATAGAAATGAAACAAAGTCCGAAGAGAAAACTGTCAATGAAAATTGGTGGAAATTGGATATGTATGTAAATTACAAAAACTAATCTACCGAGATTCATAGGGCAAATAACTCTAGCTACTATTACTTGGCACCAAATAGAAACATTTCATTGAAAGTGCTGCTGCTAGAGAAATGAACTGATGAACATAAATTGAACATAAATGGCTGCAGGCAAACTGGAGTACCAAACAGAAAAGGAACAGAAAAAGAGAGTGAGTGTTTGCATACACACGTGTATCTGTGCACACAGAGTGTTATATACATATAAACATCTGCAAGTCTCAGAAATGGGTTGGATTGCCAAGGATTCCCAACCCAGCAAGTTTCCTGGCTGTACACCCCTCAGCCACCCTCACCGGGAATGGAGCCCTGTAGCACTTGCAGGCTACAGGCAGTGAAGCCCAGCCAGAACAGGCTCCTACTACTGGTCAGGATGGGATGCCAATACAGAGATAAAAGGGGATGGAAGGATGAAATCAAGCTCTGAGTTTCATGCCCTGCTAATTGATTCATTTAATATATTAGGCTGTTATATAAGTTCTTATGTAAAGTCTTAGGGCAAAATCCGATATAATTTTTATTACTTTAAATCCGGAGTGACTCCGTTATTTCTGATAGTAAAGGGGAAAACTGAGGTTTTGCCTTATCCCTCCTCTTCGCTCAGGGTCCCAGCTGTACTGCTAGGTGTTTCTTTGAATGAAATCCTTTCCCTAAGAACACCCATTAGTAAAAGCTAAAAATACATATAAAAATATGTATATACATATGCATATATAAACACTCCTCCTCTTCCCATGCACATAGATGACATAAATCGTTCTCTGCAGTTTCCTAGAAACCATACTACAGATGTGGTATTTAAGAGTGAATGTTTATTAGACTTGAACTGTATTGTGGGTAATTGTCCAGTAATAACCTTTGGTAAATTATATGAAGCCTTTACTTTACTTAACAGGGAACGCAGGCTCCCCAAACTCTAATAATATCATCATTCAAGATAATGAGCAACACAAACCATTCTATTACCAATCTAAAGGCAATAAATGTCAAAGTAAAGAACTATGCAATATTCTGGCCTGGAAGAACAAAGGACAAAAGTAATGATAATGCCTTTTTATATTTGCAGTCTATTATATCATGCATAACAAATGACCCTGTAATTGTAGACAGTGTTATTTTAACAGCTTGTAAGGAGAAAATGGTGGGGCTGAGAAGGGAGCGTTTTGAACACTGCCCTAACAAATGCTGTAGGGCTTGTAAATTGAAATACCTGATGTTTTTATGCTGGTGGGTTTGGTGGATTATTCTGAAGCTGTTTTGTTTATCACCATGATCACCTAGAGCTCTGTAATGTGACACCAAGATCCTTGTTTGCCACGTTGATGGTTTTACTAATAACTTGGTGTCAGCCTCAGTTCTCCTCTGACACAAGCACAAGCAAGGACAAAAATACATTTCAAAACACGGGTTATTGATTTATGGAAATTCGTAATTTGGGCATTTATAGACCATTCAGAGGTCACACAGCATTTTGGCATTCATTCGTTATGAGCCTGAGAGTTAAGCAAGTAACAGGTACTCCGTCTACTGCTGCGCGATATGGTGGTGTAGTTTCAGGTACTCATGGATTTGTAGAGTGACTCCACTTTGAGATACACTGTTTCAATTTTTTTATAAAAAAATGCAGGAGCTAGTCAGCTATTTATCAGCATTTAGAGTAATTTTTTTAAAGTTAGGGGTGAAGGAAATTGCCTGAAACTCAGAAGCCAATGCCTCAGCTACCCCTTTGTGAAAGCTGGATAATTCTTACTTTCTTGCACCTTACGTTCCTTGCCTAATTTAAGAAAAACTTTTTGCTGAACAAACACTATCTCTTAGTTTGTATGCACTTCATGTCAGCATGTGAAGGTCTGCAAAGCAACGCATTTACTAGAACAAATATCTAAATGGCACTATTCTCTACTGTGTGTTTGAAAGAATTCATTCATGTAGCTTTGGTGTATTAAGAAGGCAATTAGCACAAGTGGCAATTATACCTTAGATCTCATTTACCAATATGCATGGTCAAATTCTGTTCCTGCGTACCTAAGCCTGAAGTAAACCCATCCATTCTGCTCTTTCTCTAGATCTACACTCGTGGACATGAGAGTAGGATTTAACTGTAAGCGGAAAAGTTGAGAGTTCTTTGTCCAGAAATGAACCTTTTGCTGACATTGTATTGCCTTATAACTCGAGTGAATCTTTATGCCTTCCGTAATGTGGCCATTTTACACCCTCCCTCACCCAACACAAATGATTCCATCAGATTCAGGATCCTGTAGGGTCAAGCCCCATATGGTTTCATTAGATGAAATTCTATGTTGACTTCCTCCAATGCTTTGTTATCAGCTGCCATATAGATCATAAACAACAAATATTATATTAAACTGAACTAACCTTGCTTGTATTATCTTTATTAAGCTGGTTTAATAAATTGCCTTTGGCTTATATTTGCTGTTCATAAGGTCACGTTACTTCGTCACCTCAAAAATGAATCCACAGGAGTGCTTGTCAGAGAGAAAACAGGTCCTCAGAACAAAGCTGTAAAATTTAGTTTTGCACTTGTACCGCTACTTAACAGAAGTGACAGAAAAAAATAGCAAGCAGTTATTTTACATATCTCTTTCCTTCTCAGGGAAAACAAATGATTAAACTTCTCAATATTTGCATTTTCCCCATCAGCGTATATCCCAAACCTG
Source organism: Dromas ardeola (assembly GCA_013398915.1). Taxonomy (NCBI): domain Eukaryota; kingdom Metazoa; phylum Chordata; class Aves; order Charadriiformes; family Dromadidae; genus Dromas; species Dromas ardeola. The sequence continues at coordinate 57,397 of VYZM01019466.1, read as the reverse complement.
TCAAGTGAATGGCAGGGGGTGGCAGTGCCTATCGCATCTCTGCTTTTGGAAAAGATCAGAACCCGAGCTTCCTGATGGCACAGCCATACTGCAGTTTCCATAGCAGATCTCAGAAAAGATGTTCCCCACGAGAGTTATTTATACAACTCTTTTCAGGTAAGTTCCAGAATAATGAACACAGCTTGTGCTGTGTTTTATTTTTGCTCCTTCTTCCTCCTATCTAAATGAGTGTTATGCGTTTATCTATATGTTCATCTGTTTCTGTTTGTCTGTAATTTTATGTGGTAGCATCTGTGAGTGGTAGTTTTGTATAATAACATGTATATAAGTGAAATCAACAGTTGGTTTAAGGACTGTGTTCAGTAAGCAGAGAAGTCTTGGATGGCTGTTACTCTGGATTGACTGTGACATAGCTGAGATGTGAAGAGGGATTTAGTTAAATGATTTATCTAGGTGTCAAGATTATCACCCTTTTTTCTTGGGCTACTACAGAAAAGAAGTCTAGCTCCTTTTGGTCTGAAAAAATTTTCATATATACAACAGAATTGTCTTTTGGCTCACTGACTCCCTATCCCAAATAACATTTGGTTGCTCATCAGACTTTGTCAGGCTCAGAAATAGTTTTGGAAAGAACATATGTGAATCCATCCTCAGATAAAAGTGTAAATTTTAATGCTGCCACTGAACCGGGAGCAAGATAAGTGACAATGTCCAAGATAGCTAAGAGAAAATAATTAGGGAAAATGCTTTGGAATTGCTTATATATTGAGTTTAATTTCCAATATATTGTTGAAACTGAGTGGGAGGCCACGTGAATGTTCCAAGTACCAGTCTGAAGACAGGAGTGTAAGTCTTCAAATAGTACCTCTAAGATACAGGAAGTTTCAGAATGAAGTAGAAATCCCAGAAGTCTTCCTCTGTGGAAAAAAAAAAATACAAGAGTAGGCTATTGCTAATCCAGTTTACAGCCTATTTGACACTGCACAAATGAGATTTGGCACATCACTAGTAAAACTATAAAGTAAGGCTTTGCACAAATTAATTTACAAATATGATTTACCCTTCTTGAACTACCCCTGCAAGGCTTAGGGGTTAGAGATTTCTTCTAAGCCAAAAGAATAATAACAAAAGAACAGTAACATTATTATAGCCCAGGAGAATTTTTCTTTTTTCAGTCCTGTTTTGCGGAACAGTGCTTACTCATTAAATCTCAGTCCTATTGAGCTGGGATTCATTATGAGCAGGGAAGTCATCACATCTGAAATGGAATATCCATTCCCACAGTTGTGCTTGCAAATGTCTGACAAATCGATCTGTCCCTCATCTTGCCAGTATCCCGCTATCTCAGCAGTTCCCCATGTTGATCATACATTGGTCCCAATAGCTGTGTCTCTGACTAGCCATCCTGAAATTATTAGTTTATTTAGCAGATGTGAAGAAGTACTATTGGAATTCCTTATCAGAGAGTCAAATCAGTTGCTTCTGGTCCTTACCTTATCGTAACATGCTGTGCAACCCATCACCAGAGAAAGTAACTACTTCTCTTAAGCTTGTTTCTGCAATTTAGTTACTTTTGAAAATCAGTATGTAAGCATCTGTTACATCTCTTATACACATTTGTTTCATATATTAGAATACAGCTTTTACTGACTATGCAAATAACTTTTGTCAAACTGAAGTACCACATCTTTCATTTTTACTGGTAGCCAAAAAAGAGGGTTGATTTAATCCTTCTGAGTAACAGGATATCTCCTGTATGTGAATATGCTCGAGTTCACCTCATTTATGCCAAGTAAACTTCCTAAGCCTGCATTTTTACTACTGTACTTCTGCAAAGCTTAAAAAACTTAAGTAGAGTCAGCAGCTATATACTAAATTTTTGCATCGAATGCATAATTGTGGTGAATAGGGCTTGAAGATGACAAATTCCACTTAATTGACTGTATCTTTTCCTAAACATATATAGTTATCTTCTAACATCAATAACAAGAAGGTATTGGGGAAAAAAGCTGTGTCTTTCTTTCATCAACAATAACACAAGGCAACAGAACCATTTTTTTAATTATTATTTTTTCCTTATTTTCTTGTTATAAGGGAATGTGCTTAGAGCTTCTTATTTTTGTTTTAAGTGAGTGTTTTCCTAAAAAAGATACTGTTAGAATTCAATTCTGTTGTTCATAAGAGAATAGAGGAAATTCAGAAAAATTCTGATAGAAGTCATGTAAGCAGACAGTACTGTACCCTTTACTGGATAATGGTTGTGTGAAGAGGATGCAACTGCAGGAAAATGGGTACTACTGTAATGGTGAGCACCAACAGGAGCAGATTCCCGTCTCTCCCTATAGCATGTCCCAGCAAGCCTCAGGCAAAGCATGGGAAACATCAGTGAGGACAGTTATACGGTTACCTGTCCATAAAGTAGCTTTTTATTTGTTTGTGTTGGAGTTTTTTGTTTGTTTTGAGTTTGGGGGCTTGGGTTTTTTTTTGTTTATTTTTTTAACTTTGTCTGTTTCCATAGTAACTACAAACCCGTCAAGCTTAGAGGTACAGCTAGTCAGGAAACTGAATCTTCAATACAGGGAGATTGTCGCATTTTGAAAAGAAGTTCTGATCTAGAATTCTTCTTTATCTACTTCATCTCCCAAAATATCCTGTAAATGAAAATTCAGGATTGAAGACAGTTGAACCATTTTGATATAAAAAAAGTTTTGCAATTATAGCAAAGCAATATACTTGTGCAGTATTTTGTACCACATACAGCTTTTATAGCCATTGCAATGTATAAAATGTTAATATTTCATCCTATATTGAAATAAACGTGCTGCCACACAGTGCTCACTTCTCAAATAAGGGCGATTTTTTGATTAAAGACAGCCTACTTGATCAATTTTTCAAGTATGTCTCCCAAGTGTAGGACCAAGGTAGGAGATGCAGACCTTCTAGACTTGATTATTTTTAGTGATAATAACCTGCAGATTTTTATTTATAGAACATCCTTAAACTCTGGGCGTCACTATTTTGTGGCGATGAATATGAGAGGTTAATTGTGCTTACTAATTCTTCCGTTATAGAAAAGGTAAAATACTACACATTCTGTCCAACTAAATGTTTATTGATTATTTAATTATTAATGTAATAATTAAATTTAAGGGACTTAATAGTAAGTACTGGTAAATTGTAGGTGCTAACAAGGACTGGTGGAAAGAGAGTCAGGAACACATTCCACCTGTGTTTCATACACTCTCCTTCCATACACAAACTCATGGGTGAGGTTTATGGCGCTGCTCTCAGCACGAATTCCTCAGTTCCAAGTTCCACTGTGGGTTTGGCTTCAAGAAATTTGGACAAGGTCTGAGGATTCAGTATAAGTAAACAAAGGCTTCCTTGGATCAGGTCATCCAGATGATCCTAAATGCAGAGCAGATACTTTCCTGTATATTGGATGTATTAGAAAGACTTACTTTTTTTTTCTTTTTCTTTTT
>VYZM01019466.1:29816-52548 GCA_013398915.1 Dromas ardeola | reverse complement strand
ATATGTAGGATTTAAATAGCTTAATAAAACTGTGAAGTTAATGATCATAACTACAATGAGAAAATTTATTGTCAGGCTTCACGCACACTAAGATTTCATTGGTAACATTTCACACTGCTGCTATCTGCAGTTCAGAGCCTTGATTAGACATTAGATCAATAAAGGACTCTTGGACATAAGAAATATAAAGGAGTTCTTTCTGTTTCAGTGTTACCAAAAATTATTACATGAAGTTATTAAAACAAAGAAACAAAAAAAGAGTAATGTTATTAGTGGAAAAATACTGTTAATATTAGGAATAGGTAGAATGAAATATAGGGTATTTTTCTATATTTGTTCTGTGACATGTGGCTCATTTTAGAACTTAAACTATAACTTATGGTGGTGCAATGATTTTTAGCAGCATTCAAAATTAGTACTCTCCAATAACCTATCTACAGAAGCCACAGTAGTAGAAAGGGGGTGAAAAGCAACAGTGGTACAGCGTTTTCTTGACAGCTCTTTCACTGTTTTGAAATATGAAAAGGCCAATGCACTTTGAAAACAGGAAAAATGTTTTGAAGTCCTGTGATTTATAATCACCTATCTTAGTAATGCTGAGTTTTTACATTTTAATTGTTTAGTTACTCTGTACTTACAGTGGGTTTGACGTTGCTTGGTGCTTATTTTTGCTTGTTGGGTCCCCTCTTTCTGCATAATCCTTTCTTTCCTTAAGTAAGGGAGACAGTTAGTTCTACCACAGACAGGGACCCAAGCCTCAGGGAAATCGGGTGATCTCCCCAAAAAGTGTTTGAATTTTCTACATCCCAGTACACTTTATTGCTAGGCGGTCTTCCAGTTCCACATGTATAAAATGCATTGTAGAACTCCTAAATAGATAGCTGAGAAAGTACCAATATAATATTGGTTTTATTAATGTAGGATTTAACACTAGATATACCAGATATAATTTTCTTTTTCAGCTGTTATTGGAGGCTTACAGGATGCTGTTCATGAATAGTGTTTCAGAGCACTATTTTCATAATTAGATCTGGGTGAATTATTCATCCCAAACAATACTTACTATGAATTTATACTTCCCATTTCCTACAAGAGCACGAGTTATTATTATGCTTATTGAATAGGATAGTATGCTGTTTTCCAAGGGCTCTCTATTTCTGGATTACAAGGTGCACCTACGAATTTTGTATCCTGAGGTTTTTTGTTTTCCCTCAGAGGTGATGGTGGATGTTGTTCCCTCAGGAGCACCACTGAGGGATTACTCCTGATTATTTGCCTGGTAACTCTGGCTTGGTTGACGGAAGAAGAGGAGAGGCTTCTGAAGGTGTGACCGTTCCCTACAGGCAAATATCTTCCATCAGGATAGTTTACAAATGATCAGTTTGTCATTCATACCCTTTAGTGGTTCACTGGTGCTATTTTGATCTGGGCCAACTTGGCTTCATGAATATTATTCATTGTGATCTTAGCACCTCCTTTTGAGGTAAGCAAAGCTTTTTTTGGTGCTGGCTTTCAGAGTGTTTGTAAACTGACCCGACCTGACCTGAGCTGGAGGTGCTAATGTGGCCTGGCAGCCTGCCGGCTGCGTCCCACGGGCTGGGTAACTGTGGCTTTCTGGCATCATCTGGCTTGTGTGCGTATTTGGGTACTGGGCTGTGGCATGTGTCATGGTTTACCCCCAGTGGGCAGCTCAGCCCCACGGAGCCACTCGCTCCCACTCGGAGGGACAGGGGAGAGAATCGGAAGGGTAAAAGAGAGAAAACTTGTGAATTGAGATCCGAACAGTTGAATAGGTAAAGCAAAAACCGTGCATGAAAACAAAGCAAAATTAGGAATTTGTTCACTACTTCCCAACAGCAGGCAGGTGTTCAGCCATCTCCAGGAAAGCAGGGCTCCACCATGCATAACGGCAAATTGGGATAACAAACACCGTAATTCTGAACATCTTCCCTTCCTCCTTCTTCCTCCAGCTTTTATTGCTGAGCATGATAGAACATGGTCTGGGATATCCCTGTGGTCAGCTGAGGTTGGCTGTTCCAGCTGTGTCTCCTGCCAACTCCTTGTGCATCCCCAGCCTCCTCACTGCTGGGACGGGGAGAGAAACAGAAAAGGCCTTAGTGCTCTGTAAGCAATAACTGAAACGTCCATGTGTTATCAAGGCTGATTTAATCACAAATCCAAAACATAGCCCCATACTATGAAGGGAATTAACTTTATCCCAGCCAAAACCAGTACAGCACGTAACCTAATGCATAGGTACTTAATCATGTGTCTCAGTCTTTGAGGCACGACTTATTTCTGTGGCTGCATGGGAGAAGGGCTGGTGCCAGAGCAGCCCAGCATGTAAGAGAGATATGCGGTTGCCTCTTCTGATGGTCCCCAGTGGAGTCCTTGACCAGCCAGGTGGGGTGGCCGCTGCTGGGCTCTAGCAGCCCCCTCTGCAAGCACTGCCAGTGATGTTTAGGGAAAACACTCCTCTCTAATTCTTGTTTTGTTCAGTAATGCTCGTTTCTAACACTGTGGGGTTGCTTAAGAAATTTGGCATTGGCTTTCCTCCTTTTTGGAATGGTAGATATTTTAAACGGGAGAAAATTGTTGGAATTGGTTCTACAGCAGCAGCAGGAAAGCTACTCTTGCGCTCGAACTGTTAAACTCGAGCTCTCTCTCAGATACGAGAAAAATGAGTTTTCCTTAAAGAAAAGATAAAAAGTTCCCAGCTTACAGGTCTGCAGATGTAAGTTTACGGTAATAGGAGTGTACAATCTAAATAGTGAAGGTATAAAAAATATTGCAAAGAAAATAGAAAGAACCAAGTCTTTAAGGAAATTATTATATTGTGAGTGTGGACTGTGTCCATGTCATTTGTGAATGTGTTTTTCTTGCAACTATCTTCACAGAATGTTGCAAAATAGGTCTGAAATGTTTTTGGGTGCTAATGCGGTGATGGTTATTCTCTAAACATTTTTTTTTTTTAATTTCTATCTTTAAATGCATTTATGTGTAAAATCCATGTAAGTTTGGGGACTTGTACATCCTTCCTATTCATGCATTTATTTTATCCAGAGTCTCAAATGACAACAATAAACAAGCAACTCTGATGGTTTAATTTATGTATAAATTTTGCTTTTTTCCATCAGATCAATTTTTGCTGCAATAATTTCCTCTTAAATCTAAAGGTCTGGGTTTTGTTTGGCTGGGTTTTTCTTTTTTTTTTCTCCTTATCATTTCTTGATCTAGCAAAGATCAAAGACATTAAATGAAGGTTAAACAGTTCCTTAATGTAAAAAATAAAAAGACAAATTTATCTGGTTATTTACAGGACTGGTATGCTCCTGGTATTTTGAGTAAGACTGATAAAATGAATACTGATTGCCAGCAAAGAAGGGAAAAATCACTCTAAGCTTAAAATTTGCCTTCTCTAAGGAGTGGAATCCATTTCATATCATCAAAAAGATAAGATTACTTGTCACCCATGTGATGCACAAAATTCATATTGTCACAGAAAGCTTACGTACCATTTAAGATTTATTTAGATTCTTCATAACAGAGGTTTTATAACCTATTTCTTGTAAGCCATAGCATCTTTGGAGATGTTGCCAGATGAATGTGGAGTATATATTCTCTCAGAGACTAGACAAATTTTGTTCCTGAAGAGAATTTCACCTCTGTCTGTGAGCCACTGCAGTTACAGTAATACCACATCTGCATTCTCTAACCAAATCTGTACTTACGGGTACCATTTCTTGCAAGAACTACAGATAACCAGGAAAAAAATAGGAAGGGATGAGAGGAATTCTGAGGGCCAGGATGTGGAATGAATTTTACAAAAGATCAAGTGATTTTTGAAAACCTGAAAAATTAGGAAAAGTTTCAGTGGAACGCTGCATGACGAGTTACAAGGGGGTATTCGACCAGCTTGCTGCAAAAGACTGTAGGGTCTGTTCATCTCGTTCATCACCAGAAGTTAAATCTGCAGCATTACAAAATCAAGGTTTCTTTCTTGTTTTGTTTTAGTGGATATGACACTGAGCTGCAATACAGGAGACCTGAATTTTACTCCTGGTTTCTTCCTCTGACCTGCCATTGAGAAGTCTTATGCGACCTTTCTCCACTTTACTCTTTCTGTCTTGTTTAATTAAAATCTGGGAAAATTACATCTCCTACTGTATTTAATATAATACCATCTAGCGAAGAGGTTCTGATTTCAGCTGATGCCTCTACACATTGCTCTAATATAAACGATAAAGAAAATAATGATAATCCTAAAATCATGAAGGCATCCATCCTCTGGCTCACAATGACTCTGTGGAGCTCAGATTCCCTCAAGGGTTTGGTAAAACTGTGGAGGCTGACACAAAGCAAGTGATCTGTGGGAAGGACAGGAGGAAAATGATATAATGAAAGCAGGACTAAATGGCTTCATATCCCTGCGGGTATTTAAAATCAGGTAGAATATTTCAGCAAATAAGCCTCTCTGGCCACGTTACTGCTAAAACGCCTGTAATAGGTACAGGACAATATGTCTCTACTTCTGTCATTCAGTGGCAGTGGGTGGTTGGTTGTTTGTTTTGTTTTGTTTTGTTTTTTTGGGGGGGGGGTGTTGGTGTGGTTTTTGTGTGTGGTTTTTATTTTTTTTTTTTTTTTTATTAAAGCAATGCCTCAGTGTCTTTACCTGCACTCTGTGAAGTTAACAAAATTCCTTATGTGTAACAATGTAAGTAAAATCCCCTGTCTTCTGAAATCATTTTCTCTTCTTTAGATATCCTTTTTCTCCTTCCTCTGCCTTAAGACAAAAATCCTCTTAAGTGCTGAGGAACCTATATTTCCACTGAAATTCAAGATTTTCCTTGGTTCTTTCTCTTTGTTTTCCTTATTAAGCTATTTCAAATAAATATTTTATTTGAAATGAGGAATAAGAAATGGGGAGGATATGACCTAGTTTGTTTCTCATTATTATAAGATATTTTCAGTAATACTTAAGAGGCTTTCCTGAAACATCCTTTCCAATATTTCTCTTTCCTTCCCAGGATCTGTTTGTTTTTAATATTCATGAAGAATCTGAAGCTGGCCTCAGATGTAGGTAATGTCATTTCACTCCATAAAGTGATATGAACTCAGTGTGAGGAAGTGTATACACTCAGAAAGCAGAAATGGCTTATGTGTGTGGGAGGGTTAAACGACTGTTTTAGAGACAGTAAAAGCTTGCTTTTCTAGGAAGACAAAAAATTAGATATTGGGAAGTAAAGTACTTAAAGTTCAGAATTTTTTTCCTGTAGTTTCACCTCATTGTGCCACAGAGGTTGTAGGTAGATGTAGCTATAGCTACAGATGAGCGCAGACTTTGACCCAGGTTAACCTATACAAACCAGGCATGTTTTTTCTTGGAGGCAGTACTCTGTTTAAACCTGTGGATGAGGTTAGTTGCAGTGCATAAAACAAAGACAGGTTGTCTGATGTTTTCTGATGTCCCTCTACCATCTTGGAATTTTACTGAAATAATTCTGATAATTATTTTTTTTTTTAATGGAAATGGACGTTTAAAACAAAGTTTGTAAAAACACATTTACCATTTTAACTAAGGTCTAGTGACTTCAACCATCTCTTAGTTGGCAGGCATCCACCTTACAGTATACCCTTATCCATGGGAAGATTGTACTGGTCTGGGGACAGGCGTTTCATTTGTTTTTCACAGAGATTTAATTTTTTTAGGATCCAAATCTTAAAGTATTGAATTTATCTACAAAATACAAAATTTTTCATATGGAACTGTGGTACCATTTTCAAATTTTGTGATCATCATCACCTAAGTGGCTTTTTATTTCTTTCAAGTTTATTAAAATCTTAAGGATGATATCGTAAATTGCCTTGTCTGAATCTAAGCCACGAGCTGTAGAAGGAGTGAGAGATCTAAACCTCTTAAAGTAGTTTGTTATCTCTTTCACGGTAACAAATACAATAACATTTAAGTGACTGACATTTTCAAGTTTGACTGATGACCTAAACCTTTTATTTTTTTCTTTAAACAGTGGTTCCTTTATTAAAGACCCTAAACGACATTGTTCTCTTTTTCACTTCTTCCGTTCCCTCTTGCCTTTATCTGCTACAAAGCTCATTCTTCCTCCAGTCCCTGAGCTTTCTTCTCCAGCCCTCTCTTTCCTTCTGTGCCCACAGTCTTTTATCCTTTGCAATGGCCAGGTCCTGCTTTGCCCCCGACCAGTTCCTGGGGGAAGATGGTGTTGACATTCCTCAGCATAATGGCCAGCTTTACCTGCTCATGTCAGCTGCACATAGGGAGTCTTATTGCTAAAAAGCAGGTTTTCTACCTCCTGAGCAGCAAGTGGCTTTATCCCTCCCTCTGGAGAAGGGACGCGCAGCTGCCTGCTGGGTACGGGGAACAGGGAGAGTACTTGTGGCTGACAGAGGACTCCCCTTGTAGGGAGTGGTTTGCCTGGAAAAATTTTTCTGGGAAGATCCTAGGGATTCGGTAGGCCTCCTGGCATCTGCATAGCTGCTTTGCAAAGGTAGTTCTTGTAGCTGCTGTTAAATTATAGGGGACTATTTTTGACAAAATAGAAATGCTTGGGAGTTTAGTCTTAAATATAGGTCTCTCCTCTGGAGAAGACATAATTTTTTCATAACAAGAGTCAGAACAGAGACAAAAATAAGAACTTCGAAGGCAGAATTTCTCACAAAGTGTTTCATACTTCTTTTTTTCTTGAATGCATATGACAGGACAAAACTCTAATGGCACTACAGAACTTGGATCTGAGAAAAGCTAGATTTCACCTTAGCAGAAGGCAGCCAATATTTCTGACAAAATGTAGAATTTATATTTCGCTTGATTTTTTTTTTTTTCTTCACAGGAACATTAATGAAAGGAATATATATCTATTGGCTAACTTAGAGTGGAGCATTGTAAATAATTAGCTTAGCATTGCCTGGGGAGGTTTGCTTTAAAATGCAAACAAAACGGACATGGTGTCAGGATTTTGTTCCTCTCCTAAAGCTTCCTCACCCTTCAGTGTTTCAACCAGAGAAAGCCTGTTTCTTGCAGGCCTGGTACACACATCAAGGATGAGATATGTTGACAAACGGAGCATCTCTCTAGAGAGTGACAAGCTCTGTTTGAAGCCAGCAGCATTTTGCGTTGTTTTTTTTTTTTTTCCTTTTAAACAACTGTCCTGAGTTTTACTGTATTGTTGAATGAAATCTGAGAGATGACACACACGTTGGCCCTTCTGCTGTATGAAGGATTTTCTTGTAATCCATGGTCTTTGCCAGATTATCACTGGTACAGGACGCTGAGAAGTGGGTATAATAGTTATCAAGGCTTAGTTTGTCACTGAAACGATTTTGCAATGTACACTTAATAAATGCAAGTTTTTGTTAGAGATTTCTGAGCCTTCCATAAACAAAGCCCTGTGGAAACTCTCAGCTTCTGATCACTGATGTACAGTGAAACCAGTTTATTTTTTAACTTAAACGTTCGCTGGAACCTGATTGATTTTTATGTTGTGCTTTGCTGCCTGGACATGGACTCCATCTTCCCAGATGAAAACTTGATACCCTTTCTTCATGGAGCTCTGGACACTTGATGACATTTGAAAAGAAAATGTCATTTTGTGTGTGCTGATGGTGCAATGAGATGCGCTAGCCTGACAGGTCTGGAAGCTGGCACACAATCAGAAAAATTCACATTAAACTGCAGCGTAAGAGTTGATTAATTCAATATTCTCATGGATAGTATTGGTAGCAAATGTCATCTTGATTGGGGTTGTTTTTCCTGTAGAGCAGGAGCAGGTGTGTTTTCAAGGACTGTGTTATTTTACAAGGAATTATCCTGTGTAAATGAAACTAGAAGTGATCAGGGCTTTCACATGCTCACATCTAGAAATGAGATGGGATGTGGTTATTCTGGACACATTTCATCCTGTGATTTATAACTGTCAATTAATAGTTCATTTTTTTCAAAATGAAGGGCTCACACATTTGAGGATGCAATAGCGACTCTCTCTATATGAAGTACTGAGTGCTTCGTTCTAGGACCAATAAACCAAGGGCTTGTTTGAATTGTAAAAACACAAGCTAAAAAGTGCTGACTTTGTTGTGAGATAGATAGGATGAGTTAAATAGAAAAAGTTCAGCTCCATCTCACATAAAGTTTGCACTGTCTGCACTACCCTCAATAACCTTGCTCGCATTATTTTTTTTACCTTCTGTCTATAAAGGCCTTAATGATATATAAAAAAACCTAGCAATTGCCTTCACTGCATTTTCAAAAGGTTATTTTGTTACAAACGTCAGTCTGTGTTTTCTTGAGGTACTTTATTTCTTGTGTGTTTGCAAGGTGGTTTGCTAGGTGTTTTGTTTTGGCTTGTGTGAGTCACCTTTTTCTCCTCCAAATTGCAGTGGCTGTCTCCACATTTCTTCCCATGTCCTGATGCAGAGGAGGAAACGCGGTGGCTCTGCATCTGGGGCAAACTATCAGTCAATCGGACAAATGCCCGTTGGCTCAGCTGTGGCCTCTTAAGAGCTAAGTAAGCTGATAGCATTCCGCTTGAGAAGTAGAAATCACCACCTTTCTGAATTTGAGATTAGAATAAATGTATGCGTGTATAGTACAGTGTGTGTGTGTATATATATGCGCATATACAAGCCTATATATATATATAAGCAAAACAAGAAAGACACCTGGAAAGTGTTTCAAGATTAAATACAGACGAACTCTCTCCCAGCAGCAGGCAAGGAGCCTTGTGCCATGAGCTGGAAGAAGTCATTCCCTGGCTCATCTGGCCTGGGAGCAGTAGCTCAAGCCTTCAGCCTCGGGGGGCTGTGCTGGCCCGTGGCCCCAGGTGGGAGCCCATCAGAGCCAGCCTGCCAGGGCACGTGCCCCGGCCCCTTCCTGGCCCATGGAGGTGGCCTGCCAGCCCTGATGTTCTGTGCCCCTCGGAAATAGCCGGAGAGTTGATAAGCAGAAGTTTGCAGAGATGGTTTTGTCTGTGCGGGTAGCTCGTTTCTAAGATCTCAGAGGATCAAACCCCAAAATAAATGCGTCTCTTAATCTAATCTCAGGAACCGAACATAATGCGTCTCTTATACCATTCTGGTGCTTGAAGTACCCAGCAGGCTCTTCTAAATTCAGCTTGTGCCTCAACAGTCAACTGACTCACAGAAATATAGCACTCTAGACGAGTCAGACTGAGCAGAATAATATATATATTTTTTTATTACAGAATAACATGCGAACTATTTAGTGTTGGTATGCTTTCATGTCTGATTTTTTTCTGAAGTCCAAGTGGAGTTATATTTTACAAAAATCATATCTGTTGGCTGAACATTATAGAATATAAACATGCAAAAAGTGGGCTGTTGCCAAAGTTATAGTGACCAAATAATTCAGAATGGAAAAGCTACATTTCCATGTAACCCTCTTCTCACAGCAGCACCACCAGGTCTTTATTAATAACCAGAGAAGATAGCCATGTCAACTTAGAATATTAAAAAGTAATTAAATTGTTAAAAGGCTGAAAATGTTCACTATTTTTGTTTTATTCTGTGCTAATAGCATTAACAGCCTTTCTGTTTAATCTTTGTTCTTGTAGCTTTTACTTTGACTTTCTTCTATTCATAAGATATCAGTATTTTACCTCACTTTTGTGTCAACAGATAAGAAAACAAAGAGGAAACGGAGAGGGTGTTCCCCTGTGAGTAGGACTCTAAGAATCCCTCAGAATATGACTCTGAAAAGGCGGGAAGGCTGTGGAGCCCCTATGTTAAAACAAATACAGCATTTTAACTTTACCCACTGTGATAGCTTTATTCCCATGAGCACTGAATTTAAGATATTAAGGAAAAAAAAAAAACCTGGAGAATTTAAAGAAGTAGGAGAGGAAACATCTCCTACCCAAAACAGCCACTGTGAATACAAGAGATGATGCTTTGAGTAGTTGCACGTTTCACTGGGGAAGGGAAGGCTGTGAAGGTAGCTAGGAATGTATTTATTCTTTTAAGGCATGATTGGCAAAAGGAATACAGGTAGAGATGCTGGGTCTGGTTATGTTAGTCATTTGCATCAAACTCTATTGTAGCACATTAAAACAAAGCAGAAAAAAGCCACTGAATTTGCTGTGTCTCAGCAGGAGACCAGAAAGAAGCCACCTCACAGAAAGTATAATCTGGGTCTCTACTGGTAGAGTGTATAATCTGAAATCATCTTATTCAAACAGACTAACAGAATGATAAATTATCTAGCCTGACAGACCACTCAGGTTTTTAGGAGATACCGTGCTGCTACTGCCCCAGAACAATTTTTATGGGGGGATTCGGGGGATGAGTGTGAGGGAGAAATGTGCTTCCACATAAAGTCGGACTAGCAAAAGACCTTCTCACAGCGTGTATCCCAGCATGCCAACACCAGTGCCGTGCTTCTGCGCACCTGCAACTTCCAGGTGCGTACCCAGACTCTGGTCTGTTCCTTACCAGCCCTGAGTAAACTGGCACTAGGGTTTCTCACAGAATTTAAGCAATGTAACTTGCATCTTCTGTATTCATGGTGGCGTATGGATTTTTGGAGTCCACCTCTCACTGAAACCTGTTTTGAATAACTTGCTACATGTCATTAAAAAGCTGGCACCTTTTTATTTAGTTAGTTAGTTCTTGCAAAAATATCAAAAATGGGGGAAGTGGCCTGATACAGTAAGAAAATTGTAAATTTCTGTTCTGTTTCATGTATTTGGGTGTATTCAGAACAAAACCAAACTTTCCATGTGCATTCTATATCCTTTTTAATATATAAAGTATGTACAGGTGGACAAGTGTGCACACACATATGCCTAATCTGTCACTGTCTATTTAAAATATTTTAATGTTATCTTAAAAAAAAAAAATTCTTAAACCTCTGCCACAGTTGTACTTTAACACATGATATTTGCCAAATCAGTTAAATGATGAATTTATTCATAATTTTTAGGTCAAGCCTGTTTATCAATTGAATTACCTTTTGACTAATTAAATGATTACTATCAGCAGTGCACCCAGCATGAGGTTCGTTGGTTCTCCTTTAACCAGTTGCTTCGAGGTTTTGGTTGAGAGTGTAGAAAAGAAGTTTTTCAAATGGAGCTAATTTGATGTTTCTAGAAGAGCAGCCTTTTGTGAGATGTTTTGATGACATGGCAGAGCTGCCTGTATAAAAAGCTATTTGGCTAAGTAGAGCTTCTTAACCCCAACCAGGGAAAAAAATTACAAAATGATTATTCAAGTGAGCATAACAAGAACAAGGAAGATACACTTCACAAGCCCTGGGAGATGGACCATTAGTTGCAATTCCCACGTCAGTGTATGTACATGCCATACGTCTTCAGCATCACTGAGGTTCTGTGCAAGCTCTGTCCCGAAAAGGTAATTGTGGTGGTTTTTTTTTTTAAATTGAAATTATATAAATATTACACAGTTCTGCTGCTGCTGCTGAATTTGTGTATGGGTATATCTTCCCCTTATAAGTGTTACTTTTTTAGAATGATAAAGTAAGTGTCAGCAGTGGAGATGTACAAGGGACAGTTTGTCCTACACCATATATTTATGTATGTTTCTTTGTGGGCTTTTGCTAGTTTCTTCTATCACCTTCAATTTCATACCAGTAAATTAGAGGGATACCTGGTGTCTGTTGCTTGATTCAAAGGTTTCTACAGTATCTTCCTCAGGAACTTTAAATTGGTGTGTCTGGTCTTTTTTTTCTGTTTTACAAAAGCACCTCTCTTGCTAGAGGGCACATATTTAAGATGGCAGGACTCAGTAGGTTCGGAGGAAGGGATAAAGGGCTGTCTAAGCATTTTCCCTTTTCCAAATATTTTAGTCACGTTGGTAGGGACAGTGGTGAAAGGAGCATTGGTTTGAATTATTTCTTTGGAATGTAATTTGAATTCTTCTTTGGACTTTGATTTATAGTCATCAGCTCAAAAAATGAAATTTAAGAAAAAGTAATTAGTTATCTATTTCCAAATTACTGTAGAGGTTGAAGAGATATACAGATACGACATCCTGTAGCAACTTGATGTTTTATTTTGTAATACTGCTAAAAGGAGAAAATAGGAGTAGTTCTGGAGAAAGAAAGGTTGTTTAAACTTTCTTAAATAAAAGTAGCTAGAATATCTGATTGTATGCGTGTAACTTCAGACGTTGATAGCTAAAATATACACATCGACTTAAAATATAGTTTAAAAAAAATTATTTCTATCCCCATGAGCTCTCTGCTGTATTTCCTCTTTGAGATTGAATATGGAAGAGAAACACATAACCCCAGCTTTGCAGTATTTTAGAAAAAACCCTAACAAACTAATTAAATTTAAAAAAAAAAAACAAACCAACCCCCCAAACCAATCCATTAACTATTTTTAATTCAGCATTCAGCTACTATTCCTGGGTATTAAAAGGGGTCACACTGACTCAGAAAAACAGTTCTGATCCAGCATCCTTTTTCTAACAGGTGAAAAGTAGATGTCAAAGGAAGAACATAAGAATGTGGTGATCAGTCAGTGATGTTTCCCTTGTGCACTCACGCAGTCTTTGGCAACGTGCATCTGAGAACACTTGATCTTTTTTTACAATATA
Source organism: Dromas ardeola (assembly GCA_013398915.1). Lineage (NCBI taxonomy): Eukaryota > Metazoa > Chordata > Aves > Charadriiformes > Dromadidae > Dromas > Dromas ardeola. The sequence continues at coordinate 39,942 of VYZM01019466.1, read as the reverse complement.
TTTGTCTCACTGCTAATTCAATCAACGACAGTTTTCAGTACCTGGATCATCTCGTGTTCCAGAGCTGAGTTCTGTGTTGTGTACAGTACTGCCTCTTTTGGTTTGTTTTCAATTTTCTGCTTGTTCCCTTGATTGGGCGCCCGGCTAGTTCACTCTCAAAACCAGCCCATGGTTAAGTGATCTCTAAATTCTTTTGAAGTTCCTTGTCAATGCATTAGAATATAATGACAAAATCATATATTCTCTCATAAAACTACGATCTCCTGTTGTTACTGGGATATTGCTATGTGTGTGGCAGAGCTCAGAGCCCCGTAATTGAACCTCAACAGCTTGATTTTGGGCAAAAGTCCCCCCATCTGATTTATGGCGGTATATATATAAATATATGTATTCACGTATATATACACACTCCCATTTATATTTATTTATATATCTTAAAAAAGCAAAAAGTTACATCTTTTAGTCACATTATTCTTTAGGTCTTTTGCAACTACACATCTTAGTTTTGCTTCCTTGCACTATTCCAATATTTTTTCTCCTTTCTTCTGGGGGTCTGTTTTCTGTCTCTCAAAACATTCAGAATAGAAAGAAGGTAGATGGATCTGGGCGTTGGTGAGGTGAAGGAGGAACCTTCAGAAAAATAATTTCCTTTTCCATTTAATCTTTTATCCTGTGTGAAAAATGCCAGTGTTGAGCAGTAAAGCAGCATTTGGGTCACAGATTGCTTTTTATTTTGTGGATTTCTGCAGTAAGAGAATTCTTACTCACAGTATCCCCCATGCAGGAGGACTGCTGTAAAATTTGACTTTGCAAGCATTGTTGGCATTAAAAAACTTTTTTAAGGGTTTTTGTTTTATTTTTTTAAAGGTATATTGCTATTTGAACAAATTTGATCTGAAGCTGCCCCTTAGAAACTGAGGTTCAGGTTTTTATTTAATTTCTTAGCTGTTTTGCTGTCTTTTTCCTTCCCCATCAGCAAAAAAAGCCCCTGAAGATAAAAGCAGAACATAAACAAACTCCACTGGATATTCCAAATGTTATTTCCTGCTTATCTTTTAGATTAGCTTTTTTGTGTAATTGGAAAAAGTGATGAAGCATAGGCGCAAAGAATTAAATATATGAGGAAAAGCCACTTGGAGGATTCATATACGGAAAGGCTTACACAGCATTCTAACATGCACAGCTGTGGACCTATGATCAATAACAATTTCTTTTCAAAGAATCTGGCTGTCCTTTGAAGTTAACTTCAGATCTTATTCCTCCAATAGAATACCAAAAAGATAAAACAAAATGAGGAAATAGCCTCCCAGGTGCTGTTTTGATATCCCACTTGTGGGCATCTCCTTGGTAATACCATCCAAATTAGATAGGAACAACACAAATCTATATGAACTTGATAAATGCTGCAATTATGGATTGATTTCTTCAGCAGGCCTTTTACACATTGTTAATGGCTGTGGCTGAAAGAGGCTTACTTCACAATTTCTGGTCAACTGTAATTCATACTCCTTTATTTTCTTTGGAGTTGATTGGCTCTTGCCTGTAGGTACGGTTTACATCCTTCTTTTACACCCCTGGTTTAATATGTGTCTGCATGATCTAATTACACAGTGCAGGCAAGCTCACAACCATAAGTGCCTCCTTTCCAGCAGTGCAGCATTATGTGCCTCACATGTACATCTATACTTTGCTGAAAGTTTTGAAGTCTCATAGGAAGGCAGTTGCCTATCTATGCAGCAGTTTGCAAAGGATGACTTCTGACTTCTGAACTTGCTTAATGTAGGTCGGATAAGGGAGCAGGAATCTGAGAAAGATGGAAATATTGCATTATTTTTCAGATTCATTTCACTGACTTAAGCATCCTGAAAATATTCTGCCTCTGACCTAAGCTAATCATCTGGGCTTTTCCGATAGCAATAGGAGATGACAGTGAGGGTACTTCTTATTCTTTTTCAGCTGTGGAGGGATCCTAAATGAACAGCTTTCACCAGACAGACTCCTCCACAGCCATCCTGGATAAGCCTTTTGCAGAAAAATATTGATGGGGAGGAACTGGGCAACAACTAGATGTAGGGGATAGTAGGAGAAAGGGGCAAAAATTTATGGTACAGTGTCCCCTCGCTGGTTCTCTTTGCACATCATTATGCTGAAGAGGGGCTTTCCATCAGTATTATGTTTTAAACATCTCAGGTCCCTTGAACTGGCAGGCTTGCTCCCAGCCTCAGTAACAGCAAGGATTTGCTTTTCTGTGTGTGCAGAACTGGAAGTTTTTGCCTCCCTAGCAGAAGCTGGAGCTTTGAGCACATCTCTGCAATCTCTAACATACCTCTGCCAAAAGTGAAACTTGCAGAATCATTTCAAAACACAACTCAGAATGGAAATTCATCACCCAAAAGGGACTCACACAAGGATGATACAGATAACAACCTGCATCTTCTTCACAGGTGAAAAATAGCCCCTTATAAAGGAAGCTAGGAGAGTTTGAGTAAATGAGCCCTGGAAAATTCTGACTCGCAGTTCCTGCAGAGCTGACCTGTTAAGAGCACAGGACATGAAGATTTTCAGTGTTTAAGAGGTCTCGCCAGATTCTTGTCATTTCAGGAACTGCATAAAATGAGGTTGATCTGTATCTTTATATTTTATAAGAGAACTACACAATGAGAAGCTCTGTGTATATGTGCCTTTTAAAATCAGTTGCTTCCTTGAAACAAAATTGCAGATATATAATACGTGAGACACTGTAAGTACCTTTAAAAAGAATTAAAACTGAAACGGAAAATATCAAGAATAAAGAAGCATTTGGGAGCTTAGCTTCTGGGATACCAGACAATAAAGGAATAAGTGAAACATTAGGAGCTCCAGAATTCATGGCTCATTCTTTTTTCACTGTATAGGATCCTCATGAAGAAAATAGCACCAAAGAACTATGCAAGTGCAGCATTCAGTATTCTGTATGCACTACTGTAACAGCTGTAATTTCCATTAGAGAAATTAATCAAAAGACTCAGTGGGAACTGCAAAGAGCAGGAAAAAAGCTATTCAGGATGGAGGAATTGGATGAAATTATAGTGCACTTCATATCACTAGTTGTTAAACCCTTGTGCTCATGAACTCATTACCTTGCTCTGCAGCAAAAACTTCACAAAGCCATCATAGCTTTGTGTCTGGTAGGGATTTCTCCTACTCAGACATGGGGATAGAAATGAGGATTTCTTCAGCATGCATACAGGATCCTTTCACCAAATAAAAGGAACAGAAACGCAGTCAAACTTCGATAAAAATAAGAAACAAGTCAGATAAAGTTTGGTTTATTACTACATGTTTCTATTATAGTTTGACCATCCGTTAACTTGATATTGTTAAGTGAGAGCAAGAGAGTCATTGAAATATTTACAGTTTAAATTACCAAAACAGACATAAAGGAAACATTAATAATCTCTTTCTTTATTCGACTGGAACTTCTNAAAAAAAAAAAAAAGTATTTTTCGCTTTTATTGTCTCTACCCTATATAGTTGAGGTCAGGGTCTTTTAGGTTTGGTTTTATTTGTATTGGAATTACATTTGTACCTGATGTGTCTGTTTAATCTTTGTAAATGACACAAAGTGTGTAACAATCCATCTTCTCAACTGAAGGTGAAAATTTAACCTTATCAGATATAGCAGGGTACCATAACATAGAGAAGGGATATGAGATTAGGGAATATATGGGTGACACATAACAGAGAACTGTAGTCACTGTATACATACATAACTTTTCTTATGTTGTGTGCTGTTAATTTATATTTTGCTCTTAGTGGGTCTAACAGTGACTTTCCTTTATATCAATATTTAGTACCTAATTAACAAAAGACTGAAGTACAGCTCTGTTAAAAGCATCATCCAGCTTTGATGTCTCTACAGTGAAAGGGTGTTTGGTAAAATATATATTGATTTCCTTGGAGCAAACGTACAATTGTCTGAAGTGATAATTCTTTACAAGGAAGATACTGGGAAACTGCTTGGTTCCCTTTCTGAGGTGTAGGTTCAATATCATCCATCTTATTGCAGGGCTTGGAACAGCCAAGACTTGACGTTGTAATGCATTGACCCTTCATTCTCTCAGCGATTGCTGCAAACAAATTGCAGGCGACCTGATAGGTTTCGCTTGTTGGAGGTTAAAGATCAATGTTCAATGAACATACAAGGCAGGCAGACTAGCTTCTCCTTTATTCCCATTCATTTCAGAAGAGGGTTGTCTGCAGGTGAATTGTTTGACTTATGTGAGAATCTGTAACAAGCTGGAGCAGAATTCCAGATTTAGTTAAGAGGCACTTTGATAATATGGAGAAGGTCTGTCATAGGGAAACTTTCCAGTCTTTTTCATTGTGGGATCAAAAGAGCTCTGCATAAACATAATAAGAAATCACTTCCAGTGGGCCAGAGGAGGGAGAGAAGAATTGAAAGGGGGTATTTTTGAGGAAATTAGGCTCTTAAGAACGACAGAGGGAAGAGAAGACTGTTCAGACAAACACAAGGAGTAGAGAAGTCATTTGATAGATTTTTTTTTTTTTTAAGGTAATCAAAACCCACCTGAATTTGTTTCATTCAGTTCTGTCAGCAAGCATTACTAGTGCTATCTGCCACTTTTGCCACCACCAGTACTCTCCACAGATCCACTGGGGTGCATGTGTCTCAGGTTTGCATGAACTGCTGTGTTCTGCAATGCTTGTTTTATAGCATGTCTTATAATCATCCCACGATACAGCTAGAAGTTACACATTTCACCTACAAAAAGACTAAAAAAAAAATCACATCTCTAAGTGAGGAGACAAATTTTCACTTGTATCTGGAGTATATGAATTGAAGTGAATTCTCTCTAGTATCTGCAGCTATGATTCACCTTTCTGTCTTCGTAGTTTTTGGTTTGTATTTTTTTCCCCATACACAATAACTATCTTGCTCATTGTTAACCCTCTGGAAAGTTAAAAGCTTTATCTTCATTTTTCTTCTAAAACAAAAGCTCCAGTTCCTGCATGTGTCCCCTTTTTGTCTCTGATGTAATTTTTTCTTACGTTACTTTCTCATAAACCCTTTTGGATATATCTTAATCAGTTTTTGTTTCTAGCTCAGTTTTAAAACTGATCCAGCATTTGTAGCTCTAGTGAAGCAAAGCACGTATTTCCCCTTAAACGCTCTAAAAATGTATTCCACTGATTCTCAAACAGTAGGAAATGAAGTTCCATTTTTCTGAAGTTTTTTCATGTTTATATTGAACAGAGTTTGGTTCTCCAAGGGTAAATAATAGCCCTGTGTTTGGGGTGATTTTCCGTTACAAAATTTTCTCTCATTTCTAGTGAACTGATTTAGTACAGCTTACATGTAATTGCAAAATTAGAGGGGTGGTTTGGTTTGGTTTTCTACAGATGCTTTTAATGACAGGTAGGAAAAAAAATGTATCAGCCTTATGGTCAGTTTGGGAAAAGAGAAGAGCTACATTTTCTAACTATCATAGTGATGAGAGTTTGGTGATACACAGTACAGTTAGCCAGAAGCAAGAATATTATTACCAGGAGAAATTGAGAGAGAAAGGTACAAATAAAAAGAGAGATGCTGGGATCTCAAATAAATTATTCACCTTGCCTCTAGGCCCCTGAAACAAACCCCAGTGTCAATTCACAGATGCTGCCCTGAAGTCAGTGAAACAAGTTTTGATCTACAATCATCTTGATCATTTGAGAAATACAGAGCTGTAATCGTCCTGCCTATTTCAGCTGCCTTGCAGTCCGCCAAGTGGTTTCCATCTTGCAGGTTTACACTGAACAGAATTTGGTTCTCCAAGGATATTTCATAGCCCTGTAGTGCTGGAGGTTTTAGGTTACAACAGTTTTCTTGTTTCTAGCTACCTTCTATGATACCTGTTATATTTAATTGTGGAGCTGGTTGGGTGGAGGTTTCCACACGTCTCAATGCACTCATGCGTATCATCTGTCTGCCAGCACATCACATAAATTTAAGTTATCACCTTCAGTTTATCTAGGTTTAAGTGTACTAGTATGTCAAGAAATAGTTCGGTAATTAACTGAAATTTTCTATCAAAAATGTTTTTTTATAAATTGAGAAACTATTAACACTAGGTGAGAGCACTGGGAAAATTGCTTTTATGGAAGCAATCTGTTACATGATTTTTTTTTTATGCAATCCAGCATGAATTAAAATTGGAAGACAGCTTTTGTACACCATCCCAGCACCTTTCTCAGTCTCAATCTCTGCCTTCTTCTGAGGCATGTTTTCCTGGTGCTGACACTGTCTCTTTAGGTTGAGTAGCTTGCTTTACAGTGTCTGAAGTAAGAGAGAAGAAGATGAAGTATTGCACTAGTTGGGTGTGCTGTAACATGGTGATTTACACCTTCCTTTTCAAAGTGTTTCTCATATGCCAAGATCAGAGAGAGAGCAGTTGAATTACTGACACCTAGTGAATTAATAACTGTGGGATAGCAGGTGGCTGTTCAAGCCACTCCATGTTTGTGCTTTAGAGAGCTGTAAATGCACATAGCTGTGCTCATCATCTATTGTAGATTGGCCTTCCTGCACACTACAGAGCAATATTAATGGGTAACATTGTACCCTAATATTACTCTTGGCTTACCTCTTCAGTGCTTCATTAAAATGAATTTTTTCTGGTAGGACAGTTTTTAAAATACACCCACGGTAGTTGCCACCTTCTTCAGGACATTCCTCTTTGCTGGTGAACTCATAAATCCAAATCAGATTAATTTAATCAGTGCATGAACTGCATAGGGTAGTCTTTATGCTGAGTGCAAAACTTTATAATTTATTTTTTTAAGGCAGAGCAACTCTTGCATTTCTTTTCTGTAAAGTACTTATGTATTAAACATATAAAGACGTTATGCTGTATTCAGTCTGACAGATTAACATGTGTCATGGACACACAAGTGTACGTGTCGTGACACTATGTCACAGATATATCTCTTGATGAAGCCTAACTCAATACTAAAGGTGACAGTGCTGTTGTATTGCCCACCCAGCACAAAATTATCTGTGAGTTGAGGGGTTGTTTTGGTCAGATACATTTTCTTACTTTTTAACAAACAAAATGATATTTCTGTGTATATAACACCACCTTTACTGGCAGAAACTGCCTTATTTTCCGAGAAAGTTTCAAAACAAGGTCAGTATTGTCACATGCCTGCAATAATCAGATTTCTTCCCCATTCTTTTCCCTGGGCAGTGAGAATTCTTGCACACAGTTCTGTCCAGCAGCAGGCTACCAAAGTGAAGCCTTCCATGAAAAGCACAAAAATCTGTGCTGCAGCATGAAGTTAGCTGAAGTCTGTATTATTTTGAAAAGACATTCTCAAAAATGAGCATTTCACCTCAGTTAGGTGCCATTTTTCTCCTGTTGGCCTCTGTGGAATGGAAACTACTGAGTCTGACAAAGCCAAAGATTTGTCAAGTGCTAACTCCAGTTCAGCTTCTACTTCTAATTTCGTTTTCTTTTTCTCATGTTCATAGTCTGCTTCTCTATGAATTTAGCTTGAGAGATTTTTTCACTCCTTGATCATTCCTCCCTTTCTATCAGATGGGACAGAATGAAAGAGGACCTTTGTTCATCTGTTCTTTCATTATTTATTGCTTGTCTTAAAAGATCTAGAGCCAGTGACCATCTCCAAAGCAAGTATGCAGCTTAGTTGTAAGCCCTTAAGCTTTGGTTTGACCTGTCCCATGATTTTTCTTAAAGCCCCTATCTCAGCATGATCATACACTCAACTGATGGAAAACTGGACCTTCAGTGGATAGAAGAATGCAATTTTAACTGTTCAACATGAGGCCTCACTTCCTTTCTCCTAACTGGACTTTACCATCTCTTTTTCCACTTGTAAATGTCTGCCAGAGTCGGGTCTTCCACATTCATCTCAGTTGCTCTCAGTTCCCCCTAGACATCTCCCTGCTTGCACAGACCTTGTCTACATCGCAGCATCTCTGTCACTGTGGCTGTTAGCAACAGCCTGAAGTGGAGAAGTAACATATGGTGAAAGCAGCAAGATTTTGCTAGTGTTCATACGTCTTATTTCAGAACAATACAAGTTAACTCAATAGAGATTCTTGGTGGCAAAGCCTGACTCGGGGCTTTTATTGACATGACAATGTTCATTAAACGTTAATTTCTTCAGTGAAATTTTGGTGTATGTTTCTGGCCTCACAGCTTCAGGCCTGATTAGTCTCCTTCCCATCTTCTGCACATGCTCTCCTTTTACTGCCCCATTCTTTTTCTCTCATGATCCCTAGCTGTTCCTGAGAAGTGTGGAGACATTTAGAAACCCACCTCTTACACTGTGAATTCCCTTCCCTTTTTTCCCTTTTTTAACCTTCTCCCATCTGTCCTTACCCACATATTCATTTGTCCACATCTTTCTGACTTCTATGTCCAGTCTGTGCTATGACCTTCCTTTCCTACCTACAATCTCCTCCTCTGCCCAGTCTTATCCTAAACAAGTCTTGATGTGAACATTTCTTCCTCATCCTTCTAAGTTGCTTCCCAACATGCCTTTACTCATGCTACATTTAGTATTGTACCTCAAGGGATTTGTGTTGGCTGAGGCTCTGTCTGCTTTTAGGCACGCTAGCAGATAGTGGCATTCTTTACGAGAGGCAGCTTTGCTTCTATTTTCATCTTTGGCAAAGTAACTTTGACAAATTTGAGACTTCTAGTAATATCAGAGATGGCTGCTTTTCAACCTCTTACAGTGCTGGTTCGCTTAACTTTTTAGCTTTTTTCATTCATTTTTCTAGAATTCTACTCTTTTTATTACATTTACTCTTTTACTGTTTCTTCTTTCCTTTTTAATCTGCCCACTGGAGCGTGGTGTAATCGTAATTGAAAAGATAAAGCATGCAAAATGTAGAAATGTAGATATTGTTCTAAAAGAAAATTATCAAAGGCTTATGAAACATGTAGATCTCCTGGTTTAATATTTTCTACTTGCATTTCTTCATTGTTTCCTGTTCATACCAACAGGAAACTGTAAGTTATTATGAAAGACAGGAAAAAAACCCAGAAGTTTTTGCTTGAAAACGAGCTTGTATGTGCATGCACACATGCACCTGCACAAATCTAAGTGATAAACTTTGGGAATCATTTCTGTAAATGCAAAGGTGTGTTTTGCAAAAGAAAAAATCTCTATCTATAAGCTTGATCGTATGTTCCTGCAGGTGTACAAAGCGCAAAAAGAGGAAAATGGCATTATAACCTTTTAAAAAAAAATTTAAAGGCATTAATTTTTTTATTTCCTGCAGCAAGCTAATGTAGAGTAACGAGAGAAATAGAAAATGGAGTAAGAAATCCTCTGTAGACACTAAAAGACAAGGGCATGTTGTGTATTGTAAGCGCTTATTTTGCGATTACAGAATATAATTTTTTACTAGGGTTGTTTCTGACTTTCCTCTCATATAAGTGCTTTTAGCTGGATCAGTAAACCAATGTTCTGATCCCATCTGCTGTTTTTATCTCTATTGTCTATGTTCCACTGACAGTTAAAACATCCCTCGGAGAAAAATATGCCAAATAATATGTAAGCTTTTGTATGTGGCAGTCTGTATTAGGCTTCTAGCCAAGGATATGCTTATAAATTTCATCAGTTGTTGAAACTCTTTGATGATACCTTTTCTTATTCTGCTTTATTTCTTTAAGTATTTCAAATACAATTCAGCTCAATGCATCTTTGAAGAAAAATCATGACTCTTCTTTTTGGAAAAATCCTCCTGTTGGGGGAACACAGAGTTTCTAAATCTTTAGCCCTTAAGCTCAGCACATCTTTCACTTTCATAGTTAAATGTCTATGAGGAACTTCCCAGACTTTTAAAAATAAAGTTAGCAGAATGGGTATTTTCACAGGGATAATTAATCCTTACGTTTCCTTACACTGAAGAGCTATCAAGTAAAATTTTTCATAAATAGTAGAATAATGATACAATTTTTATATAAATATTATTATATGTAATAATGTTGATGAAGACTGTAATAAGTAAATACATTTGTTTAAATCATGCTGTTTAGTTGTTGCCATGCTGGTTGATTTCATAGTAAACTTAAAGTTCATGGTTAGCTGGCAATTGAAATCCTATAGT
>VYZM01019466.1:0-24268 GCA_013398915.1 Dromas ardeola | reverse complement strand
GAAGTGGTGGATTCCCCAACATTGGACACTTTTAAGATTCAGCTGGACAGGGTGCTGGGCCATCTTGTCTAGACTGTGCTTTTGCCAAGAAAGCTTGGCCCAGATGATCCTTGAGGTCCCTTCCAACCTAGTAAGCTATGATTCTATGATATGATTCTATGTAGCAAGGAAGGGCCGCAGATGAAATTTCAGGCACCCAACTGGAATATGACAAGGAATGCAACCCTTCATACATGGCTTGGCTCCGATGGGCTCCAGAACAATTGTTCTTTGATTTGTTAAACATATGTATATATCTATATATTACTGTTGGGTGAATTTTAATTGCACATTACCTTAAACATACAATGCAAACACGCAGTCTGGCTAGCATTCACAGATTTTCCCTATAATCAATGCAGAGATATAAGCTTCTTTGAGGAAGAATTTCAGACGTAGAGCCTCATTTGATGACCTGAACTGCTCTCCAGAAAAGCATTGTTTTTTCTGCCTAGAAGGGATATAGTTTAGACTGCCATTCCATTTACATGTTATAGTCAGTGGTGTGACTCCCTCCCATCTTATGCCCTCATTACTAAAGAGAAACCATCTACACTAAGATCGTGTGCATAGATTTCAACAGCATTGCTCGTAGGCTAAAATACACTTGAATTGCAAGAAATTCCCAGCAGCAGGCTGTCCTTTTTAAGAGGTAAACTCAGTAACAGGAGGCACTGTGCATTTTTTGCATTAAGAAAAAAAAGCTACAGCAGTGAGTTCAGTTAGGTGAAATTGCTTTCATTTCTTGTGGAAATGTAGTTTTGTAAAACTTGCTATTACCAACCAGAAGACTATGTCTGACTAACACTAGTAGCTTTGAAGACCATGTGAAAATGTTTTACATGAATCGAATTTAAATTTAAAATCAAATTGAAATGCATGATTCTACTACTTGCTGAAATACAAATGCATCAATAGTCTAATAATTAATATCTTAGAAATGTTTGTATTAAGTATCTTTGACACCTAAATGAAATGATTGAAGACATTAAATTACTAGCTTCATCTTTCAAAATTAGCAAATACACCTTGCCAAGGTACAGATTTGAAGCGGTATATGCAAATCTGTTATTCCAGTTCAAAAATTCAGCACCTACTCAAGCTAAAGGATCCATAAAATCTATTAGCTTGAGGCTTGCTGCTGCAATTCTGACTATTTTAAGAGAAATAATCTTAGTGGTCTATTATTAAATATATTGTAAACAGCTGTTTGTTTGCCTTTCCAAGATGTAGAAGTTGTTTACACTGTTGCAAAGAGAAAAGAAAATTGCTTGCACGGTATGTGCAGGCAAATTTTCTTGTTATGTCTGAAGTTAATAATCCTAGATATTGTACCTGTTAAATATCTGCTTGTGTAATCTTTACCCCAATGCTACCTCATAATTTAGTGATTTAGTGCTACAAGTGATGGCAGTGCATCTACTCTGGGTAGATTTCTGTGGGACTGTTATTCATGGTAGTCAGTACTTACACATGCAGCAAGATTAGCTCTTTATATTTTAAGCTTAATCAGAGTCAAGTGGGATACCGGGTAACTCTTTGGTGTTTCCAGAGTGCTGTTCATTTGATGTTTCTCGGAGAGGAGGGCGCAGTTGCCTAGAGCTCATATATCAAGCACTGCAAGCATGAGGCAATAACAGAAAATCCAACTAGTGGCTAGGGATGTACATTTGGGCAGTTAAATGAGAAAAAAACCCATCAAGCTCAGTGCTGGGACTGTATGTTTGGGCTGCAAAGCATCAGTCACTGTAGAAGTAATAAAGATATAACTGACAGCAGTTCTCTGTCTCTCTCTGTGTGCATATATGCTTAAGCCTGGACAATGACACAAATGAGCTATTATTACAGCTGTGACATTCGTGCCGCTTTAGTAAAAATGACACTGCTTCCATTTTGAACCATTATATTCACAAGTTTTTAACTCAGCAAGATAAAATAGCTAGGAGCTTTGGAGCAATTTTTCTCTCCTCTCTAATAAAACTTAACTGAGGTTTTACACGATAAGTGTAATTCACTTCCCCCACGCCCAACTGCATTGTCCTTTGGTGTGTATTGATTCGGATGCCTTGAGATCTACAAAATTCAAGTTTTAAAACATTTTATTTGGGTATCTTGTGCTCTTAATGTATCTCACTGATGTTCTTTAAGGAAAAGTAAAAATGGAAATAGGAATAATAGTAGTATGTTAGAAGTCAAGATATTGTCTCTCTTTATTTTATATTATCCAACTAAAAATATGATGTCCAGCATTGAAGATACTTGTTTAATGGAGCTGTGAACTCTTTTTAATAACCTATCACTACTAAAATATTAATTGCCTTGCAGTGATGCAATGTGATTTCAGATGCTAACCACTATGTGAAATTTACTTCTTTCTTTTATCTTTTTCCCTTCATCAGCTGATATGATATGCCCTACCATCTTTGATTAATTTTTATTTTGTTTTAGTGCTTAGATATCTAGGTTGTTCCTCCCTTTCTACATAGTGTTACTTGGGCCTTAGCAGGAAATTGTCTTGACTTTTTTGTTTTCAGTAGTATATTTTTTGTCAGACAACTGGAAACCTAGAACATTTAAGAAACATCTATACGGTAAGCAGTCAAAGAGTCAGAGGGGTGTGGGAAAGCCCTAATTAGGTAAACTAATGTGTGCCTTCAAGAAAAGTAAATATCAGACAAACATTTAAGGTCTGCCAGTATAAATTGGTTCTGAAACAAAAATTAGTTACGTTGGTTATGCCCAGCAGTGTTTTGGATATCTGCTTCTGTTCCCAGCTGGAACCAGGCACTGCAAAGAAGACAGTAAGAGAATAATTAAAAGGAATTAAGAACTTGGAAGAATAAACTTTGGTGGGTTGTCCCTGTTTTGGGGCCTGTTTGGTAATTCCTAGTTTTGTTCTGTCATTGGTGCATGCTCTTCACCTGTAGGGAGCGTGGGTTTTTATAGAAAGTGCTCCACTACAGAAGGTAATTATGCTCGGTGCTCCAAAATAACCCTCACTAGCTTGGGAAAGGGATTGTAGTGTTATCGTGGATAGATTTCTGAAAATTTTAGCTTAATGCTCCAAAGCTACAATGCAACGGTTGCTGAAAAATAATTCTGGAAGAGTGTGTGCAGGGTGCGTTCCTCGCCTCAGGGTGTAGTAGGACTATGTGAGGAGAGTGGCAGGATGGCTAAAAAGTGTGAAATGACTTCCACGCAGGTAGGTTGCAGACTAGGGAGGATTTTTCAACCTGTAAAAGAGACAGTGGTGTCTGCGTCTATGATAGAAGCCTGTCAAATCGTGATAAGCACCAAAAATGGAGATAAGAGAAAATTATTCATTGTTTCTCATAGTGCCATGAGTAGAGACATCCCATGAATCAGTGAGCCGAAAGGCTCAAAGCACACAGTGTGAGATACTACAAGAGAAGCTATCTGTCCCAAGGTGTGGAGACCCAAAGTGTACACAGGTTCAAATGATAAGACACCTTCACAGAAGAGAAAGAGAGTTATGAGAGTTGTTAAACTCAGCCTTACCTCTACAGGCTTTAGGAATTTCTGAACTGCGGATTATTGGAGGCTGAGAAAGAGAAAAGTCTGTCTTATATCTCATATCTTCCCTGTATGCTATTCCCAAGGCATCTGTGTCCCTCTCCTTTTCCATGTGGTTGGTGGCCATAAAGCAGTGCTTTTAAGTGGAGCCCCAGCGAGGACTGGTGCTGGTTAGCTGGTTGGCTAAGGGAAGCGTTGATTTGAACAACATCCCAAGGGAGAGGGATTTCAGTGTGCTTTAGTAGAAGTAGTGACACTTGGGTTTGGAAAATACTTGAACACCTTCTAATGCAGGTCAGTTGGCTGTTGTCCCTCTACATTTCTACTTAGGATGTAAGTTATGACCCAAATATTAATCTGGGCAAAAATTAACCAGCACATAAATTGTGTTGCTAATTAGAGGCCCTCACAATTTCTCAAATGTTTGTTTGCCTCTGCTGCCTTTTCACACAATTGAGGACTGAGGACACAGACTGCCACTTGTTTGTGACAATGCAAAGCCTTGCTGATGCTGTTACCCACAAAATCATTTATCTCTTAATCAATGATTGTAACTCTTTGTCTGTCATTCACGTTTTTTGTAGATTTTCTCCATTTTGGGGAGCGAGGGAGGCAATCATTATGGCTTGCAAATATGTCAGTTTCTGTGACAACTAGACTTTTCTTATTCCATATGTATCGATGCAGCAATAAGAGTTTAAAATATACTTCTTTTTTTTTTTTTTCCTCAACGAGTAGGCTTAAATTCAATCAATTTAGAAGTCTGGTGTCTGATGGGAATGTATGTCAAAAAGGAAGAAACATAATAGAGCAAGGGGTTTAGGCCATAAGTGCTACAGATGTGTAAGTTATAGTGCAGGCAAAACCAGAAGGCTGAGCCAAGAAGAAATCCTAGTAAAGAAGGTGCTGGGAAATTGGACAAGTCAGATTTATGCTGCAGGAAGCTGCAGACTCCATATCGGCTCTGAAAATCAATTTCCCACTTTCGTGGGGCCCAGCAGAGCTCTCCAAAGGGTGCAGAGATATAAGGGGCAGCTCCGCTCCTGGTCACCTGGCTGCCGAGGTGCAAATTGCAGGTGGGTGAATAGGAAGTGCAGAACAGATAATAGAGAAAGAAAAGAGAAGGGAGAGTGGGAGTTGGAGCAGGAGCAGGGAAAGACGGGTGACATTTTTACAGCCTTTTAGGCTTTCTGAGGAAAACAGTGGCTGGAAGAAGGAACAGCAAGGTATTTGTCCTCCAGCAGAGGAAAATGTTGTTTCTTAAGGCAGACAAAAATCTCGTCTGGGGTAGCCAGGTGGTGTAAAGCCAAGCCATGTTTTGCAATGGAAGTGCAGAATTATATTGATGCAGTCCCTGTTTAGATAGTTTATTTTTTTTCTTACCTGAATGTAGAGTAATTGATTGGAGGTGAGAAGCAAGTATCATTTAAGAATGTTGAACCGTGTGTGTGTGTAATTGCTTGCATTCTTCTCTTTGATTCTCTTTTTTTTTTCTTTTAAGAGACGGTACTTATTCTCATATGCAGGATTCCACAGAAAAGTTAGAAAGGAAAGTAGTACATTAATAAAACTTAATCCTAGGCCAATTTTCTAAATAAATAATTAAACTTGTTTATTGTTCCACTACATAGTTCAGTGGAAATGGAATGTTAGTCATATTGCACTACAAGGATGCTAGTAATTCATAGCTGGAAAAAAATTTTTACTTTATGCAGGTGGAAATGATAGTCTAACAATAACCAGGTATGGAAGTGAATTAGTTAAGTTTTAATAACAAGCAAACAGTAAATAAGTGAGTGCAATGATTTGCTATGAGGGGGGAGAGTTGAGTGCCAGGCCTTCTCAGGATGATAAATGCCTTTTCCGACTATACGCCCACCTCTATAATTTACATCTCTGAATTATGTAATTTTGTTGCTCTGTAGTAGCCACTGCCCTCAAATCATGTTAGGTCTATTACCTATCTATTATCTATCGTGATAATTTCAGTACCTGCAGTCCATGGAAAAATAAGCCATTGTATCTTTGACTGTTGCTGATTTACTTCAGTCCACTGCACTCTCAGAACCTCTCTGAGAGCATTTGAAACCGAGTGTGTTACACCTGGATTTCTCCCTCCCTCTTGTACTCACATATTGAATCTGCCACAGAGCTCAAATGACACTGACGTGCAACCAAGAAGGACATTTTATTAACAACAAAAAATTAAATAATAACACTATCCTGTAGGTAAAAACATGACCTGGAATTTCTCCAAGAGCAGCTCTCAGTCTCAGATTTCTCTTGCGTCTCAAATTATTAAATTAAGCTGAAGCACAAGTGGATTTAGTGCCCAGGAGACCTTCAAGGCTGAGAGCGATAATTAGAAAGGATGGACTCAGGTAAGTGAGGCAGGTGTCCCTAGGCTTTTTATTTGAACAGTGGGGGGAGCTTTGACTCTCTTGAGAGAAGATTCAGAGCAGAAGTTGAAGTATCAAGGTGCTGAATCGCCTGAGGGGAGATCGGGGGTCTCTTTTGACTTGTAAAGGAGCCTGTAAGGTTTCTGACTACTTGAGGCATTTCAATGGCCTTGCTGCTGTTAATATGCCTGAATGTCTTTGATAATGATTGAATCTTGGCGCCATCCTGATACCTCTCAGACGAGAGAGAAATTGCAACTATGGCAATTCTGCTTTTAACAGAGTGGAAAACCTGGTTTATTTGTTAACCAAAGACAAGGTTTCTTTTCAGATTTCATAAGAATGAAAGTCAATATCCTTTCCCAGTGCTTAATCCTTTTCATATTGGAAGCATTGTACTAGGTTAGTTTTGCACAAATCACATTGTGGTTTTGGTAGAAAAGAATTCACGTGGTTACTGTGAGAAAAATAAATGCAAATAAGAGTCTGTGTTTTGCTGATGGTTATAAATTCCTGTGCCTTTTAGTGGCATAGCTGGAGAATTGGGTTAAGCTTCTGGGCATGAGCACAGTAGGTTTCTGTATTTATTCTGTATAATCTATTTTTTTCCTCTCTTTTTAATCTTTGTTTACTTGCCAGGCTTTCCTTTGTGGCCTCCTTCCTACTACTGCATGCTGGGTTCTGCTCTCTCATGTTGTTTACTGAAGCTTAGACATGAAAGGACAACGAAATGGACATTTTAATCAATTAACTGTAGCTTGATCAAAGTTTCATTCTTCCTTATTGTTGTTGTTGTGTTTTACAGTGTTTTTATTTACAACAGCATCCAGTTGGGCTTTTGATTCATGCGGTGTGACAAAGTCACTCTCTTGCATAGAATAGCAAGCTGAGAGACTAAAAACTGCATTTGATCACGGCCTTGCTTTAATCACGGATCGTGTCAGAGTTCTGAGCAACAGCTCAGCTTTCCTTGTGGACTAATGCTGAAGGCAGAAGGGGAGCGTGTTGGCATAGCAAAACACACACGAAGCGGAGAACACAAAGAAAGAGGTTGAATGTCTACACACTGGCCCTTTATTCAGTTCCTTTTGCATTCAGAGGCCACCTGCTCACCTTTTTCCTCTTAAAAGAGAATAACAAACAGATTCAGTCTCTACTCTTGTCACGGGTTTATTTATCTTTTCTGATTCATGGGAGGTAACTATCTTAATCTTAGAGATATGTACAAAAAAGGGTATCGTTCACATGAGGTCATTATGGCCTGTTCGAGGTTGCTTAGGACTTTTGGCAGTTTTAAGTGCTGGGGTAAGTTGTGGGTTTGTTTTTTTTTTTTCCTTTTAAGGGTGCTATTTGCCTCAGGTACCTTCTCTATCTTTGAGTATTACTCACAACCAAGTAAAGAAAAAAGTGCATCCTCTAGCCCATGTGAACAATTCTGTTGGGAAATTTTGCTGGCTTTTTTAAAGTTCTGTGAATTTTTGATTTGCAGAAAGGGCATGAGATCTCAGAATAAATTTGTCTTTGGATCAGGTACATCCTTTTAAAACTCTGACTGACTATGGATAAGTTGAATAAATTTTGGAAAAACTACTGCTTGCATGTAACTAGGAGAGCCTTTTGTATGGAATGGCTGATTCTTACTGAGTTATATATTCACTGAACATGGGCTGTCCACCTTTGAGACCAAGCTACTGGGAAAATATACGATTTTAACTGCTGATGGAGGCTGCTGCTGGTCATATCAGGTCTACCTACTAGCACTTGACCAAAGAGCAACAGCACTTTCTTATTGCTACCCTGGCTCCTCCTTCCTATGCTTTGACTTAGGCAAAGCCAGGGAGGTAGTCATAGAATCACAGAATGGTTTAGGTTGGAAGGGACCTTAAAAATCATCTAGTTCCAACCCCCCTGCCATGGGCAGGGACACCTCCCACTAGACCAGGTTGCTCCAAGCCCCATCCAGCCTGGCCTTGAACACTGCCAGGGATGGGGCAGCCACAACTTCCCTGGGCAACCTGGGCCCGTGTCTCGCCACCCTCACGGTAAAGAATTTCTTCCTAATATCTAATCTAAATCTACCCTCTTTTAGTTTAAAACCATTACCCCTCATCCTATTTGCAACACTCCCCGATAAAGAGTCCCTCCCCATCTCTCCTGTAGGCCCCCTTTAGGTACTGGAAGGCTGCTATACGGTCTCCCCGGAGCCTTCTCTTCTCCAGGCTGAACAACCCCAACTCTCTCAGCCTGCCTTCACAGGAGAGGTGCTCCAGCCCTCTGATCACCTTGTCAATTTGATTGCAAGAGTCAAGATTCTACTGCAAGAGTTGGGCATATGTTGAATCATTTTGAGGGATAAGAAGGGCGGGGGAAGACATAGTTCCTTGTGTGGAGGTGAACTGGCAATTATGAGGAGAGAAAAAAAAAATTGAATCGTGCCAAATAATAAGTAGATCTTACAGACTTCTCTCAGCAGGCAATTAGTGCGTATGTCTTGTTTAGTTGTGGTGTCATGTGGGTGAGCTTTAAAATTTGAGCTAAAGAACTCGGGTCTCTTGATAGTACCTCCAAAATGGCTAAGGTCATACTTTGAAACAAGAAACAAGTAGCATTCGGGAGTGGCTTTGCAATCGAAGTAGTGGAGTCAAAGCTCCTGGCTGCCCTTGTATAGTGTGCTCTCAAAGTTTAAGCAGAGATTCAATCAGGAAACCTCTTGGCCTGTCTCAGAAGGTCCCTTCACTCTCACATTCTGGTGTTATTTAGAAAATTTGACCTGCACGTGCACCATTAGTAATAACCACATATTCATTCTGATTCCTTAATATTGGAGATAAACAATTAGTTTTGCTTTTCAGATTTCTACGTTTATGTAAATACAAGCAAATAAGAAATGTGTCTGCTTTGTTTTCTGCATGTTTTTTCCAATCCATCTTCCCCAGTGGCAACTCTTAATGAAAAAGATTATTTTATTAATTAAACATTCAAAACAATGCAGTTTGTTGCTGGCAGCCACTTGTTTGAAATAATCTTCTATGCATCATAACCTTCTATCTTTGTGTTTAATTGCTTTTTTTTTCCCCTTCCCTTCCTCTGGAGCACTCTTTAAAAATCTCTCCTGACCTTTCATGGTGTTTTTGCATTTCATGTAATTTCAGCTAAGAAATGTTTAATTACTAAAATAATCACTTCTGCTTTTAAACTGTTTATGCTTTTCTGCCTGGCTCTTGTTCTTCCACTGTAATTCCTGCTGATTGCAATGATGCTTGTGTTAAGGGAAGAATTGATCTCTCCCAGTTCTTAGGAGGACTCCTTCATAATTATAGGTCGCCCCTTAGTCTAACAGGAATTTTAATCAAGCACCTGCTAAGACAAATTCATCTTATGTAAGAGAGGCATCAGATTTGGGGTCATAAAGGCTTACATATAGTCAGAAAAAAGAGAACTTTCCTAACTTCCAGTGAATGACCCCACTTGAAATGTCAGTGGAGACTACACTTTGCTACTAAGAGGTGCATTGCACGTGAAGGTGGTAAATCTGTAGGGATAAGTGGACAGGCTATTTACAATGGGCAGGTTGAAGGACTTAAATAAGCTGGGTAGTTTAATGCATCTCCCTAGGTTTCCTGTTTCACAGGTGGAAAGAGGTATTCAGAGAATGGCCAAGACCACCCAAGTCAGGCACTCTGCTCGTGAAGCGAGACTAGGGAAAGCAGCTGCAGCTTCACGAACTTAGCTTTCTAGGTATGTGACACAAATTCTAATCAAATTCTGGTTTTTGAGCCCTGCTTTACTGCCTCTGAGAGCAGTCACTTACATGGAGCCTGATCCAAACTCTTTGCAGAGAATCTTTCTACAGCCTCCCATACACATGGGCCCTGAAGCGGATTGACTGGGACAAATCCTACATGCTTTTGGACTCATCTCTGATGAACAGACTTACCTTAAATTTACAACTTTGTCACTGTCAGCAGAAAGTGGCTCCCTGACATTAATGTACCGGTGACAAAGAAGCCCAGAGAGTCAAGTCCACCAGAGTAGATGGATGCGAAGGAGATTAATTATATATGACAGAGTTGCCATATCTGGAATAAAACAGAAGTAAATTGCAGCCCCCTGAATTTACTGTGACTACACATCTGAGTAAGTGCTACTCAACTTGAACAGTCAAAGTAAATCAAGTCAGTTTTTCAATTAGGGCAATTTTTTTTCATCTGCGTGAATGCTCGCATGCTGATATTTTGGCTTACAAAGGTAATTACAAGCAGCTGAAGATATCTAATATGAGTATAACCAGAAATAAGTGGCAGAAAAGTTCCTTCATAGATAATGAAGAGTGGTGAGAATAACTAGGATTACTTCCTCTCTATCTGCTTCTCTGCTCAAGAACTCTGCTGGTCCCACCAACGTCAGTTAGCAATCTTTAGGCATCACCAGTACAAGGGTTTCGGTGTAATGCATGTTCGATGCGCTTATTTGCGGAGGCAAGGAAACAAGATTCTCAGAACTGGACCACGGTCTTAGAGCAGCCTTTGACTTACTGGTCATTTGAATTTGCTCCCTTCCCCTCAACCCCTGCTGCTGAGGCAGTACTTGCAAAATCCACCTCTCCTGATCTTGCGCTCTGTTTCCCTTGGCAGTAGGAGGAGAAGGAGGCGGCTACTGCTGCTCCCAACCCTGAACAGTGAAGATCCATGTTACTCTGTTACAAAGCTCATGACAGAGCTGCCTGGATTTAAAATAAACATAATTCACAGCTAGTTTTTTTTATATTTAAACAAGCTTCATTTACACATCTGGTATCTCTGCTAGTTCCTCCTCTCTTTTTTTTAAAGCTAACTTTGGTATTTTTGTTATGAGTTTATTGAGAGCCTAATAAGTTATATTCAGCCAAACACAGTTTTTTAGCCCCAAGACCTCTGCAGAAGTTAAAAAAACCCCATCTTTAGAGACCTAGTTCTACTTTATCAGCAAAACCTTAAAATTCCCAAACAGAAAATAACTTTTGACTCAATGGTTTTTCTGCAGATGTATATATATGTCTTGTTCATTTTGCTTCCTGTTTACTGAGGAAGCAAGGGGGACTGGATTGTATGAGTGCCAGTCAGAGAGGACCCATCCTGAATAAACACAGAAAGAAATGTGGAGATTTGTTGCCACTCACTATTTTTGACGTCTGTTTCATTCTAGGTTGCCTATAATTTTCAAGAAGTCAGATTTTACCCATACTCTTAAGAGATTTGCTTAACATCTTGCAACATCAGTCCCTGACTCATTGAAGAGAGAGTATGGAAGAGCACTACATGGCTGCTGATCTCCTCCTCTGTGTTGCAATAGCTGGTCTGACCCTAGTGTAGAAAGAGCGTGGTGAATCTTATAATGAGCTTTAGCTAATTGATCACCTCTTGAGTATAACTACAGAGCAGGGAATTTGGGGTCCTTCAGGGAAGATTCTTCTTCATGCCTCTTGTCAAGGCTGTAACTAAATGTGACAAATTAGTTCTCAGTTTTGCAGCTTATTTATAGTTTTGCCTAATTGCAGACAGAATTTTGGGGGGATTTTTATTTACTAGTGCCTGAGATACAATTTAAATAGTCAGAATTGCTTGTAGTATATTATGCTTACCATGGTTATTTCTCACACTAAAAAAACATATGTTTAAAAATAAGGTTTGTAAGGAAGCAAAATAAACTGGTTGGCCCTAGCAAAAAAGAAGCCATGATCCCCCTGTGAAATTATTATCTTCCTGCAATTTAACTTGTAGAAATGCATTTTCGTAATGTATAGTGCTACTGAGCATTTAGTATATCTTTGCTTACCGCAAAGGATGGTCTACATTTCGTTTGAGATCATGTCTCAGGCAGTCTAAAAGTGATTATGAAGTAATAATATGGCAGCAGGCTGATAAGCAGTATTATTACTTCCATGTTACACAGAGTCTTGATGATCTCGGTTGCTCTCATTTCCTCATGCAAAGACCTGCCTACCATCAAGTACAACGTTAATTAAAATGCTATGTGTTGAAAATTATTGTCAGCAGATAAAACAGTGAGAAAGTGCTAGTGAAGGAAAATTCTCCAGGTCTGTGAAGCTGCCTACACTCCAGTGGTAGATGCTCTGTGAGGCATCTGCCAGGTAGACATGAAAGAGATGTCTGGGGAGCAGAGGAACGCATACTTGTCTTCTGTGTCCCAAGAGCTTTTCTAAACTATCCTATAGAAATAAACAAAGTCCAACAGGGAGAATAAGGTTATATAAGAGATGTAGCAGAATCCAAGTCTCAACACCACACTGAGATGAGGTATCTTATACAGCTGCTGAAGCAACACTCTGTTTTGATTTGAACTGATTTGAAGTTTCAGTACAGCAAGTGACTGGACAAAAAGACAAATTCATTTCCATGTCTAGTCAAGTCCTTAAATTTAGTCCTTTTTATGCTTTATGCCAGTACATAAAGCACTGTGCTAAGTGTGGGTGTTTTGTTCAGTGGGAACTGCTTTAAATCTGAAGGGCTCCATTTGTATGGGAAAAGATGGTTGTTTATTGGCCACTTAACTTACAAGCATAGTAAATGTAGAACTGGTTTGATTCTTGCAATATTCTTTCTGTCGTTCTTGTTGGGACTGGAGGTAAACTATACAAAGACAATATATTTTTCTGACATTTCCTTCTTGTTTTGTGTACTCCAAATGATTTTTTTACCTCCATGGAGGAAATGCCAGAATCTTCTGAGTCCATCTAGCATACTGAAGTATTCGGTAGAAGATATGCCTATTTTTAGCCAAACAATGTCACTGAGAATCTCACGGATTACAACATAGTATTTTTAAAATGTGGTTAGTTTAAATTCACTTGTCCATCCCTGCTGACCTGCTTATGTTGTTTATGGTTAAAACTCTGAGTACTCCACACAAGACAGGTCAGCATTTGCCCCAGTGATTAGTTGTTAATTCTTCTAGATCACTGCCTGATTTTCATGTAGGATTGCTTTTGAAATGAAGTTAAATTAGATGTGTAGTGCACACTTAGCATGTTCGATTGACTATTTAGGTAAAAAATGAGGCTATAAACCTCAT
The DNA here is from genome assembly GCA_013398915.1 of Dromas ardeola. Lineage (NCBI taxonomy): Eukaryota > Metazoa > Chordata > Aves > Charadriiformes > Dromadidae > Dromas > Dromas ardeola. The sequence continues at coordinate 11,225 of VYZM01019466.1, read as the reverse complement.
GATATGTTTAAATAAACTTGTCCTCTGTCCAATGTTGTCAAAAGGGAGAACATTGCACAGAAAAAAAAAGGTCATTGTATCACTTAGCGGGATTTCCCAAGCTTCTGCAAATCCAGGACACCCAATTTGTTAGCTAAGCAATCCTGTTCTCTTAAAGATTTACAGTGATTTATTTTCAGTGTCAGTAACAGCATCATCATTACTGGGAGATCCAACTGTACTGAATGTTACGTTAATAAATCATCAACCCTGAAAATCGATACTCCAATGAATTGAATCAAATGAAACAGTTTCTGTTGCACAGTTTCACCCACAGAGTTGAAACCTCTGCTGTCCAAGTTCATAAAATTTCCATCAGCTGGTTAGTCCAGAACCATCAGACGCAGCTCCCGAGACTCAATGTCAGACAAACCTTATCAGTTGATGGATTTATTTTTTTTATGCTAACCCATCAATGTGTCTGTGATGTTATATTATGATATCTGCTTCTTCTGAAGTGACATGAACTGCTGCTTTATTTCGTATCCTGAAAATATACCAATGTTTAGGTCTGACCTGCCTTTTCCCCATTGTAGAATCCTGTCTTTCCCTCCTGAACCACCTGTTTCCTCTGCACCCTTTTAAGTCTACTCTTGCAGAAAAACTAATAGCTCTATTCGTTTTCCCAAGTTTGCTTATTGGTCAAGTACAGAGCTCAATGAAATCTGTATACCTGTAGAGACATGCTTTTCATCTGTGTCAGGGCATTTATATTCTCATGTTTGAATGGTTGGTAGAATATTTTTGTGTTCGCTACATTTACCTGTTTATTGCCGCTGTCTGGAAATCTGGTGGAATTGGTTGTACTTCCTTTTCAAGCTGGCATTACTCCTACTAGTGACGACAAAAAAAACCCTCTTGTGACAGAGAATTTTACACTGCGTAGGTACACCTTCTGTCACAAATATCAATAAAGATAGACACAATGTTAGTTACTTATGAAACTTAAAGATGGCTAGTCCAAATCTAGCACTAAGGGTGAATGCAAATATACTACCTATGCACAAATGAAAGCAGATTACTTCTCTAATATGGATTTTCCTTTCCTCCTTTCCGTCATTATTGAAAGCAATCTAAATCTTACGGCATATTTGTATGTTACTCAAAAAGTTCCTTCAACAGTAGCAACTGGAAGCTCTTAATATTGTAAAATAAATCCATTGATTTTATGTAAATCTTCATATTACTTTGGCAGCAATGTAATGATTTTAGTGATCAAGGTTGTTCTACCTTCTGAAGAAAATCCAGCCAGCATTTCTTTCTATAAACTCCGTGTATTTCTCCTTTCACATCTCAATGTTTTATTTTTATCTACTATTGCTTTCAACAAAGAGCATTAATCAAACCCTGAAGATGAAGTCATAAGCAGAAAAACTAATTTTCTGTTCTCATATGATCAATTTTCCAGCTTTGGTTTTAATTTGACAGGGGATAACAAAAAGTTTGGGGAGTGGTTTGCGCTAAGTCAGCTGTAATAAGAAATACTGATTTTTGGCTGACACTGATGCTGGTGTGCTTGCTTGTGGTCCCCTCTGTCTCTGTGCCCAGAACTCCTACCAATGCTCAAGTAGCTGAAAGGAGACTGAATTTGATAACTAACAATGATCACTTTATTTTTGCGTCTTTTGCTTCCTTGTAATTAGCTATCATCTTTTGCAACATCCTTAAAGCAGAAACTCTTGAAGACTCTGGTGTTATGTGGGTGAGCTTACTGGCACTGGGGAGAGGCAGGAGAAATCCTTTGCTCTCTGTACTGTGATGGTGTTTATAATCATACATGGGATTTTGGGTTTTTCTCCTCTTCTGTGTGTTTTGCCTCATGAGTTCTGCGTGTCAGACTAACTGCAATAGCTTCAAATTTTAAGTTTATATCTGTTTTCCTAATAGTTGTGACATTTTGAATTGAATTTCATCCTTTCATGTTACAGTCTTTACCCTGGTTATAGTGAGAAGAGTGAGTAAACTCTTCCTGTCTTGCAGATAGGTAGTGAGAAGCACACAAACTTATGTCCAAGCCAGAATCAGACAGACTGTTTTGTATATGTATCACAGACTATATCTCTGCTTGCCAGGACAGGGATACTTAGAGCATTTGCAAACACCACAGGGGCAGGTGCACCCACTCTTTGCTGCCTGCTCCCATCTCCAGGGCCGAGCCTTCTCGTTCTGGGGCAGTGAAGTCTTCCTCCATCCATCATACCTCCTGTTCCTACTTGCCTTTTTGCCTTCTGGCTGTGCTGTGATGGAAAGGACTGCCTTAGGGCTATATGAACTTTAAAGAGATACCACGAGGTGCCGGAGCCTTGCAGATTTATGGAGTTGTTGCTGGACATCAGAAGTCTGTGAACTTGATAAAGTCTGCCTCAGGACTGTGTAGGTTTAAGGGCTCTGAAGGATTTTAGGATATAAAGATGCTTTTAATAACTAGATAACTCACCTTCAGACCTTACAAAAAGAGAACTATTAAAATTTTCAAGATGACCAACTAGAATAGATTAAGACAAAATTAGATATGTCTTCCCAGAGCTTTATTTGAAATATGATAAGTCACTCTGCACCACATTTCCTCACAAGATGTAGATTTATTCATTGTAATGCATGGAGCAGAGACTATAGATGAGAGGATGAAAGTAGGTGTACCTATAACAGGCCAGCAGTGATGTATATTAAAAATTATTTTTTGGGAAAAAAAAAGATCTGACATCCTTACACCTTAAAAAATTATACATCAGAGAATTCTGTGTTTATTTTTTTTAACCAATATCTGGAGTACATATTTTGGCTCTCGTATTCCCCAGGATAGCAACTGATCACAGCTACTGCCCAGTGACCAGTCAGAGAAGAAATCAGTGAATTATCCTTGGTGTTAATTGAATTTACAGGTTAGTTCAACTCAAGCTAAGGAGGTGGAAAACATCAATTGCTCACGTGTCTGAGGACTGCAGTACTCTTGCAAATCAACGTTTGACAGACGTGTTATGTTAGAGTAAGGCAGTGGCTCAATGTGACTTGCTGTGGCCACTAAATCTCAGTAGCACGTCTATATATCATAGCTTCTTGCGTTTCTTGATCTGTGCTCATAGTACTGAAATTTTCTTATGAGGAAAGATTTGATTTAGAGTGTCATTATTCCAAAATGCTATAAAGTTCAGGGCATGAAGGAACAGAGGTCATTGAAATGTTATCAGTTACGTGGTATTTAGATGGAGACTATCTTATGCTCGTTACAAATGGAACAAAATAATCCTGGCACTTTCTTCTAGGTGTATTGGGCAAGGAAACTGAATATAATCAAAGAAAATCAACTGATCAGCTGTCAGTGATTAATTATAAAAATTGTGTTAAGACTGCACTGATGAGCATGGTGTCTATAAACTCAGTGAAAGCAGTGATCTTTGTTACCCTGAGTGAATAAATACAGGAATTGAGTTTCAGTTTTCTACAACACTTTCATAGGTTCCAAGGTAAAAAGCACCCTGTCTCAAAGCCATACAAGAAAAAATTTTGGTAATATGGGTTGTTAATATCAACCTGAGGAGGTTTTATTTGTTGCCTCAGAAATTCCATGGAAAAATAACAAATCAGACAGTACACAAAATTATGTAAAAAACCACCCTCAAAAACCAAAAAACCACACACATACTCTTACCTCCAAGAAACACTTCTTTGTGCTCTTTTTCAAACATTGAAAAGGAAACCCTGTAGTCAATTATGATCAAAGGGATCTCAAATCTTCTCCATCTCTCTCCAATAAGGAGCTGATTTCATTTACCTACTCCTTTTCCAGCATAGGCTGTAGTAATAAAATAATGACAAAGCTACACTTGAGGGATTGTATCACGCATAGCCTTCATTTTCTATTTCTTAAGCAGTTATTAATGTGTAAGCAGGCTTTCCTTATTATCCCAAGGCAGACTGGTTTCTGTAAGAGCCTCTGATGAGGGACTTCATCAAAAAGCTTGCTGAAATCCAAATACGCTTTTACCTATTATGTTTGGATTTCAGTGGTTTTATAAAAAGGAAGTAGTTGCAATACAAACATTCCTGTAATTCTATATATGAATTTAAAATTCAGATTTTCTTTGTGGGGAGAGAAGCAGGGAGGAAAGCAGGAGGAAGGATGACCTTAAAGGAGGTGTTTGACAAACCAGGTGCACTACAACTCCTTTATCTTTCAAAATTTAGAAGTACATGTTAAAGATGTGTTTCTTTGTAGGAGATGGGGAGTTAATTGCTCTGTGAAAAAGTGCTGCCAGGGGGTGTCTGCTTTCAACCAATAGTTCTTAAGACTGCAAACTCCTGAATCTTTGCACACAATTAGAAGTCAAAAATATCATAAAGCAAAGAAATCATGAATATTCAAATATTTCTAATGTCATATCAGATAAATGGTATAGGATATTACAGTAAAATTAACATTTATACCACTCTGTTCCTCAATCTGCTAATGAAACCTGTATGTAAGCACAAACTTATGGGAAGGGATAAAGCCATCTTGTACTGCCAGTGAGGCTCTGATAGGAGAAGGATATAAATCTCTGTGAATGAAGGAACCAGCATTTTCTGCTCCCATCCCTCAGTTTTAGGTGCATTCCTCTCTCGGGGCTTTGATCTCATCTCCTCTGGCGGCTTCCTTCAGACAGCCAAAGTGACAAGAAGATAAAAATCCTAAAAGCCCTTATACAGCACCAAAAACTATTCCACCAGCATGGCCCTGCTTCTGCAGCTACTGTTATCACTGAGACGCTGCTTGCCTAGTGGTGAAAGGATGTTTGTCAAAGCACTATCAAAAAGTTTACCCTACACCTTTCCGGTGATGCTACTGCTTAAATGTTATGTGTATCTCCTGCTAAAATCCAAGACAATTTCAGGAATAGATTCCTAAAGACAAAACCAAATTATAATCTTGTAAATGGAGAAGCACAGCAAATGAAAATTGAATGTAAGATTCTTAATATGCATCGATTTCCCTCACAAGACAATTCCTTTCATGGCATTTTTTAAGCAACTAAAATAGCTTCTCTTGTTAAGATTACTCATCTTTGACCATTTACAAATTCTTTGTATTAACCAAGATTAAAACAGAGCACTCAACTCGTCTTAAGAGTTGCTCTGCACTTTTACAAACTTGTTTTGGACAGCTGTGTCTCTGAGTAGTTGAAGTAACTGTTGTTTTCTTCCTTGTTTCTTCCTCTGCAGTCTGCCTTCCTCATTTTTTTCCCTTTCTTTAACAAGGAGTCACATCTGTTATTCTATTTTTCTTCCTCGTTTTAATTATGGGTTTTTGCAGCATGGCCTGAAGCAAGAGTAGTCATGACCCCCAATAAGTGTTAAAAAAGATGCAGGTGTTAAAAGGTTCAGTTGCACTTTCTTAGTTCATTATGCTGTACTTCTAATTTCAGAAATTCGCAGCAGTGCCTACTAGACCCCATATGCTCTTTTTCCTATCTGATAGAAAACAAGTATGACACAGCATATTTCTGCTTCTCTCTTAAGGGACTGGTTTAAACTGAGATCTTAAGATGGCAAGAGAAGGGGAGACAGATACAAGTTGGTGTTAACTAAGGGAATGGAAGTGGTTTGGAAAGTCCAGAAGAAAGAGGCAGAGGGCTGATTTTTGCTCACAGCATTTCATTTAATATTACACTGGCATATTTCTGAAGAGGACAAAAGCATGTTAAATAAAATGGATATATCTAGATGTAGATTCCAAGCTACAAATGCGTGCATATACGGCAGTTACGTAATTTTATGTCTTGAGGACTCATTTGTTAACGTTTCCAAAGGCTGTATTTGAAAATCAGGACTTGTTACGCAGGACTTTTCTGCTGAGAGATGGTTTTTGGAGCTGGGTGGAAACCAGGTTCTTCTGAGTGCCTGGAAAACTACCACTACCACCACTCCCCACTTCTTTTCTATTACTGTGATATGTGCCCACAGCAGGATGAAACAGTAAAGTTTGGTGTTTTTTTCTTTTATTTTTCTGGTGACACAAAAGAGCCCTGGATACTGCAGCTGGTCAATGCAATTGTTGTGCTTGTCAAAATCACTGCTGCTAGCAGCTGTGAAACTAAGGCTGTCAGCTGCAATGACCAAGTGCAGAATTTTGTGTCTGCAGGGTTATATGCAAGGGTACGTCTGTCCTTGAGTCATGGACTCGGCAGTTTTCAGGATTTGGTGCTCTGGAGCAAATCCCTCAGGAGTCCCTCCTGCCATTGATTTGAACAAAACATTTCACACTCAGTGATCTAGCATTTTCTGTCAGATCTTTGTTTTGCCAGGGATTTGCAACCAACTCCAGCAAATACATTACCATCAATCTTGTGAAATAGTTGTAATGTTTTTCCAAGATGTTTGTGGTATTCTCTGAAATACAAAGATAAGGGAGGGGGGACATCTCAAAAGCCATTTAAATTATTTCCTACAGTTACTGTATTTTTTTTTTACAGATTTTTTCCACTTGAATGACTGACTTTACCTCCCTTTATGTTCAAAAGTTACATTCAGAAAAATTACAAAAGTTGTGTTCAGAGTACTAGCTTTCATGAAACTCTATGGAAGCTGCAAAGAAGGTGTAGATTTTTATCTACAGTTCACAAAGATGCACGGTCAAGAAAGCAAGAGGTTGTAGGTGGCTTCTAAGTCAGTACTGCACAAGCTCTCATTCTACATTGAAAATTGTGGGATCATATCTTTAAATAGTATTCCAGATGGGTGCTTCATCCCCTTTCTTTGGAAAAATGTGCCAGTTTGGGGTCTTTCTCTTCTGAGGAAAATAAATACAATTGGGTGTCAGGCCTTACACGAGGTATTCCAAACTTTTTACTAACCTAAGCAGATTTCACTGTGCCTCAACTTTTTTGCTACGAAGACTGTATACAACATCCATCACAAGGTGCCTACTATTTCCCTCTCTCCAGGTACTCTGTTGAGGACCATTCTTTCCATGTTGGCAAACGTATTGATTCTGCTACTGGAAGAAACAAAAAAAAAACCCAGCAAGCAAACAAAAAGAAGCTGTGGGTTGAGGATAAATGATAGCTTATTCTGGGGCTTTCTGATGGTCCACAAAGAATTCTTACCCCTTTGAAATTAGTACTTCAACTGATTACAAGACAAATGCAATACCACAAGCAGTATGACAGTATTTAGCATACACTACTCCTCTTTTGGCAAGCAGAGAGAATTGCACAACTTTTTCTTGAGTACTAATGTGTAATAGGCTTGAACTGGAGAGCGTACGTTATGGAGGCACGCTCAGACAATTCCTTTTTATAACTCTTGTAGTTGGTAGGCAAGTTAATTTATGAGCTTTGCTATACAGGTTTCAGCTCTTAAAAGTGTAATATTTTTACAGTGACATTTATTTGCAAAGCTGTATTTTGTAGGCCAAACAGTTTTGACTAATTTGGAAAAAATTTTCTCCACTTTAAATGTGTGAGTTCACCCTCTATCAGCACCTGTCAAACTGCAGGTTTTACTCATCAAGTAATGAAGTCTCAGGAATAAATGTAGCAACCAACTGGCTTTATTAGAAAATCAGGCTGATGACAGTGAACAGGGAAAAAGTATTGGTAGAGAAATCGTCAAGAAAATGTTGTCTGACTTGACACTGCAGGAAACCACAAAAAGTCTTTCTTCTTTTCAGTTTCTGTGTATGGGTAAATACAGCCTCATTCCTTACAGATCCTGGGTGACAGGATTAGGAGCTATATTATGCACACTGATTCTGAGTGTAGGAGGTTTTAGACACCTCTTCACTTTCTTCTGTGTTTCCACATTGCCACATGATGTGAGAAATGTAATACATATATATACATACATCTTGTTCACAGTGGGGACCACAAGTGTACTATCCCTTTTCTATGGAGGCAGAGATACTGTGACCTGCCAGGACCTTCTATGCATAACTTCATGGTGAAAGAGCATCAAATCTCCCGCACCTCACCAAATCTACCTCTCCCCATTTCTGATGTTCAAAGTATCTATGGGAGGTTCTCATAGTTCCATGGCTTCTATAAACCATTTTTAATTACTTGCGCATACACGGAAATTGCAATTTAGCACTTATGGAACCTAATCTGTCGCACCAGCTTTAGTTAGTTCTTTGCAATATTGATATACCTAATTTATAGATGGGTGAGCTCTGAATCAAAGGATTTTTCTGTAAGGTAGGAGATTTTGCAAACAGAAAAAATTTAGTTAACTATGGTAATATTTTATGATAATTTGAAAAAGAATGGGTTTTGGTGTTGATTACAGTTTATACGTGTGTTAATTTACAGTAGTTCAAAAGACACTACTCTCTTCAAATGGTAGCAGCTCACTTTTAACTTTTTGATGGCAAAGATCTGCACACAAAATGCAAAAAGTTAGCAAGTCAGGCCTATTAGGCCTCAGAAAAGTGCAAAGAGAGCCATAGCATGCACATAGCTAATACAAGTCTGTTTTAATAATGCTTTAATTACGTGATAATTATTTATTAATTAAATTGTTTATCCTCATACTTCATCAAAAGTCTCAGGTGTCCCTGTGTAGAAGCCGCAGCTCTTTCAGTGGCTGACAAATCTTCTGGCAGTGTAGCCTTGCAGCATATGATTACATTTAAGCCAAAGTTGATGAGATGACACTTAGCTGGAGGAGGAGGTCTTTGAAATTTCACAGTATCCAAATTTGTGAATTTTTAAGCTTCTCTGACACCATAACTGTGAAGCCAGTATATTATTAAGGAGCAAGTACAGAAGTGTGAACATAGCATTTCAGTTGACTTGATCACATCATACTTAATTTTGAAGTATGCAAAAAAAAGAGTGTCTCAGAGATGTCTTCTCCCCGGCCATGGAAGAGTCTTCCTATTGAAGGAGCTGGCAATCTTTTAAGAGCTTTTTTCCTTAATGTGAACAGAGTAAGCTCATCCTCAAAGTCCTCTGGAGTATTAATAACAATCTATGTTTTGCCTCAGCATTGTGTAATCAAATGTGTCTTGTTCTGAGACATGGTGAATCACAAAATGTTGTAATTTAAACCTTATAAACTGTGCACTGAACAGTTGTCTGCAACCTGCAAATAGTGGGTGGGTTTTGTATCTTTGGCCAAATCAAGCTCTGTTCTTCCAGTTGGGCCTTTCTTTTGTTCTTTCCTGCATTGCTTTCTCTTTTAAAAGTATAATATGCAAAAGATGATGGGGCAGTATCATAGTGGATTACTCTGGTTTTCTGTGCAGTCAGCACCTAAACCAGTATATTTTGTGATATCATTAAGCCCTATGTTCTCAGAGTTTAATAACGTATAAGGCTTTTACCTCTTTTATAGTTAGCGTGCAGTCTTCAGGCTACCTTCTTTTTATGCAGGTTATTAAAAAAGAAATATATATTTATTCTCTGCTGTGTCATGTTCATACAAATCATAAGTGTCACAAAATCTTATACTGCATAAAACAATAATAATAATAATAATAATAATAATGCGCTTTATATTATAATCAGCAATTGAAATCCCTTAAGAGTTTGTTGATTCAAGATTTGGGGGAAGGGGTGTGTGTTAAAATTTTTTTAAAGAAAACCCTGGCAATCAAATCTATTTATTCTGTTGATTAATTAGCAAACAAACCTTTTCATCAACATGGTGTGTTAGTTCCCAGACTAACATAAAACCGAGAGATCTTTACACAGTCTGTAAAATAGCACCTGTCTCTTGCAGAAACCCAGTGGGTCCATGGTAAAATTGTTCTTTTGTTCTTTACCGGGCCTTCTTATAGATTTAATATTTCTTCTGCTTTACTACCACAGCTACCATTTACTGCTATTTCCTGTGAGCATTTCCTTCTTTTGAAACAGGACCAGGAGTAATTGTTTTACTATGCAGACAGATCTTTAAGACGTAGAGATCAGTGCCAATGGCATTCTGTCCATGTACGTGTGACATCTGCTGTGACCCACAATGCTGTTGCAGGGACAATTCTGAGTCCCAGATAACCTGGGACATCAATTCTTCGAAATCCTTCCTTACCAAGATTTGTTTGCAGGCATTCTCCTCGTCTCTATTATATGATAGACAGATGGATGTTTATGGAAGGTTTCAGATCTGCACCGTTTCTTCTACCTTAAGTTTTATGAATGTCTGCAGATTTTTTAATTGCTTGACAAGCAGGATGTTGTAAACAACCCATATTTTATGCATATATGAAATGTAATCATGAGGTTTATGATGTTATTGATTGATGGCCTTGAAGAGTCGCTGTATTAGGGTTAGAAAATTGGAGACTTGGCAAGAACGGATGGCTTCTTTGTGATACTTGGTATCTTTGCAGTATGCTTTATGTCTCAAAAGTAATTTCTAAAAATAAACCAAGTCTGTGGCTGCTCCTCAACAATCCCTAAATTTCCAGTGAGCATATCATCAGCCTCAGCTTTCAAAGGTGGGTCTCCTAAGACACGTATCAAACAGTGCAAATTTTCAGGCCCCTTTGCCACATTTTGTCATATGATTATTGCTCTCTCTGGTTTATTTCAGAAGGCTACACAGCTAACAGACTTTGACTGGCTGCTATAGACATGACCTGTCTAAGTCCAACAGAACTCTAAAGTCTTTGTCCATACCCGAGAGGATGGCAAAGGTTCAGTCCCAAAAAGCACTAAGCATATTGAAATTCCACAAAGCATCAGATGCGGATTAACTTTTGCAGTGACCTGCACTGTTTTTATATCAAGGGATGGAAGCTCATTTCTTTTTATAGATAATTCACAGGCTCTGTATCTGAAAATCTGATCATAAGGGCTGGCCACATAAACAACTTTATGGCTGCTTAGAATGAGAGCTGGTTGGAAATAGAAGTCCATCTATTTCTTTCTTTTTAAAAGCAAGGTAAAAAAATTCTGTTTCTACATTAGGATCAATTTAGGCAAGTATAGATGGAGGAGGGAGTAAATAAGGTATTTTCATCTGCTGTTGAGCAAAAGGCACAAACTGCTCCCTGCTCCATCTCTCTCTCTTTCTGTCTCTCTCTCTCTCTTTCTTAAATTTCCAAAGAGAGACGTATTTGTTCTTGTGGAAAACTGAGAACCAAGTCTATCTAAAGTCCACCAGGATCTTTGGTTACTTTGAAAATGTCTTAAATTACCAAGTGGGCTTTCTGAGGCTGTGTCACCAGATACACCGAAACGCAAGAAGCGTGATGGGATCACATT
>VYZM01019465.1:2190054-2221453 GCA_013398915.1 Dromas ardeola | reverse complement strand
CCGGCGGGGGCGCGCGTCACTGCACTCACTGCTGCCGCCTTCCGGCCATGATCCGGTACTGCAGATGGGGAGTCGCGCATGCGCAGTACAGCGCACGCCGCTGCGCTTCCTACTGTCGCTCGTTTTACCCAAATGTTGGTGGTTTTTTTTTCGCTGTCCCATATTATTCAATCTGGGGGGGTTCAGCGCTTTTCCACAACATAAAAGTCGTCGGCCTTTAGTTTTGGGCATGAGATCCTGGGATTCTTTGCTTTCCGGATGCGCAAATCGAGGTAGATCTGGCTTTCCCGGGAGCCCGAAACTGGCATTTTTTTTTTGGCCTTTTCCCGCCGCCGAGGATGGCGCCCGGCAACCGCCCGTGCGGGGCCGGCGCGCTTGGGTCGCCGGGGCGTGGCCAGGGAAGGCCGGCAAATGTGGCCGATACGCCGAAGAGGCGTGGCCTGTGAGAGTCAGGAGGCGGGGCTCTGCAGTTCCACGCTTTGCGCGCCGAGCGCCCGCCAGCCCTGGGCACGTGAGGCGGCAGCGGCGTTTCGTTACCGGGAGGCAGCAACGGGTTCGGCGACACAGCCCCGCGGGCACCGCGATATCGCATTGCCGGTACCGGCGGATGGCAGCGCGCAGCACAGGGATGCCAGCGGCGCCTGAGCCGCAGTACCGGGATTTGGTCGCTGGGCGGCAGCAGCGAGCAGGGCCTGGCGTGCGTTCCCGGGCTGAAATTGTAAAAAGTCAGTGCACTAAGAAAATACTAAGAAAATGCTAAGAAATACTCAAAAAATAAAAACAGTGAACGGGAGAGAAGTAGATAAAAAATTATAAAAGCGATGGGTTTTAGAGAAATAGAAGAAACAGATTAAAAATAGCGACAGCGAACTAAAATGCAGACATAGACGTTTTAAAAAGCAAGGGCAGTAAGACAGCGAACAGAATAAAAGTAGACAGAAAATTATGAAAGAAACTGTGTTTAAGGAAATAAGGAAAAACTAAAAAATAGCAACAGTGAACTAAAACGGAGACACAGAAAATCTAACAAGTGATGGCGAAGAAGCAAGAGAAGGAGAAAAAAAGACAGCGAAGGGAAAAAAAGTATGCATAGAAAGAACTTTTATAAAGCCATGGGAAATAAAGGGAAAAAAGAAAAAACAGGGACAGCGAACTGAAATGGAGACATAGAAAGAATATCTAAAGAATGAAGGCAGTAAGGAAAGACAAGAAATAATTAAAAAATAAAGCCAGTGAAATAAAGACAGCGATTGGGATAAAAGCAGACAGAAATTTTTAAAAGGAACGGTGATTAAACAAATACATTAAAAATAGCAACAGCAAACTAAAACGGAGATGTAGAAAGAAAATTTAAAAAGTGATGTCACCTAAGGAAAAACAAGAAGAAATAATAAAAAATAGAGACAGCTAATGAGATAAAGGTAGATTTTCCAAGTCAAACGATTGAGAAGAACTAAAAAATAGCAACAGCCTGCTAAAATGCAGATATAGACAGAAATCTTTTAAAGCGATGGCACTAAGGCAAGATAAGAAACAATTAAAAAAGCAGTGAATGGGATAAAACTAAGCCTAGAAAGAAAACTTAAAAAGCGATAAGCTTTAGGGGAGAGGGCAAGCCTGAAACACCATAGGAAGAAAACTTAAAAAGCAACAGCACTAAGGAGAGACAACAAATAGTTAAAACATAAATACAGGGAAATGAAGACAGCAAACAAGATAAAAGTAGATAGAAAATTTTAAAAGCAATGGGGACTAAGGAAATAAGGAGAAAATTAAAAAATAGGGTCATCAAACTAAAACGGAGACATAGAAAGAAAATCTAAAAAGCGAGGTCACCACGGGAAGAGAAGAAATAATGAAAAAAAATAAAGATACCAAAGGGAAAAAAGTAGGTATAGAAAGTGACAAAGATTGGGGAAATAAAGGGAAAAAATAAAACATAGGGACAGCAAAGTAAAAGAGATATAGGAAGAAAATTTAAAAAGTGAGGGCTCTAAGAAAAGACAAGAAATAATTAAAACATAAATACAGCAAACTAAAGGTAGTGAAGGGGATAAAAGCAGACAGTTAATTTAAACTTGTTTTTACTTTAGAAAATGCAAACCCTTATTTTAAGCTGTTAAAAGCGTTTGAGGTTACAGGAGGCGCCGTGTCCCCTAACGGGTCCCGGAGAGGGGAGCGGTGTCTCGGCGCACGGGCGATGAGGACGGGCCCCCCCGGCCGCGCTCCCCGCTGCTGCGCCAACATCGCGCCCGACCGCCAGCGCCGCGACTGACGACTGCATCTCCCGGGGCGCCGCCGTGTCGCGACAAGGCGCGCTCGGTCTCCGTCCCGTCCCGTCCCGTCCCGGAAGCGCCTTTGGCGCACAGACCTTCCGGAGCGCCGGCGCTGCCCCGGCCCTGACGGTGCGGCTGCGGCTGCCGCTCTCCCCGCGGCTTGCCCCGCTACTGCCGCTGCGGCCCGGCCCCGCTCCCGGCCCGACTCACCCAAGGCTCCCGCGTCCCCTCCGGCAGCCTCGCCTCGCTGCCGGGCGGCCCCTCGCCAGCGCTGCGGCCCCGCCGCTGCCACTTCCCCGGCTCGACGGGTCTCGGGCGCACGACTGTCCCCTGGGGCAGCGCACCCTGACCCATCGCCCGCAGCAGCGGTCCGGGCCACCAGAGCTGCCGTCATTGGAAACACGTGAGCCACCGCCATTAGCCCCGTCAGGGTCAGCGGGGTCTGCCAAAGCAGCCGAGGTGTGCCCCAGCTCCTGGAAATGGCACGCTGAAAGCCAACTAGAGAGACCTGGCTTGTACAAGGAGACGTAGTATTGAGAGGGCGAGAGAACAAATGGAGAAGTTTGCAGTGCAACAAAAGGGAAAAAGAGAGACACCAGGAGATGACACGTAAATGGATGACTCTGGGAGCATAGAAAGGCAAAAGAATGGCCCAGCAACATGCGAGAAGGAAATCAGGATACGCCGAAGCACACCAAAAAGCACCTGCAAAAGTCTGAGACAGAAAAGAAGGCTAAACAGAAAACTTTGTCACACCTTGCATGAAAAATGACAGGCCTGGGTACACACCAGCATGTCCCCAGTGCATGCAGTGGGGCTCACTGGGGCTGACGGGAAGTCACCTGTCTCTGTGGAAATTCCAGCTCCCACCCCCGCCACCAAAGGCCCCAGGCCTTGGCACCAGGCACACCAGGAATGTCTCAGGATGCTGACAGTTAATCCAGGAGCAGCTTTCAGGACCTTGCACAGCACTGGAGGGACCTTGGCTGCCCCCAGGATGCGAAGAGTTCATAACTGATGAATGTCCATGGCAACGTGAGAGAAATCCTCTGTTGCCCTGTGAACAGCACAGGCGTTGCTCTAGAACCTTAAGGAACCTTAAAATGGTCCAAAAGCCCTAAGGACTCATCCCTATCTCATCAGACACAATGCGTAACATCCTCCCTGGAACTCTGTGTTGAGACACTTTTTACTGATTGCAAAGGGACATGGATTGAGTATCCCCCACAGGAAGCTGCTGCCAGGCACAGCCTCGGTGGAACGCCTGAGAGCCAAGCCTGCGGGCGCTCCACTCATGGTTGTGTACATCAGAGACTGTGGGTGCTGAGGCCAGGGGAAGTCGGGCAGCGTGTGAGTCCAGCCCCACAGAAAGGAGGCAGGTGGCCCACGTCTCGGTCACTTGGACACTCAGAGCACCTCTGGGGAAGCATCCTTGCTGAGGGCTGTTTGTGCCAGCTGAGAAGGGCACAATGAGAGGTAGTGGTTGGAAGCTGAAATGAAGTACATTCAAACTGTAGAAAGAAGTTTGTTTGGTTTTCCTCCGTGGGAGGAATCAACTGTTGGAAGAACTTGTCTAAGGAGGTACTGGATTTGCTATTGCTTGGAGTTTTCCAATCAATATTATATATCTGTATGAAATCAAAGTGCTGTATTTACTATGATGAGGCAGTTTGACCACTCTGTCATTTGTCCTAAGTTTAGTTAGCTGAATGTACTCAAGGGCAGTAGGAGTTTACTTCTTTCTACTATGGATGATCTGGAGTTTTTGTTTCATCAGCCACCTGGGAATGACAGACAAGTGGGACAACTGAAAATTTGTCTAGGGGAGTTAAGTCAGTGTCACAGGCCTTGAGACAGCAAAGGATATTTGAGGGAAAATGTTAGTAAAATCTTAGCTGTATGCTATTAGCTAGCAGGCCCTGCCTGAAGAAGGAAATCATCCCATGCCCACTTCTCTTAGGATGGGACCAAGCAGTTTTCTCTGGTGGGAAAGTTCCTGCCCTCCGCTGCTTGCACTCGCCCTGGCCCTGCAGTTAATTCAGTGCCTCCTCCCTGGTTTGGTAGTTCTGGTTTCAGTGACGCTGTGCTGTGACACCATTACTCCTAGCTTGCTTTCTTTACACAAACAAACAAAAAAACCCTCTGTCATGGGGATTATCTCCATTATCTAGTTTATACTGTGAGTGCTTAGACCATTGTAGCAGCTCTGTAAAGAGAAAGGGATGGGACAGTGAGAAGGAAGTACCTATCCTAGCTTCGGTGCCTGAACAAACCTGCCTGTGTATGTCACCCTGACGCCAGAAAGAGAGAACGGATATGCCCAGCCTGGCTGAGCTACCCTTTGTCAAAGCTAAATTAGCACTTGGCCATAGCTGGCTTCCGGCCTGCAGGCAAAATGCCAGTACCCTGGCTCAGTTTTTATGTATTTGCAAAATATAACACAGAATATCCACTTCTCTGCTCCTGCATCCAAAGTAAGGGAGTGAGAATATGACAAGCAACTGAGAGCACTTTGCAGATTGATGGTCCTAGAGGAGTTTTACTCATGTTGTCTGGTGTTTCAGAGAGTTGTTTTGAGAAATTCAGAAGATGTGATGAAGTCATGATGACTGTGTGTGTTTGAGGCCGGAGTCACACAGTATCGTTTTAGCTGTGTTCCTCAGCTGCTTTATTTGGCTTGTATTGCAGGTAACAATTACAGTTATTTTGTGGGTGGTAGGTCTGGATTAAGAGGCCCTGACCCACCTTGGGAGGCATTAATGTCCTGTCCGTAGTTCTGAGAGGGTGCGTAAAGTGATTGAGTTGTAAAACAGAACACTCGAGGACATTTTTCTTTAAAGCCAAGTAACTCTCTTGATGTACTCTATCTGGCAGCACCACACAGCTGCTGTGGCTGTGGTAACCTTTGCTCTGAGGGGACAGAAGTGAGCAGAATGAAGTGGTGCTGGCGTGGAAGTGGCCTCAGGAGCTGCTGCTGAAGGAAGTACTGCTCATTCAAATCCTTGCAGTCTGACACATCCTGCTTGACTTCCTTCTGTGCTGTTAGTCTCGACTGAGGACAGAGTACATGGAATTTAGGTTCAGTAGTATTTACCTTGTGCTGTCTCTTGGACACTGGAAGGGTTTTGCAGACTCTTGCTTGCTGTCCGTTTAGATGTCACTGACCTTTCTGAGTGTGTGGGTATAGGACACCCATGATGGGGCTGTCAAACACAAGAGCTTTTCCAAGAGCTGTTTCACTGTAGCTTCCTCCGTCTTGACTGCCAGATTCACACAAGAGGCATGCCTGCTCTACTTTGTTGCATGGGCAAGGGATCTTCCCCACAGAGGCTTTTCTGCATTGCACGTTTACTTAACCAGTCTCTTCTCTGGAGAGAAGGCAGGGCTTCTTGACTGTTAATAACCTTCATTTGGAGCTAGTTGTTGTCTTTCTCAGGAAAATTGTGACATGGTCGGAGGCTGAGCCTACCCTTAGAAACACAGCATGATTGATGAGGTGATCTGTGGAGCACATGCCATTTCCAGAGAGGATTCAGTGACAGTTACTTGGTTTGTAGGAAGACAGCTGGTGACAGCTGGCAAGTTTATCCTTTTATCATTGTGGGTGTCAATACTGCTGTTCTTCCCTTAGTTCCATTTCCATGCGTGTCAGTGCTGTATCTGCGCTGATTAAGTGCAGAGGATGAATTCACTTACTTGTTATTTCAGCCTCCCATAGATCCAGATCCTCTTAACGAGTCTATCTGGCAGACACAAGAGGGGAGCTTGTTTGGGGTTTTTTATCTTTTCACCGCCACCACCTTTTTGTAATTTGATTGATAAGAGATAATTCTATAACTCCATTTTCACTCCTGCTGAAGCTATAGTATCATGCCTAGCAGGGAGAGCTGCAAGCGAATGAATGCACATTGCATTCAGCTCTCAGGATTAGTTTCCCATCTGTCCATCTGCATCGTGGCACAAAATTAGAAAACAGTCCTTCCAGCATGCAGCTCTGCCCTGCATTTCCCCCAACCGAGTTATTGAATCCCCAAATTGTCAATTTTGTCATCTTCTCAACTGTCTTCCCAGCCAACAAACTACATGTGAAAAGAAACTGCCTGTAAGCCATAAAAAATATAACTACGAGTATGGAATGAAAGCTGAGCTGAGCTTCCTGTTCTTTTCACAGCAGTCTTATTCCTGAGCAAGTCTTATTCCTGAGCAACTTACTCGTGTGGTTTGCAGAGTTTTGGTAACAAAATGGGGAGGGGGACCAGAAGGAATGTTGCTCCTGTTTTTCCTGCAGCCTTATGTTCTGGGCCTTTGGAGTCTGAAATGATATATAGCCTGGTCAGTCTTCCTGTTAAGCACTGTAGCACAGCCTGTGATTTTCACCGATCTCTGCTGATAAAGTATTTTGGTTGCATTAACCCATGTGTATCAGCCACTTCTTAGAGTTGTTCTGATGAAGCGCAGACTTTTTAGAACTCAGCTCACCTGTGGCTTTCTCATCGCCCCACCAGCACTGACTCTGGTATCATTTTTTATTTCCAGTTCGCAGATTCTGAAATGCAGAACCCTCTTTCTGTCTTGTTCCCTGCCCACTACACTTGCTACCTGTCGGCACTCACCTTACACAATCAGAATGCTCTTGAGGACTGGGACGGACCTGGTTCTCTGTACTGCCTCAGGTATGATGGAGTCCTGATTCTTTATTGAATTTCCTCACTGACTGGGTAAATTACATAACTTATGTTATGTAGGAGCCCAGAACAGGCATTCCCAGATGTTTTGGGTCATGAGTGAATGTACTTTCTTGCAAATGGCCAGCCACTGTTCCCTTTAAATTTGTAATGAGAACAGTATATGATGATACCGTTCCATGGGCCTGCTGCGAATCATTTACCTGCACCCTTCTGACTGCCGATGGGCTGCAGAGCATGGTTGGGAATGCCAGTGAGATGATCTAAGTGTCCCATCTGGTTTTAAAATCTAGTGAGTGAGAGCTATAGGCATTACTTTAACTTTCATAGTCGTGCCTGATATGTTTAAGCAGCACAGAGGCTACTTCTAAGAGTCTTCAGAATGTCTTTTGTGTGGTAATAAATTAGTAAGAATGTAGTAAATACTGTGGAATGGGAATATTTACAGAGTATGTATTTTCTCACAAAGCTCTGAAAGGCTCGATAAGGGAGGAATATCCCTGCTGCTCACTGAGATACGACTCCCTGAGACAGAACGCAACAGATGTTTAACAACCTTTACAGTCCCCGGACACTAATTCAGGACCAGGTCTGAAGAGTACTGTGTACAATGGAAAGCAAGACTGGAAATCTAAAAAATGTCAGAAGAGAGTTATTCCTAAATGGTAGGTGGGCCAAAATAGAAGTAGTGACAGTGTCCAAAAAGAGCCAGTGCAAGCTCTTTCCTTCTGTTTTTTGTCCAAGTAATGGTGCCTCTGTTGACACAAACCTCTCAAACACCCTGCAGATTGAACAGGGGCTGTTGCCAGAGAGGAGCATGATACCAGATTAATCGCTGCTTGCTCCAGAGATTGGCTTGCATTTTTCATGTTGGCTCGGCTTGGTTTGGCTTGCATTTTCATCATTACTCTGATTACATTCCCAGTTGGGTCAGTAGGTACCTTTGGAAAGAAATAATTTGCATTCTTCACTGAGGCGTAATTTATGGATTCCTGACTCATAGGTTGTAGTCTTCTGTCTGAGTAGTATGGGAGGAGGAGGAGGGCAGGGAAGATCACTTCATTTGGACTTTATTTCTCCCCTTCCCAAGTTGTGGGCTTTCTAACAGTTTGTTGGCTGCTGCAGAGCTGCTCGAGGGAGGTGACCAGATGTCTGCATTTTGCCTGTACTGTCTGGATTACAGGATGGTACCCAGTGTCCTGTTGAAAATTTCTACAAGGTTGGGGGTTTTTTTCTATATTTTATTTGGGCTACAAGACTTTCCTTGTCTCTCCCTTTCAGTGATATCCAGAACCAAGGCAGAGCCTTAGTAGACCAGGAGCAATCCTGCACCCATGTCACCTAAAAGGGAGGTGCCACCGTAGTCTGCGGGATGCTTCTTCTGTTACAAGCTTGTTAAAGGAATCTAAGGGGTGAGTTAGTCCTCAAGGGGAATATTTTCCATAAGTGAATATCACAGCCTGTCTGTACTCTGTCTAACACTTTAAATATCTAGTTCCTAGAGTTCATCTTCTTTCTCATCCAACTATTCACTATGTGAGAGAGGCCCCCTACTCCTGTTAGACAGCGCTATAAAGAGCCTGATATCCTAGAGTTAAAGATCTCATTCACCAAAAGCTGAAACCCAAACCATTAACTGCGGTTGTTTTCCTGAGAAATGGCTTCTCTCTCTCTCTCTCCCCTCTCTTCTCTCTTCTTTTTTAAACTAGTCAGTGCAGTTGCAGTTCTTGCATTAGTTGGTTGATTGTAGCTCAAATTGCAGATTTTACTTCCCTCTGCTTTACTCTGACCACTATGTAATCTCAAGATGCCAGAGATATGCCATGTCTTACTCTCAAATGCTATGCTCTCAGGCATTTGTATTCCGTTCTGTTCTCTGGAGATGCTTATGCTGTACACTTTATCATATGGGGTGCCTTCCAGTCGTGCACCAAGTAAGGTGGTTAACATCTGTCACTCTTTCTTTCTGAACTCTTCACCTTCCCTGGGGGAAAAGAGTGTGCCATGGAAGTTCTGCTTTGTAGAACATTTTGGCTCTGGACTTTCTCTTGGGAAGATTTGAGATTATTTATTTTGGTGTGCTTTTAATTTTTCTACAGCTCTAGGTTAGGGGAGACACATTCAAAAGAATGCAACTTGTTCTTGGAAGGGCAGGAGAAGAGATGAGTGGTGGTCCTAGTTTCTGGAGTGTGATTGAGAGCATTGGGAATGTTCGTTTCATAGATTTGAATCAGCCTGTAAGAAAGGCCAGTTTTCAAAGCAAGGAAACGGTCTATAGTCATCTTGATCGCTGAATCATAGTACGCAGAAAATGTAATGTCTCAGATGTGGCAAACACTAAGTGCAATACAGCCTCTGGACTGGACTGTGAGATTAAAATGAATGACAGCTTTGAATGTGTGGGTTGAGAGTGCTGAGGAGAGGCAGAGAAAGAGGTCATTGTGATCTGTGGGGAAAGCAGGAGTTGCTTCCAGAATTTGAGTGTGGGTCAGGGCACACATTTGAAAGTTGAGCTGTGTAGTTTTCCATCTGATCTTCCTAGCTTACAATAACAAAGACAGTGAGTACGATGTGAATCTTGAAAAATATTTAATATGCAATGATATTTTGATTAGGTTGAGGAGCTTTTTGGCATTTGCATGCACAGTGGGTATGGATGTAGTCAGTACCTACCTTCCCAGGCTTTGCGTGATCCCCTTGATGGAACTGTAAGTGGCAGTATTCATATTTTACTTACTTCATATTTTACTTACTTTAGGCTTTGGTGCGTCATTTAAAAGTCTATGTCTCCCTAAGTCTCTCTGTCTTGTTGATGGAGTGAGAGGTTCGTCCAAAGAGCCATTCAGAGTACCTAGATTTATGCCAAGTCTAGCCATCTTAAATGCCTTTGTAGGTGCTATGTGACTATAATTCAAAGACCTTTGGCTTTCTCTTTATCTTAGCTTGTTATTGAAGCTACCCTTTCTGCATTCAGGTTTCTCATGGGTTCTCTGGGCTTCAGTGTTTAGGAAGCATCTCATTCAGCCATCTGCTCAAGGCAGTACCCTGCAACTTGGAAAGTCATTCATGCTTGGTGTTAATAGATTTGTCTTTTCCATTGACGTGGGAAATACTAGGTACCAATTCCTTTCATCAGACATGGATGGAGCAGATTCAGAATTATAAGAAAATGTTTCAGAGTCGATTTGGTTTTGGTAGGATTCTGCTGAAAGTGCTAAAGGTGACCTCAATTGCTAGGGATGGACCATAGGTGCAGATTTGAAGGGACAGTAACCTCTAGCAAGGAGAAGAGGAAGCAGTGGATGAGCAGGAACATGTTCGATAGGAGTTTGAATGACTTGACCGAGGTCATGCACCAAACCCACAGCAGAGCTGGAACAAGAATCAAAGCTACCTTTTTTTTCTGGAACATCTTCATCTTGGGACCTTCAGCCATTCATTTCAACACTCCAGTGAGGTGCTATGCAGCACAGAAGTGGGGGCTAAGAGACTGGATTGATTACTTGTTTACCAGAATCTCTTTACTTAGGCACATCCATTCAAAGTGCAACCTTGTAATCACTGTCCATCTGATCTCAGTGTTTCTCACTGATCGTTGTCAAATGCATGCACAGTGATACTGTGGTTGTAAGTCACAGTGGGCATCTTGTTACAAAGCTCGCTGTTTTGTAAAGACGCAGAATCATCATGCTGGTAATAGCATCATCTGTCCGTTTCCCGCTCCCCTCCCCACCCCTTTCTTGGCTGTCTGTTTGTATGTATTTGTTGAAAATAATATCACTTTGCCATAAAGAGCGCAGTGTCCCATCTGCGACTCGTATTACCGCATTTTATTTGCTCCTGCTGTCACATAGCCCCCACAGGTCATAATTCACTGTGGGTGTCATCACAGAACAACCTTGCTGGCCCTGTTATTGTTACTTGGCCCAGAAAGATGAGTTGCTGACCTTTCCCAAGCACTATTTCTGTTGACTGCTAAAAACCTTCAGAACAAAGTTGCGTGTTTCTTAGTGGTGCAAGCCAGACTCTATCTGCCTGTGAGCTTTGTGAATCTTAGCATATCCGTGAAGATAGCTCCAGGTATTTCAAAGGAGAGCCTGGTTTACTCTGCATATACTCTGAGGAAGAGTAAGCTTCAGGCCCTGACTCCTGGTACTATGTTAATCACATTCACGTAGCTTCTGGTTTGCTTGTAACAGATGAGTGAGCTCACCTCTGCTTCCGAGCTCCTGTGTAGAAGGTGTACTGCAGACCACCACGTAGACTGCCTACTGGTGTGGGCAGCCCAGTGCTGGTCTACGCTGCAAGGAGCTCATTAGGAATACAGTAGCAGGGCTGGAAAAAAGGCATTGTATATTCCACTGGTTTCACGATAACAGTTGCCAAATGCCTGATATTCTGCTCTGCATCTCAACTCTTTTGGGTATTACTTGCAATGCTAATTTGGAGCAAAGCTCCCAAGCTGTACCAAGCCGCACAGGATACAAGTAAAGGAACTGCCAGCTCCACAATCCTGCAAATTATGTAAGAAAACCCCACCTTTCTAAATACATCATGGGGGATGAGATGGGAGGAATTTCTGGAAAGATTTGATGTTGAATATCAATGCATTTGTTCTGCCTTAAGTAACAGGAAACTCGGGCTTGTTCTTATAGCAGGTTTGCATTAAGTAGATAGGTGTATCATCAGAAGAAATCTTTAGCATTGTTTTACTTCACTGGTAATACAGTTCAAGAATTTAAGAGAGGGTAATCACCTTGAGATTGTATCTCACCACTGCCCTCCTTTTATTGTTGGTTGTGGGTTTTTTTCTGTTATTTATTCCCAGCTGTTTCTGGGAATATACTGAAGTGGCCTTTAAGTTTAGTATCTGCTAGAAGATTTTACGTGTTTTCAGTGCCAAAATTTATGTGTCCAAATGATGCTCTGGTATCCTTGTTATTAGAGCGGCTTGCTATAGCTGAAACGTAGTCTCCCTGCATGGTTCTGACTAGTTCCTTGACTGCAAATTTATAAGCAGCTGACATAGCTTCCTTTTTAGCTCAGAAGTCCCTGAACAGCAATAAAGGGAGAACAGAGATAGTGAATTAGAGCATGTGTAACTATTTATGAAGGATCACATATGAAGCCAGGGTTGGAGGCGATGGTTCAGTGGAAGCAAAATGTTGACTCCATTGAGGTCAAAGCAGTTACATCGGGATTCATCTGTAACCCCCATTTATTTTTGGTTTCCCTGTTAACATTCCTTCTTATGTACTTATAGCACGCCCCTCCCAGTATTCCCCTCACCCACTCAGTTTCACTGTCCTTTCTCATGGCAGAGTGTTGGGGCTCTGGTTTAACTTCTAGTTAGATATTTAAAAAAAAAAACACCCAAAACCCCAAAAAAACCCCAAACCGAAAGGCACCTAACTGCCATTGCTGTCGGCGGAACCTGGCTGGGAAAAAGTCCTAATAAATCCAGTACTTAGTATGTGCAGTCTTCAAAATCAAGACCAAGGCCTACATTCTGATTTTAAAGATACAACTGTAAGTCTCAAGTAACTCTGCAGGAACTGATAGAATAATTCCACATTTACCCTATCATTATAGCTGAGACTGGAATTTGCCCTGTTATCTTTTAAATTAACAGCATAGCATATGCATATTTACCTTGATTAGGAGCTTCAGATCATTCCTTCCATTATGTTTAATGCAAATATACAAGGTCTGGGTTCAGTCTTCAGTAGAAGTCTTTCCCAACCTTTCAGAAATTGTACTGCAAACCTCACATGGCTGCCTTTGGTAAATGTCTGACTCTGTTGCCAATTGCTGGTGCAGTCAGTGATTTAATGAACATTAACCATGTCACCTGTGTCACACAGGCTAAACCGCCACAGCAGCCAAGGGTACAGTTCTCCTGTTGAAGGAAGAGAGCTGACTGCTCTCTCTTTGTGACTGTACCAAATTTGTACAGGTTTGCCATAGGCTGTGAGCATGTTTTAACACTTGCGATCTCCCTCCAAAAGGAGATGTAATGAAATCGATTCACTGTAGAACAAGAGAGGGACAGATCATAGCAAGCTGGGAAGGATAACAAGCCAGAAAAACTAGAGCATTCAGGAAAAAAGGAAAGCCCAGTCGGGAAAAGAGACAAGTCAGACCACTATCCAAGCGGTGGGAATTCTATGTGGTACACAGGAATGTGTTGGAGGGTTTGTGAAGGATGCTTGAGGACCCCATCAACCAGCATTATCAGACAGGAAAGCCACTATCAAGCCCTGGTGTGATAAATGGTCAAAGAGCCCTGAAGAGTTCCATAATGGAAGCTGGAGTAGTTATGAGGTGTTTGGGGAATGCAGAGTGAGATAATGGGGTACCTAGCAGTAGATTACACCCGAGGCGTGAGCAAGAACAGCATGCTGCTGGTCTCTTGACATTCCTGAAGCTCTCCAGGTGCTTGGGAAAGGCCTTTCTTGGAATGAAGACAAAGGCAGACTGCAATTAGCTGATTTGGGAACAAAGCATTGGCCATTTTAGCTGGAGTTTTGCATGTCTTTTGCCGACTCCACAGGGGGAGCTCCCCAGCCATGGATGCATGCAGTTGGGGTGTCCCAGCCGGAATGTTGGGATGTTAACTACAGAGCTGTCCTCTTCCCATAGTGTTGAGCGACCCTTCTCCTTTCAAATGCAAAATCCAAAGGTCAATTACTACAGTAGCAAGTTTTCATCCTCCCTCCCAGGGATTTGCTTGTAAGACCCTCGGCCTGGGTCTCACAGCGCACCAGAGCCCCATAAGACTTGCTGTTACTTCTCCCATTTGCCCACATCTGCCCTGGTCTTGGAATTTCCAGTGGTGTCACCTCTGGCCCCCAGACTGGGTAAGCTGAGTGCTGTGGAAAATAATGGCTAATAATAAGCCACATTGTAAGATGCTGTGCATGATGAAGCAGGTGCTAAGGAGGAGATGTGATTAAGGAGTGGGTTTTGGTGAAGTGACTGTAGATTTTTTCCGCTTCTTCTGTAACAGAGTGCTTTGAGACAGGTGCTGACAAAAAATGTCCCATTGCTGAGGCCTTCCCCTCGGCTGGCAGTCCTGTGTAAGCTGGAGCTAGGCCAGAGTATCAGGTTGCCTTCTGCCATGAAAAGCTAGAACTCTGATCTGGAAAGAATTGGAACTGCCTGTGGAATGCTGTCAGACACACGATCAGATAGCAATTTGCTGAGGACAGGATGACCGGACCTCAGTGTTATCCAAGATCAGTATTGAGAAAACAAAGTTTGCAGCCATGGCAGCGACTACTGTCTCTTAAATGTTACCCTTTATGGGACTTGGCACCCTGAAGTGTAACAGAGACTGTTAGTCCTTCTTGTGGTGAGTGAACAGAGACAAAGGAGCTGAAAGACCTTGCACAAATTGGGGAATGGATGCTTCTTTTGCTGCCTGTGGATATATGTGATTGCCTTGTGTGTGAGCTCTGTTACTTTCGGCCATCGTCATTTCAGTGTTGTGATAATTCCCAGTGCCAGGCAAGGATGACACAGAAAAGTTGCCTGTCAATTATGTTAAATAACTGAGAACTCTTGGCTATCAGCCTACACAAAGTGATTGTTATCTTCAGCTGTTTTCAAGTAAACTTTCCGGATTAAAACTAATGACCAAGATAAATCACTAAGAATATAACTGATTTTTAATATTTAGAATGCTTATGCTCCTTTAATTGCTATAATCTTTTAGTTTCACATGCCATCAGGCTGTGAAACTTCATCTGAGCAGTCATTGTTCATGTGCGCTCAACTCATCCCATTTTAGAATCAGCTTCTGTTATTTAAACTATCCAAAGTCTTTCTACACCTAAGGCACCTTTTTAAATCCTTGTTGCATAAATTCTGGTGGATTACTTTGCTTTTAGATTAGTCCATTTTAGTACGTTGTGTCTTCTCAAGGTCTAAAATGAGTATGACTTAGGACGAGTCTAGAAAGAACTTATTTTCAGATGAGGGTTCCCCAGCTCGTGCGTCAGCTCACAAATGCCCATGGGCACAGCTACGCATGTTATGTGGGCAAATGGTACCAGTCATACAGACACATGCATGCTCCTGTCAGAGTCTGTAAGATATAGTGAATATTGACCAGATTTGCTATATCGTTCTGATTATTCCATCACACTCATGGGATTTAATTTAGGTTTCTTTTCCTACCTTCCAGGCTCTCCCACCTTTTCTTTCCCCCAGATCCTCTGCGTGGGAACTTGATGTTGAAACACTACTGGAAGCAGTTGCATGAAAGGCAGTTCTCCTGTTGTCCCGAATGACAAGACCGTAGTGGGGAAAGTGATGACTAGTGAGGCAAGAGAAAGATTTTATAAGGTAATAGAGAAAAAGGCATGGAAAGGATTGAGAAAAGCTATAGATGAAAGAACAGGAGAGAAAAGGCAAGCTATTGAAACAAGCAAGGAAAAATGGTATTTCACTTTCTCCCTCAATGTCTCTTGGGGGGAAGAAGGATGGTGACACTTAACAAAGAATGGAAAAGTCATCTGAAACTTACCAAGTTGCCAGATCATTGTGAGAATAAAGGGAGCCTATCCCCTTCCTCAGCTGGACAGAAGAACTCCACAATCAGTGGGCTACGCCTCCCTACTCTTCTTACACTGGTTTCATCCAAGTACAGCCCCACCAGCTTTGGAGGGATACCTCCTCTGGTCGATGGGAGTAAACAGACAAGCATCTATTTTCAGATGCTGGTTAGTGGGAGATGATAGGCATGATCCCAGGCTTCCCTTCAGAGGAGTAACTTCCAAAGGTTGGAATGTGGAAAGTCCTCTGATATATCAGCTTGTTTTCTGCAATGCGTAATTGTTGTTCCAGGTGTAAAAGTCATCAACAGTGCTGTCCAGGAAGATCAGTTCACAGAACCCAATAATATATCCAGGCTACTGTGGAGTAGGAACCTACTTCTCTCTTTAAATGATCCTGGCTTTTTAAAGAAGCCTTACAGTAAACTGAAGTCACATCCATTTCCTGTCACGCCAGTTAAGCCTCAGTAGTCCCAGAGATTCAGTAGCTTGCCCAATGATTGCTGGAAAGTCAGAAGCAGAGGGAAGACCAAAGTCCAATTGCTAGTCCCTGCTCTGACTGGTCTGCTAACATGAATGAAAAGAGACTCAAGGAACTGGAACAGTTCACAAAAATAAGACAAACTTACAAATGACGTCCAAAGGGGAACAAATCTGAAGTAAGGAAATCTGACAGCAAAGCACTTACCATATGCAGCTGTAGTGCACAATTGATTTTAAGGGCTCTGGAATTATGACTGCAGCGTGCTGTATCAGCACGCGACACACTGGAAAATCACATCGAGGGCACTAGCAGTCCTTCCGCGTGTGCACTTGCCTTCTAGTAATAATCATGTTTCACACAGTAAGTGCAAAGCCTCTGATCTTTTGCATGTGCATTGATGTGGTTTGCACTTGCTTTGGCACTGCACATCTACGTTTCTTGTGTCACGCTGAAGTACAGCAAAACACTCAGCAGTATCTTTAAGAACAAAGCCAATCAGATGCAAATTTGGCATCCTTTTGAGTCAGAGTTCAAGTGGACATATATGCATTACAGCGATGCAGTCATTTCCTCAGCTTTTCCTGGGGCCATGAAGCTGACCATTTAATCCAGCGCTTTTACAAGCAGTATTTTTCAGCTCTGCTTTGACGCTGCCAGTGATTATAGTATGTTTTAAACATATATGCTGGTTAATCCAAGCTGTCTTGTTGGCAGCAACCTAGAACTTTGAATCTTGTTCTCTAACTTCATCTTCTCGTTGGTTAGAGGATTAATTTTGGAATACAAATGACAGCAAGCAGGAGTCAGACACGGAAGATGCCAGGCACCGCTTGCTGGCATAGGGAACAGTCTCCTTGTGGAAGGCTTGAGCTGTTTTTCAGGTTGCTGCTGAAACTCTGGTTGACTGGAACCTGTCAGAGGAAGGGGAACGAGGCAATGTAAGCTGACAAAATGTCACGTCCAAACAGCTGGACATGTATCCTGGCGGTCAGTCATAGTCAATCAGGATTCCAAGCCTAAACCTGTGAATGTGCCGAGAGCTGATGGGTTAAGCTGGTGGTTAGAATGGCATGCTGCCATATGAATGACGCCGGTGTATAACTACTTCTTCTGTTATAGGAGTACTGAGAGCTCCCAGTTATGCCAGATGCCACCTGGTAATTCACAGGGTAAAAAACAGTCTGTGACCAAAACAGCTGACTGGCATATTCAGCAAAACAGTCAGCGGAAGGTGCTTTACCTCAGAGGATGTTATTAGCTGTATTCTGCATATAGGGGAACTGAGGTAGAGGAGGGATGAAGATGTCTAGCGCAGAGTGGCTGAATCTACTTGGGCTACCGCATTAAGTGGTAGCATTTCTCACCCTTAATCCACTGCACCTCTATGTCCAGTCTGTACAGTGCATTTCGAACTTTTTTGGAAGCAAATCTTGGTGGTGACTGTTGTTAGTATGAAAGGGTGCTTTCTGTAATAAATGCCAAGACTGCTTCTTGCAGGAAAAGCCTGGCATGGCATCCCGTACATCACTGGCATATCTACTGACTTGGCCATCAGGATTTCACGCAAGCCATCTTTACAAAGCACAGCATCTGGCAACGGGCAGAAGCTGGTTGATTGTTTTCTTTTTTTAGCCAGTTTCCCAGTACAGAGTGGAAAATGGCCAATGCCATCAGAATCGGCAGAGGACAGGGGGATGTTAGGGTGGGGTTTGGCAGAGAACAAATGAGCAATAGTGAAGACACTGCCATGTGACCTACTTCTTGCAGGGAAAATCAATTCTGTACCTTCTCAGAGCACTCCCAGCTGGAATGCCAGGAAGAGGAATAGCAATGCTTTTGGCATATAAATTGCAGTCAGGACTAGGATAAACTGAGGAAGGACTGGCATAATTGGAAGAGTGCATGTTTGCTTTGTCGGAGGAATATAAACAATAATGTTCTCCCATTGCAGATCCAATGCAGGCTTGCTACAAAATTGTCTGCCTTATGAACAAACTGCCCTTGCACAGCAGTAACCTCTTACTCATCGGTATGAAGTGCACACCCATACAGATGCTCGGATTAAACATTAGAGACACCTTTTGCCAAGGGCTGAAACACTCATGCAGTAAGCCTTTCTGTGGGAGTCTTCTCCAAAAGAATGCATTTTGCAGGTCACTGGAAAATGGAGAGTCAGCAGGCGCAGGAGCAGATGCCTGCTAGAATAAAAAGCCTGCCACGTTTTGACTCCGAAACTTTCAAGTGTCCCTGTGTGCTTGCCTCCTGGCTGTGTTTGAAGGTCATCTGTGTGCAGGAAGACAGCAGATTCTGTGGAAATCAGGTATGTGCTGGGTCCTCTCTGAGCTTCTCCATTTGCCAGTCCTCATCAGGCCACCGTTTTCTAAGGTGAAATGTTCATATCAGCAAAACTCAGACATTAATGTTGCAGAAGTAGGATCCCTGAACTGTGCTCTCTTTGAGGTCAGCCACTGTGCTGCTGCTCGGCCCCGGCAATGGCAGGAAAACGATTCAAAAATACTCTGAGGAGTTTCCTCACCAGAGGGAGGCAACACAGACTGACCTGTTAGTCTGTGGAGAACCAAAGAGCTTTTACCTTCAGCGTTTAGCTAGAGATAGTGCTTCCTAGCCAAGCAGTAAAAGACACAGTATGAGTTGTGGTTAAGCATCTGTGGGCAACACTAAATTTATTCTCACAGCCCAATTTAAGAGTAAGTGGAGTGTAGATGGGATAGATCCATGTATACCAAAACTCCAGGTGCTTGTATAACACCACACATCACACCCATGCATTCCTCACCCTACTGCCTGGTCTTTGGTGCTTCGGTTTAGCTTCCATTCTCACTTCTTTACTCCTTTATTGCTTTCAGCACCGAGACCCTGAGGATCCTGCTTTATTCTCTCTGCTGTTTTGGCAATGGCAGTGGAGCGTGGTGGTGGAGAGATACAGTCTTAGTCTTCAGAAGCAAAATTTTGGCTGGCAGTAGTATGGAGGTTTCCAGTACCAGGACTGTCAAGGATCTGTCACAGCAAGCCCTTTAGACTCTTTTGATGGCAGAGAACAAGGCCTTCAGTTACTTTACAGAAATTAAGGTATGGTTTTCAAGCCATTGAGGAGAGGGGAAGGGAGAGGCAGACTCGTTCTGGGAAGCAGTGTACCACAGGAGATAAATGTATCCTGCTCCAGGCAGATAAAGGGCACAAGTAACTGTGTGAGAACAAAAGATAGGAAGAGACATGGAAAACATGAGTGTGGCCAGGGCTGGTGACAGCATTGTTCCCTGACACCTTGCCGAAAGCAGCATTCCCACAGAGAAAACATTTTCCACCTCAGTGGGTAACTGTCAGAGAATATAGCAGTTGCGTCCCACCGCCTTTCTGGAAGGAAAGCATCTCTTTGATTATTTTTTTTTCAAGGCAGGGACAGCTTCCCTGCTGGGGTCGATCCCTGCTGCCCTATTGGTTTATGAAGGTTTGCCAGTGTGGTGAGAGATGTGTCTGCTGTTGGAAGTTACTGGGCAATGAGGTGTGATACAAATTTGCTGGGAGCTAATTAATCAGCATGCTTTGTGCAGACTGAGACTGAGGAACAGACTCCATTCAAGGGCAGTCTTACTGCATGCTAAGAACCAGACTAGCTGCTCACCGCTGCCCAGTGGAACCTTTCCTGGTCGCTGCTCTGAGTGCTACCCAGATCTTTCCTTATCCTTCCATTGGCTCCTGGGCTCTTCAGACTCTATTCTGGGCTGACTCATCCTAGCCCAGAAGAGAGCAAATCGATTTCTTTTTACTTGGACTGGTTTTCTGCTGGGTTGAATGATTGAATTGGATCATGAGGTGTTCTGATGAACCTGGAGCTGGTGTGACACAAACAGTGGGAGTGAGGATGGTAACAGGGGAATTGGCTCTCCATTTCAGGCACAGTGTACCGATAAATTGGATCAACTGTATCATCTCTCTTAACTCCATGAGTGTCTGTATAAGGAATAGGGGTAGAATGCGCCATACGCTGCACATTCGTGACCTCCCACAGTCTGAATGAACTTCCATTTAGACAGGAGTTCCTTCCTTTGAGAAGGGTGTGCTTTTCTGGTCAAATT
The DNA here is from genome assembly GCA_013398915.1 of Dromas ardeola. Taxonomy (NCBI): domain Eukaryota; kingdom Metazoa; phylum Chordata; class Aves; order Charadriiformes; family Dromadidae; genus Dromas; species Dromas ardeola. Next base: position 2,201,353 of record VYZM01019465.1, on the reverse strand, counting down.
GCAGAGGAGGATCTTTTCTTGATTACACCTAGATGTGTTCACATTAAATTTCCGTCTTTTTCATTGCGTCCTCTGCGTTGTTGTGTACTTCAAAGGGGATGGAGGAAAAAGGCTGGTATGTTGTGTCTGTTCTGCAGAGGAATAAGATCCATCTATCCTTTTCTTACCTGTGTTTGCAACCACCCAGTCTGAGTTTCCTGAAAACACAGGAAAATGTATGCGATTTTTATGCTGGTCCCTAAAGGCCGAGGGAGTGTTTCCTTTAGAAGACTGCTCTTAACAAACCTGTAAGCAGAGGAGTTTGACTTCTGGGACAGTAATAGGGTCATCAGCAGAGATAAAGCTCTATAGTAAAGGATACTATAACCTAGGAGAACTTCACAGTTGCTCCAGAGTTTGTCAAGGCCTCTAACCCTAACATGCACTTTGACAGTTTGAGCCCTGAAAGCAAAGAGAAAAAAATTGGCCAGTTTTACACTGGAACTGGAGAAATGAGTGGAACCATGTTGCCTTGTGTGTGATGAAGTGTATTCTCTGAGGAAAGAGGTTCTGCACTCTTACAGTGTGGCTTTTCAGGCGTCTCTGTCTTGCAGACCCATCTTTCCATTTCACATATCTCACATGGTGTCTTTCCTCATGCCTCAGAGCATTGCTCTTAAGCTCCTCCTTATTTCAAAGGCATCTTGATAACCAAAAAGGACATGGAAGATGCATATGGGCCAGGAACACCTGGAATCCTTGAATCAATATATCGTGTCTCATTGTTTTCATTACTGTCTCAATTTTGCTTTTCCAATTGGGAAGGAAGCCAAAATGGAAAGGTAAAAATAGAATGTGTGTTGGGAAAGGGAGATCTTGATCCCATGGGTTACTTACAATACACAGCTTCGCCCTATCCCTGCTTGTTATGTGGGCCACAGGCCAAATATTTGGCTGATAGAAATCTGCATAGTTCCAAAACACTGCATTAATTTACGTGCCTTATTAGAACACCACTGAATAAGAGCGTATTTGTCTTTAGTAAACATCTGGTAGCATGATAAATCCAGCCATATTTTCAGAGAAGCTACCCTAGCTCCAGCCATGATATTTATCAGAGCAAGCAAGAACAGCCACACAATTTTACATGTCTGGCTTTCTTCTTGAGCCTGTCTCCTTTTTGGGTTAAATCACATCATACTCAGGAAGGTTTGGAAGGATACCAAAACATAATGCACTATCAGGGTAATAATTCAAATTTAGTACCCTCTGGCAAATAAGAGGGGGAAATGAATGGTTCCACAGTTACTTTCAATGCTCATACATTTTTGCAAGGCTTTACCCAATTGCCTAGTCATTTTGACCTTAAACTCAGGATCACTGCTTGGGACAGTGCCAATTTTACTAATTTACCCAGGTGGTGAGAGTGACTTGTATATTCTTTTACCATTGTTATTAGTATTGCTATTTTCCTTTTCTGATATTGTTCTACTAAACTGCCTTTATTTCAACCCACAAGTTTTGCTTTTTTTTTCCTTTCCCCTCCTTTTCTCCCTCTTCTCCCTCCCCTTGTTGCAGGGGGGAAGGAGGGTAAGCAAGTGCCTGCGTGGTCCTGATTGCCAGCTGGGTTTAAACCATGACATGTACTTAAGGTGCTGATGTGTATAATGATGAGGAGGGCAGTTCTGCCCGGCGTTCTGCTGACTTATTCTAGGTTTGCAGGGTTTTTGAGTCTGACAAAGCTAGTGACCTTGCTGTTTTCATAATTAATCTCTCATATATTGTAAAATATGTTGTAAAATGCAAAGTGACACAGTACTGTAAGTACTTAGTTATTATTGTCTTGTCTGCAGTGATTTGAGCCTTATAAAAAAATGACGAAGGGCTCACTAGAAAACTGTGGAAGTCAGAATATGTGACTGTAATTGTGTATGCCTTGATAAATCCCTAACAGTTGCTTCCTGTAGTAAACCTTAATCAAGCTAATTCTGCAATGGCAGCTTTATGCTCTTACTTAACAAGGTATTTCTGAAGCTACTTGAGGAACGAAATTGAAGCTTAGAAATAATCACCACTTCAGGCCTGGTAGTCTAGTTGCAAGTCCAGATCTGGAAATGGGTTATTTCAGTGTTTAAAGAAGGTCTGATGTGGGGATTGGTTTAAACCCCACTCAGGTTCTCTACCTTGATGAGACTGTGTCAGGCTCAATGGCATAAAGACTCTTCTGACCATGTTATTAGTAGGTCAAAGGTGGTAGAAACTAAGATTTGCCTTGTCTCACCAGGGTTTTTTTAAAGCTTTGTTATGAATTTGAAGCTGGGGAGAAGTATCTCGTTACCAGCTTCAGACACCTGGGTCTGCTATCCACACACCAGCTACAACGTGAACAGTGTGGCCTCGAAGCTGGCAGGCTGAGGCTTTCCTACCTTAAAAATTGCACCATTTTATGTGTAGTGGCATATGGAACACTCTGGAAGTGCTATCTGAACTCAAAAAAAGCAACAGAAGCATATTACATTGTTATACTTCACTCCAAAGCATAAAGCCATTCTGAGAGGAGTGTATTGCAGGAGTAAAAAATATAAAGACAAAAAAGCCAGTGAGGATGTTCTTCCATTTAAAACTTTCTCTGATTAAGGAGCATGCAAGATGTCACGTTTCTGTTCTTATTCTTCACTGAATAAGGAAGGAATAAATTCTTTCCTGTGAGTACCATAGTGGCTGATTATTTCTTAAGTTCAGAGCATTGCTTTCAAAAAATAAAGTTCTAGTACGGAAAAGCAGCAGCATGTGTTTTTGTCCTTTTGGGTCTCACTGCAGGATCCAGTTGACACAGACTGGCACAATGACTTATTCTGGGGACTGTTCTTTCGAAGACACCATTGGGACCTCGTGTGCCAGTGGCACTTGTGAAAGAGGCTATGCCATTTGCAAACTAGGCACTATTCAGAAATTCAGAAGGTGCCATGCAAGCAGATTATTTATCTGCTCAGTGTGCAGGAACGCAGGACTTTCCATCATCTGGTCAAGGAGGAAGTGGCCTCTTCAGTACTGGAAATAACTGAAAGTTCTGAGCGTAAGGATGCTGCAGTAGTTTGTAGGATGCTACCTCCCATGAACTGAGCTGGCCTGGAAAGAATGTTAAATGTGCCCGACAAGAAGCTCTGCTCAGTTAACCTGAACTTCAGGGTGAGCCGAGCCTCCTAGCAACTGCTACTGTCATTTATTGGTGGGCCCTACCAAAGCCAATGGAAAACAATGCCTCTGTGCCAAGTTGCTCAGAGAAGTGAAAGGCAGAGAAACATGGTGGTACCCAGAGTAGAATTTGTGTGATCTTGCGTATCAGTGACAGGGGTGGTGGACACCTTTTACTGGCCCCATGGAGACCATGCTTGATATCTGGGTGAATGACTCTGCTCTTCACATTGTGTAGGGTAGCATTTTTGCGACAAAATTTGGCAGTGTTGAGGTCACAGACAAATGCTATTTGTCTGCATTGCCATTTGTCTGTTGTCATACAGATATATTGTACAGGGAATAGCCTGTTGTTCACTGTTTGTTTAGCACTAACATAAATGGCGTTCTGGCCTGTGACCGAGTTTCCCTTGTGCTGTGATCATACGAATATGTAAATAGTAATATTAAAAAGAGGGGGGACAAATGCGTTGTCTTGAGTAGACCAGGTTGGATATTCCAGCATGTTTCAGGCTGTGCTCAGCACCTTGCAGGATTTGGCTGTGCATGTTTTGGTGTCTGATTGATTTTTTTTTGCCTTTGGGAGAGGAGGTAAGAAGCTTTCGCTGCTGGGCCGAAGCATCTAATTCATGTATTTGTATATTCTACAGGACTAGAGATTTCAGCAGGCTGCCAAGCATTATCTGATTAATGGAAGTACAGTAGTGATTTCTGTAAAAATTCCATGAAGAAAGCAGTTTGCTGTAGGGACGTTGTAAAATTCTGCCTGCAGGACAGACTAATTTTAAACTTTCTATGTATGTGGCAACCTGCTGTAATTAAGGTATCACAGCAGAGGTAAATCCAGGAATCCAGACGTGGCTTCTGTTGTTAGAGTTGTAAGAGTAATTGAATGGATTGACTTGGGTTTTAGTGCAAAACAGAAGGGCCTCTGAATGGTGCTTCTGTCATAGGGGTTGAATCCTGTTTTCTAAAAGGAATAAACTCTACCCTTATAAGTAACGTAAGTGGTGATATAATTACATTAATGCTAGCTGTTGTGTAAATACTTCAGTTTAGGAAGATTATACTCCTAATTTACATTATGTAATGTCATTACCAAAATTCAGGGTTTTCTAGGAACTGAAAGATGGAATCCAGGTCACACTGGATTATGCTTGCAATGCATTTAATCTCTCAAGCTTTACAGGCCTTCAGATGTAGCTCTCCAGGTGAAAAACAACTGCAGTGACCCACAGGTTTTATAAAAACGTGGGAGGTAGAGGCTCTTAGTATGACAGCCCTCCACTTCTTTCCTTCCCCTCAAAATATTTCAGGAAGGCAGAAACTTATTTGGCTTGAATTTACTGAGTAGCTGCCTGCATTACAGTTTATCACATCAGGGTTTTTGTAAGACACTGACCATGATTGGAAGTGTCTCTGTGTAAACCAATTGCAGAATAAGCCATTATCTTTACTGTGCTACAGAATTAAGTTACGGAGCCCATTTTAAAGAGAATTAAATATCTACAGGGTGGAATAAATCCTCACTCTGATATAAGTCACAGCAAAATGCACCAAAAAAAACCCAAACAACCCTCTGTAAATGCCACTGGTTATTATGCTGGTGTAAATAGCTATTTGCTGAAAAGAGGTTGTAGCGAGGGGGCGGTCGGTCTCTTCTCCCAAGTAACAAGTGATAGGACAAGAGGAAACGGCCTCAAGTTGTGCCAGGGGAGGTTTAGATTGGATATTAGGAAAAAATTCTTCACCAAAAGGGTTATCAGTCATTGGAACAGGCTGCCCAGGGAAGTGGTGGAGGCACCATGCCTGGAGGTATTAAAAAGACACGTAGATGTCGTCCTGAGGGACGTGGTTTAATGGTGGACTTGGCAGTGTTAGGTTAACGGTTGGACTCGATGATCTTAAAAGTCCTTTCCAAACTAAATAATTCCATGATTCCTCACTTGCCCTGTTTATTACAGAACACTTGCAAGTATTGGTAAATGCCAAAATGGTATCAATAATCTAAGTTAACAGAGGGATAAAATGAAGTGTGATTTCCTCAAAGCCATGCAAAGAAAACGTGCCAGAGAGGACTAGTTCTGACTCTCAAGTCCTATTTTCAAGCCATGAGCTCCCTTCTTCACATAGAGTTGAAGTATAATGGAATATCTCCCCTAGGTAGTGGAAAGACATCTTTTTTCACGCTCAAATTTGCCAAATTGTTGCAGGTGATTGATGAAAAGCTGAAAGTGATATACCCTGCCACTGAAATAGCAGAATCCTGAAGGGGACATCTGTCCACCGTCTTCAGTACCTATATACTGATTCTCTTCTCATTCAGCTTTATACAACCTTAATTCCACTGTGCACATAGAATTAGTTTAGACTTACACCAGAGGTGAACAGAACCTGAGTCAGACCTTTGGAACTAGGTAACAGGCATAAGAACCCATGACTTTAAATCATCCATATTACTGCGCTAAACCTGATTACCCTCTAGTTAAGTAGTCACAGTGGACACAGTTGTAATTTATATCCTTAAAGAATGTTAGGAGGACGAGGCAGCAAGAGCCATGCTTCATCTCAGGGCCAACTTGCAGTAACCTGAGTAAATGGGAGTCATCGGAGTTGCTCCAGTTGTAATCACAGTGGTGCACCTGCACAGAGAACATGGCCCATGCTGGAAGGAACAAACCAGCTTTGTGCAAATCCTTCTGCAACTAGAGGGGAGACCCAAGAGAAAATCACAGGCAGTTGCTTTGTGCAATGTTGCCACAGACTTCTTAGGGGGAGTTCCATGGAGGTATGCTAGCATCTGTGTGCACAGAGCCCCTTGGAGAAAAGGCAGACAGCTCAAGCATTTCTGGGTCCTGTCCTATGAGCTGCCACATGCCAGATTGTATAACAGGGCTATGCGCGTGTATGCCAATGTCTTGCAGCAGGGAACAGACGATGGCTGTATCCAGAGACAGGATGACTTTCAGGTGGGCTTCTTCAAAGTAAAGACCTGCTTAAAAGGCTTGCTCTCTCTGGCTACTGCTGAGCACAGATGCAGTTACGCATGTCTCCCTTCAACTATGCTGGCGTTTGGGCAACAATGCTGAGTGTGTAACTCACTGCAGGCCACCGTTTTCTCTCCTCGGTTCGCCTGGGCTTTAACTGTAGAATGTTGTGTGGAAGAAGTAATCTCAGAAGGCCTCATAAAGCAGATATTGTCTGCGAGGTAGGGATTGAAGACTATGGCTTAACGCTGACAGCTGCTGACGGTACCACAGGACAGAACTGGAAAGGACTGCAGTAAATGCTGATTCTGGAGGTTAAAAGGAAGGAGCGGAGGAAGGCTCTGTGTGGAACCTCAGCCTGTTCTAAGGGAGATAAGTAATATGGTGTCAGTGCTCACACTGATGTAAATCTTGTGAGAGAAAACAGACCCATGGCCCAAGAAGATCTGTGACAAGAGCCGAAAGCCTCATTGTGAACTCATCATCCTGCTTTGCTCACAATGAAAACAAAGACAGCAGTTGTGAGTCTGAGCTTTTATTCTGATCCCCACCCTGTGCCTCGCAGGGGAGAGCTGAAAGGAAATTCCATCCCGTCCCATAGAGCTTCCCAGTTCCTGAAAACAGTAACAGAGAGATGGGTAGGAGGTGGAGGCTAACAAGATAGCAAGGATGTCAGATTTTAAAAGCTTTAAAACTTTCAAAAACCTTGAAAGAGATAGCTGGATACTTCTCTCACACCTTCCAGATGGTTACACCAAGTGAATGTCTAGATCAGATCCAAAGTGTTAAAAAATTCCCTCAGTGAATTATAGAGATGTTGTGAGACCCTTATCGAGCGTAGCTCATCCTTCTTCCACTGAATTCAATGGAGTCTTTCCAGTTCATGCACATTTAAGAAGTGACCCATTAGATCTCCAAAGAAAGCACCCCCAATGTGCATGGGCATTATATTCTTGTCACCGTTTGCCATTGAAATACATGTCAGCATACTCCTTAAATGCATTCATTTTGGCAAAGTGATACTATAGTTATGCATGTATTTGTAATACCACAGTGCTATTAAAATATCACGAAAAGCAGTTTGCTAGGCAGTGGAAATAATCTGTGAACACGCAAGACTAAAAGGAAACAATTTTTTCACAAATCTGAAGCTCAAATGTGCATGTTAAAGGGAACCTCTGGATCATGCAGAACTTGCCAACCAATATTGAGTTATATTTATTTTAGGTCCCTTATATGCCAGTGATTGAGTAATCACCTGTTTTATCATAGCAGATAATCCAAGACGATATAAATCCAAATGTTTGGATATAAATTTGCTTACTGTGTTTACAGGAGTGGGTTCAATAGTTTGGATGAAGCTTAATTTGGATGATCTTGTGGTCTGTTTGATGTGCCAAATTTTCACTCTCAAACCACTGTAAATACAATTTAGATCTTAGCACTGCAAATTAAATTATTTTAGTCTAGTATCATTGTACTAGAGCACTGTGTTGATGTTAGAGATTTGAATCACTGGGGAAAAAAACATTATGGCAGTGGATCAGTGCAGATCTGCCAGAACAACTACACAGATTTTTACAAAAACACACACACATATATGTAAAACCATTGGCATTGAGCTTTACTGTGAAATAAATCTTGGAACATTTAATAGCTTATGTAATACAGTGTTACTCCTGTCCCTCAGTCAAATGAGACAGACTTCTTTCTTTTCTTTCTTCCCTTTCTCCTTTCCCATCTTCGCAGGAATCTTAATGGACTTGTGGAAGTGTTTCTATTCTCTGTGTAGAAATGCAAATATGATGAACTTCCCTGGGTAGGGCTGGGAAAATGGTCGTGCAACTGTTGCATACCCTAACTGTTCTACTGGGCACAGATCAGTTTTCAAAAGGATTAGTCATACTTGCACGAGGATCAGTGACTCATATTGCTCTGGTCCGTAGTTTCTGACCAGGACCACTGAAGGCAGTTGATTTACACAGAAGACAAAATGGGCATTTTGTAGCCTGTTGTACGTTACCACTCCTGGTGGGGCACCAGATGGAAAGAGCTCAAACTTGTTTATCAAAGCCTGTGGTGAGCATGTTGGACTGGCATTTATTTAAAGACAAACTCAAAACTCCTCTATATGTGAATTGAACATACTTTGTTCCGGACTAAAACGTTCTTGTTTTTTCCTTAGTTTGGTGCCCTGCCATACCACTTTTCAATGACAATTTTTTCCAAGCAGGACCTTGCCTTAAGACAGCTAATCTGGCTGTTTGAGATGGGCTGTGGAATGTAATATGTTCCATGGATGCTGGTTTGCTTGCAGGGTAGATTAGATACTCTAGACATGCCATAAGACCCTTACAAAAAACATGTGATATTGCTACAGAAATTGTTCAAACTGTTGTATTACTGTAGGCTGTGGTATTTGGACCATTGCTAATAGAATTATTAACAGGGTTGTTGTAAGTCATGTTTTCCTGGGTGTTTCCTCTTCTGTGGGGAGATTTTGCCAAATAAGATTTTGAGGATTTTATAGTGCTTATCCAGGCTTCCCAGATGCCAACTACCTACAGTCAGCCTGTCTTCCTTCTAGAAATCCTGGATGTAACCACAGCAGATTTTTAATATTATTTGTTCATCCTCCCCATGACATCCAGCCAAGCCGTGTTACCAGCTGATTTAGCTGGAACTGTATGTTTTTCAAGGTTCTAAATTGTGTCTGAAGATATGATAACTGGAACCTCTTTCTTGCTGGCAGAAGAGAGTTTATTTCATCATAGTGTTTATGATGAGCACTTATGTCATAAGTGGTCATGGAAGAATGTCAAGAAGCCTCATTTGGAGAAATGGAGGAAAGCAAACAGTTTGTTGTAATGAAATGACATGTTGCTGCTGTTCTAGGACAGTTTTTCTTTCTTTCTAGTACTCCAGATTGATTCTAAAAAGTGGTAAATACAAGCGCTTAGGGAAGTATTGAGACCACATGAACAGAAAAACATGCATGCATCTTGGTCTTTGGGCTGTGGCTCAGACCTGAAAAGAGGTCCTTTCTTCAAAAGAAGTCTTATTTCCCAATATGATTTTATTGAAGAAAAAGAGCATCAGATACTGAGACAGACAGGGAGAATGAGAGCTGAACATCAAATTCCTAGTGATTTGGGCATCAAAATCTCTTAGGTAAATTTAAGCTCTGAGAATCTGAGTGTCGTCTTTCCATCTTTGAATCATATCATTTGGTTTGGGCTTCACTTCTGGTCTTCACTTACAATGCTATCTGTTTCAAGAGGCTTTTGGAGACTAACATATTCTCATGCTGTGTACAGCTGCAAGAGCTCAAAAGGAGGAGATTCCGAAGGGGGGCAGAAAGGTGGGTGTGGTTTTACACTACTGAAGTATGAAGCCAATTCCTCATTTGTGGCAGGGCAGAGAGACAGACAGTGAAAGTTGTACTTAAATTTGCTGTGAGATTAGGAACTATCTGAATTGTTGGTATCCTAACCTGTACTGTAAATTGTTCTAAATGCATGATCGAGAGATAGTTTTAAAAATACTAGGTTTTTATTATTATTCTATGGTTGCTGAGTCTGGAAACACCACAAGAATTTTATTTTCTTGGCTCTGCTAAACCCTGCTGGGAGTGGGTTGAAAATTTTCTTTTAAAACACCTTTTGTCAGAAAATTGAACTTTCAACTAGATTAGTATTCTGTGAAAAAGTATAAGCTTTCCTTAGTTATTAAAAAATATTGTAAAAATGGGAATATTGACCATGGCGGGAGGAATATTTTCCAAAGAATTACGGCATTAGTACCAGTAGCTAATAGCTGATAGCTGTCAACTTTAATATTTAACACACACACACACACACGTGTATTATTGTTACATAAAGTTGTATATGTTAAGAAATTGGCTACGAGCAAGTGATAATTGACTTCTGTTATTATTGCTTTGTGGTTTTATACATACTTAAACCCTTGGCAACCTGGAGGTGGGGTTAAAAGTCAAGGCAGAATTTATCCAGCTTTCCCTACTCGTTCTAGATTTACAGGCTCAGCTATTTGCTGCTGCATGTTAAGAGAACAACTGTTGACAAATGTTAAATGATGACCTCTTTCTGTATGAAAGCAGTCATTATAGACTTTGGCATTTTTCTACAGCAGTGTTTCAGTGCTGTAAAATAGGTCCCACAAAAGAGCTTGGGGTAAGAGAAGGGGAGGGCAGAGATAAGTTGGTATTTAAAGTTATTAGTAGCTTAGATAAATGGGTAAATATTACATAAAAATATATGCACTTACATGTCCACTGAGGAGCGTACGTTTGTACATACAAAAATCAGCAAATGCAAAAAATCTTTAAATTACAGTGTGCATCTTTGTCCTGCTTCACTCCTGGAGAGTTCTGATGCAGACCTGCAGGGATTATGTCTGTGGTGTTCTGCAAACATCTGGGAGTCTAGGCATGCTCATAAATGTGTGTGTGAGTGAGTTAGTTTTGCATGTGAATGCAGTGTTCCTGAGAGAAAGAGGGAATGATTCAGTAATACGGTAAATCTTGTATGGTACCAAAAAAGCTGTAGCTACCTGACATAAAGTGCTGAACACATACAGGCTAACTCTGATGGTGCTTAAAGTATCTTCCTGATTCCCTTCTCCTCTGAGGCTTTATGCATGAGGTATTGTCTTGTGTGGCAGTGGGCAATAAAGAATAAATCCAAGAGCCCCGTTGTGGCTCTGTCTGGTTTGACAGAAACGTGTATCTCACCCCGTGTGCACACACGTCGGATCTGCTGGAGGATTTGGCAGTTTAGTATTAATGCCCATTGAGTCGCAGCCCACGGTGGGAAACTCCTGAGTGTGAGGGCGAGTATGGTAGGTGCGTGCACAGGTTTGTGTGCGTGAAGGGACGCTGAGCCTTCATCACGCGTGTCTCGAGGTGCATGCATCTGCATTTCTGGCTTGTTCTGCCAGAGACGATTCTCCTCTCCCTTTGCCTCCCCCCGGAAGAGATAAGCTGTGCTTACTTTGGCATCATCATCCAAGCAGCCCGGGAAAGACCAGATACTCACCCCTCCTCTCCTCACTCGGCCTCTCTCCTGTTCCCCCCCGGCCCCCCTCTCCCACTCCTTCCTCTCCCCGCCCGCAGCCCA
>VYZM01019465.1:2169479-2189697 GCA_013398915.1 Dromas ardeola | reverse complement strand
AGCCGGGAGGCGCAGAGCGTCTGCGAGGCCCTGGGGCGCTACGAGGACTCGCTGCGGGGCGCCGTGCGGGAGATGCGGGCGGACATCCAGGTGTTCAAGCACGGGGTGGGCCGGCAGGTGGAGGAGGTGCTGCGCCTCGCCAGCCCCCTGGCACACACCGTCTCCGAGCTGCAGCAGGAGAACCGGCGCCTGCGGGCGCAGCTGGAGCGCCTGTCCCGGCAGGTGGAGGCCCTCGGCCGGTCGGCGGGACTGCCGCAGGAGTGGGCTGATGAGGCGGCGGGGAGCCCCCCGGCCGCGGGGCCCGGCGCCCGGGGGGAGGGCCCGGCCGGCGGCAGTTTCTCCAGCCATACCAAGCTAGCGGTCACTGGCCGGAGCCAAGTAAGTGCTGGCCGCGGCCAGAGAAGCAGCGGGAGGGAGGGCCGAGAGGGTGCATGAGCGGTTGCTTCACGGGTGTTGCCAGGCTCTGTGCTGGCGTGGGGGGTCGTTTAGGGACACGGGGCTCCTCTTTTGTGGTTCGGGGCCCGTGGGCTTTTGGGAGGTGCTTTGAGAAATTGTCTTGGCCCTGATACCACCTGGAGATGGTCCCGATAATGGCACTGCTTGGTCTAACTGGGATCTTGGTTAGAGTGGTAGCAACCTATCAGTTCAGTGTGGTTAGCAGTAAGAAGAGAAGCCAAGGCAGTCTCATCTATCAATATACAAATGTATGTGAATATCTGTATATCCTTTCTGGACTTGATTCAGGGTGATCTGTTGCCAGGAATGCTGTTTACCAGTTGGCAAGCTCACAAAGGAAAACAGCTCAGCGTATAGAAGGCAGTAACATGTTTTCCTAAGATAGTGACTTAGCATCCTGCAGTGAGACGGTTTTGCTGAACAATCACTGTCCCGCACTGCTGCAGCTTGTTCCTGAGAGGTGGGCCTCAGGCATGCTCATTGTGGTCTCTGTGACCTAAATTAGCACAAACACAAACATTCCTCCCAGTAATAAAACTTTTTTTTGCAGTGTGGTGGAGCCTTGTAACTTGGTGCATGGAAACCCCAGTTAGTGGGAAGCTCACCTGGCACTGAGGCATTTTGTGTTATACTTTTCCTATGTGTCCAGCTCTGTGGAAAGAGTTGAGAGCTCCTGTACAATCTGTGACACCAGGAGGTGGCAGCCAGACAGTACACCGTGATTCAGTCACATAAAACCATGCTATACTAGAGCCTTGGCTTTCACAGATGACAGTCTATTTCATGTAATCTTGATTAAGCCATGACTTAAGGAGTCTTTAAGACTGTTGGAGCATGAAGAGCTGGTCTGTGGCCTATCCAGGCTTTGGGGATGGAAAATAAAAGCTTGGAAATGAAATTCAAAGTTAAATTGATGGGAATGAGCAGAGAGTCTGTATTGCATTCCAGCCCTTTTTATTCCTACTGACTTAAGAATGGGGGCATAGGGCTTCCCACAGCTGGCAAGTGAAAAGGTGAAGCTGCTGCTTGATGCCTTGTTCCAACATAGTCTGGCAACTGCTGTCTTTTCCCCCAGGTGACAAAGGTAAGCAGTATACTTTCAGATTGTTCCTTTTCGTTCCATGGAGCCATCCACAGTTGTTTGTATTGCAAGGCACAGAAGGGAGCTGAGTGACATGGAAGGGACAAGGGGGTGTGGTTCCTCAGACCATCTCACCTGCTCCATCACCACTGCCTACAGCGTAATGTGCATGTCACGCTCTGTGAAGACTTGCATTGAGGTTATGGCAATATCCAGGTTTAGGTATCAGTCTGCATTAAAGCACAGAATGAGCTTTTTTTTTGGATTGTAACCTTCCTGCTTTGCTTTGAGGGTTCAGGGAAGTACTGATAGTTCTTCAGTGCCCTCCCAACAATTTTCCCCGGAAGGTTGGACAACTTCCCGAGTTAACATAGCTGACCGAGAAGGAATTTCAGTACTGAGAGCCATGAGAGATGCAGCTAGAGCTATGCATACCAAATGCATGCAGTGAAAACATGATTTTGTGAGTAAGGCTCTGATGTGGCTGTGCTCAAATAGCTAAAGAGCAAGCATTGGTCGCTGTGCCCGTCACCCAGATTTTCTGTAATGAAGGGAGTGTTCCCTCATTTGCTTGCAACTTATGGTTATGTGACCAAAGCACTTGAAACAGAGTACCATAAATGACACTGTGTATGTTTTCAGATAAATGAGTACCTGTGATAAAATTGCTGACACTTCTAGTCTTAACTGTAGTCTTCTCACACTTCTGTAAGTGTGAGATATGAGGAGTAAATAATACTGACCTGGAAATAGTAGCAAATCAAGATGTGCTCTTTTGCTCCTGAAAAGATTTATTGGTTGAGTTTGTTTTTACTGTGTGGTCAATGCAGTGTGTGTCCCAACAGAAGACTGGGTTCTGTTGCCTTTAACATTTCTAGCAAAATACTTGGGATAAGAGTTAAGACTATCTTTTGCAGATTGCAGATTGGATACTGGAGATTCTGAGCATCTTCAGTGTCTGAACCTTTATTTTCTAATATTGCTAGATTATTTTTCAAGGTAATTTGGTTGAAAAAAGCGAAGCCAGGGAGTTCAATGCATAGTTCAGAAGTAAGGGCACAAATCTGCTTTTAATTGTAATCTTCAGGCAATGTCTGCTATGCTGTCCTTGAAATCTGATGTACAACAGTCTAAGTGCTGATTTAGGTGGTATTTTAAATGGCCATTAGCCACTGTGATTTGGAGGTGAGTCTTTCTGGTATTTTGATGCCAAACTTTACTTTGGCTCTCTGACTAGGCCACAATCTGAGAACTGCTTTCACAAAGGTGGAAAACGGGCTTTGTTTGAAGAATTAATTTTAAAACAGGATCCTGGAGCAACAGCTGCACTAACTGAGGATTTATCCCTCGCTGAGCAGTTTGTTGCTGTTTGTCATCTTTTGCAGTCACTGAGATCTCTCTCCTAGCCTGCCTGTGATTATTAGAAAGGAGGAGTTTTGACCTTTTCTGTTGATCAGATCTTACATTTTGTGAGGAGCTTTATCACTTAGGATCTTTCCGTAGTGTTTGTGGATGAGCATGATGCCTTTGTGAACAGGGAGGACTAAAAACACTGTAGGGGTGTTCTGGTTTTATACTGTCAGAAGAGTTTCTGTACAATGTGGACAGACTGCTGGACAGACTGCTGCAGAGAACCGGCCTGCAGTGGTGAAAGCAGCAGAGAGACGAATAGCTGGCTATGACCACCTGGGAAGATCTGAACAAATATTACCTGTGGTGACCTGATGGCACCCAACAGTTAGTCAGCCTGGGAGTAACTGCATGAGACATAATGACCTGGGGTATACAGGCAGGGAGATTGAATGATTCAGCAGTCACCTGGCATTACATACTATGGTTCTAAACCATCTCAACTCCTATATTTGATAAAGGAAGTCCAGTAGTTCCATTGCCGCCTTAGTAGTCTCTTACACTTCCTATAAGTGTCCTTTTGAAATGGTGACATTCCAAGGTTGACTTGATTCTTATCTAGATTATTGTTGTTGTTTGGTTTTAATTCACTGTGACACAGCTGTGCGCACCAGCTGAAGCTGCCAAGGTAGAATTATTCCCTGCTATCCATTTTTATCCAGCCGTGCTTCAAAATAGATTCTGTGAGAAGTGCTTCTACTGTTTTTCTTCAGTGATTACTCCATGTGCAAAAGCTCTCCTAATATGCTCATGGCTTTCCAGGCTTTTTCTTCAATTGCAGGGTCAGTTACAGATAGAGGCTAGTTGTGCTATCTGATGGACAATGGCTTTCTAGTAGAAGAATTAAGGAGTAAATGTGGTGCAGTTCTTATTGGTGTCTAGCAGCCTTGTTTGCATTTCCTCACACATTGCGTCATTTCCCATTTCTGATGTATCAACGATCTCTTTATACACAAGGAACAGAGTGTCAAATCTTGCCTTGTGGAATTCAGTGGTCGTTTTGCTGTTTGCTAGAGTGAAGCATCAATTTCGTCCAGCGTGTGTAACGAGAGAGGGAGGTACCTCACAGATAAACAACACTTCTGGATCCAATGATTTTTATCATGGCCCTTTTGATAATTGGTGCTTTTATAAAAGACTGGATGACTGAAATCTCTCATTTGAAAGAGAGGAATCTCATTTGTCTGTCATTCTTCTACAATTTGACCTTGTTGCAGGCAAAAGCTTGAGACGTAACAGATGTGCACCTTAGAGGCTCAGAAAGGAAATTAAGATTTTATTTCTTTTCTTTCTAATGTCATGATCTGGTGCTTAATTTTTCTGAATGTATGGGATTTTCACTGCTGGGTTACGATATCTGTTTTATAGCAGCTTCCAGTTATGGATCTCTAAGGTCTTCTTTGCAGTGAAGGAGGAATTCCAGCAGCCCTACAACTGTGGAAAGTATTATCACCCTGCATTACATGGAGACTTCTGAGCTACCGAGAGATTAGTTCTAAGAGCAAGCCTGAGTAAGACATGCAAAACATTAGCCTTAACTTTATTTTCTTCAACTTCACCAGTTACTCATCATGTTGTTGTTACATGAGTTGTATAAATGGGTACTTCTCATTATTAAGCACAGATATAGTACCTGTCCCTCTGCTATTTATGATCTATGTAGCCAGCGTTGACAGAGGAAGTATTGTTACACACATGGGTTTGTCAGAAGCTTGGCATCTTCCAAACAAAGTGGATTTTAAAGTATTTTAGCCTGAAAAAAGTTTGCAGACTAGCTTTGCAAAGACCTCATCACTCCTTTTGGGCCTGAGCTGAGTAGCTGTCTAAAGAGTGCAGCTTTGTTGGATGTGAGCTCTTCTGAAAAACCTGTCTGTAATGAAGCCTCTAAATGGGAGAGATCCCACAAAAATCAGTGGAGCCTAGACAGCTTAACTGTAGTGCTTTTGCTTGTAAGAAAGTTTTAGATGCTGGGAAAGAGTCAGAAGTTCTGAACGTTCCAACTTTCCCAATCTAGTTTATTTTCCTTTCTTTTTAAACAAGAAAGAGAGAGAAAAATTAAAATGAAGCAAAAGTTCTCCTTGTTCGGATTGAAATACCGGAAATCTGTCAGTTCTTGTTAATGGGGCTATGAGCAACATTGTGCTAAAACATGGTGCTATGCATGGTTGTTTGAGTGGTTGTTTAAAAAAAAAAAAAAAACAAACAAACAACAATCAAACAGCCTCTCATGCGTTTTAGTGGTAAATAGATCAACAAATGTCTGGGCTCATCATGTAACCTCTGCGTTCTTACCTAGTGGAGCACATAAGTGCATGTATAATCCCAGGAATGTCATTGACTTGGAAACTAGGCAAGAGAATGAAATGAAAACTCCTGGCTGACAAACCTTTAAAAGTTGTCTTTTCTGAAAGTACACCTTCCACATTTTCGGGAAGCCTCTAGCCCTCCTCTGAACTCTGTATTGTTTTGTTTGAAAATCATATCCAGGTGATCCTATCTCTCTTCCGCATCTAGCATAGAAAAAATTGACATGAGAATCTGACCCCAGGTTAAAAAATAGTATAAAACCCGATACAATAAAATACACCATCCAAACTGAGCCTTAAAGACAGTTCACAGTGTTTTGCCGCCATTCCTTTCTGTGTTTTATTGTAATCTATCTTTCTAAGACACTTTCTTACAAGGCAGTAGGTCCTCATCTTGAAGTCAGGTTAATGGGGTTTTACACACTTTAATGGTTTCTCCAAATTATGCTGTAGTCTTGAAAAGCCTGGATACTGATTGTGATCTGAGAATGTAGGGCCCAGCCTTAAAGTCAAGAGAAGGATTTTCCTTGACTTCAGTAGTGTAGGTGCGTAGCCCAAATTCTGCTACCTAGACCTGTGTTCCATTGAAATCAATTGAAGGTTGACACTTAAATATCTGGGAGGATTAGAATCTAAGCCCACAACTGCATAGTCTATGACAAAATTGTGTTTAGGCTGCCTTGCTGTAATCAAATACTACTTAACAAGTTCTTAGCAAGATCTCAGACCATAGTTACAAGGAGTTGACTGGGATTTGTACTTGAGGTAATAAAAGTTCTAGTATCTCAAGTAATGGATACTAAAGCAGTCTGTGCACTCTGCAGCATCTAACAAGATTAAATGCTTTAAAAAAAATCTCCAAGGTACGTTAACATTGTTGTCTGGTGTTCTTAATTAAGTTTGGATGAGTGTAAACAGAAGCACGGTGAACATCAGACAAGTTCCAAGACACTATTTTTGTTGATTTGTCTTGAATTGATCATATGGTTTCTGTATTTTATGAGAGATATATTTTTCCACCCTATAAATAAATTATTCTAATAATTTGTGATGAAGCTGTGGAATAAGTGAAATCAAATCACCAGTTTGCTCCATATTTCCTGTGTACAAAAAGCAGAGACAAATTAAGTTACTACACGTATACACTCTGCCTCTTTCCTTTTTTGTTATTTCTGTTGGTTTTATACTTACCTGCAGTATAAAATCTTCTTCGGTATCTCTCTTTAGTCTTTCTGTCTGTCTGTCTTTAAAAAAAACCACAAAACTTGTTTGGACTGAGTTTATAAGAATTTTGGATTATGTTTATAAGGGCACATTACATTTTTTTTCTTTATTTATTTATAAAATTTCTGGCCAATCTGGTAGTTAGGTATCGGTTTAGAACCAATTACAACTTTTTCATGGACTTCGAGTTGGGGAATTTCACTCTACTGCTTTTGTATGCTGCTTCTTGGAAGCTACATTTTTTTTAAATTGAAGTAATCATGTGTCTGTGAAGCAGTCTCTTCTTTCTTTAATTCCTGCAGCCAAAAATCAAGTAATTCCTCATGATTTTTTGCATGCCCACACACGAACCAGACACACGAACCAACAAACAAAAGAAAAACCACCAAAAAAAATTCTTGGCCAATTGTTTTGAAATTATATTGGCAAACATTATGGGGGGAAAAAATGGTGCTTTTCCTAGAAAAAAACTGTCCTTACAGAAGTTGCAGGTTATGATGCAGCTGTAAAGTTCTGGGATCATACTTTATGTAATGCTTTTACAATATGTTATCAGAATATAATTTTTTCTGCAGCAAACAGAAAAAAACCTGCAGAGCATTAAGTGTTTTATGCAATCTCAGTCAATTTCTTCTGTTCCTCTGAGTCTTCTGTTCATCATCTTCACAGTGGATGGTGATACCTTTATCTAATGAAAGTGGAAGACCTCTTGTAGGTGCATGGGGCCTGTGAGGACAAGTGTGTGAAGATTGACACAAGCCCTGCATTGCCAGTGCTCTTGGGGTTAGATAATTGTTCCCCTCTTGTATTGTGGTCACTAGCACAAGGAAGACCTGTTCTTGGCAGGTGTATATGGATATTCTTCTAACTTTTGCTGCTGTTTGAAATTTAGCTTTTGTCTGTTGTCTGTTCTGACAGAGTGTAGACCTGGATGACCACCACAAACCTGAGTTTAGAAGAGTTTTTAGTTCTTCCATCCTTGAAAATGGTCATCAGTCTTCATCAGGTAGGAATATGGCATGAAATGAAGTAGCAGTAAAATACCTGATCCTGGCAGTCATAGAGCAGCTCTCACATGCTGGAAGTGTTAGAATCTGCTGTGGTTTCAGCACGGATGTTCTACTGTGGCACTGATACCATTTAACTTTTTCCTAATTAGGAGTTTAACTTTTAAACTTTAACTTTATTGTTAAACATGCACTGTGGTGTTTCATAAATTAGAGACTATTACTGTCATGTTATCTTGGGGCACTAATGATAATAAGGCCTGCTATTTTGATTGCCATTGTAGCCTTGCATCCCAAAACATTTTGCGTATTCCCTGTCTGCTTCCATCATCCTTCAGTGGAGGAAGGACTTACTATCCATTTTAGAGAAAACTGAGGCACACAGTGTTTCATGAAACCACGAAAAGAACAAGAATGCTGACTCCTAACCCACAGCAGGAGACTGGGGGCAGGGGCTGCACAGAGGAAGAAGAGTTTACCAAATGCAGATGCTAGTGGATTAATGATCTGAAGTTGTTCTTGCTGAGATTCATGTAGGACAGATGTGACTGCTGCAAGGATCACTTACGCTAGGGTTGTTTCTGCAGCGTGCTGTGAGTGGTATAATGTCCCACAGGGAGAACTAGGTGGAATAATTCCAGTAAGTTGTAAAATAAAGCTGTTGCATGGAAATTGGTTTGTAACTTTGTTACAAACCTACAAATAAACTTAGTTCCTCTCTCCTTTTCTTTTCATTCACTAGGTCAGGCAAAAGTCTCCCATGAACTGGCCTCTTTCCACAAGTCAGACTTTTCCCCCGAGGCCCATGCCCCTGCAGTCACCTTACAGATGCCCCACCTTCCTGTTACTGCAGTAACCAGGATATCAGAGAAGTTCCCAGGAGAGTCCATCTGTTCAACAGGAACAACTAATGCGTCTGCTGGCCTGCTGGGACAGAGCAAGAGCAAAAATGCGATGGCAGTGAAAACTGCCAACCAGTCAGGTAAAAGAGACAAAAATAATTTGTTTGCTGAAGCTGAACCATTTCGTTACTTCAAGAAACTGGCGCTACAGGGATTGTACTGTGACCTAGTGGTAATTGTGAAACCTCGTTTCTATGGCTACATATCTCATGGTGGGACACTCTGATTTAGAATATTGTGGGTTCCTAGGTAGAGCTTTAGGCTATAATGTCACATCTGCGTGAGTTTTTGCTGCCTATTTGAGTTCATAGTGCAGCCTATCACAGTTGCTGAAGAAGAACCTCTTCGATGTGGCCAGCTATTTTAATGAAATATGCAGTAGTTTTTAGTGCTTTGAGACGTGAGGATCCTTGAGAAGTTTGGCAGATATTTGGCTAACAGGTTCAAAAGTCATTTGGACGGAGGAATGACTAATGGCAGACTGACACGTATACACGAGTCAGAGTGATTGCAGAATCTTTTTTATATCTAAATTGAAGTTTCTTTAAAAAATAAAAAGAAATCTCATTTCATTTGAGCTGTATTTCATATACGTTTAGCGATAGTGACACAGATCAGACTATATATATGGGTCAGAAATTACACAGAGAGAGCAGACAGAATTGCTAGCAAGAGGTAGGGATTATTTGCAGATTATTGTTTCAACTTTTATTTTATTAAAGCTAAGAATCTAGCAAAGCCTTCCTTTGTCTTTTTTTCTGCTGTTTCAGTGAAGGCCTGGAATTCAACTACAGTGAGAGCAATGGGTTCATCTGCCACTGGAGGTGAGCGTTGCTACCAGCGTGTCCTTATGCAACACAAATTGAGAGGGATTCCATGCGGCGTGTCTGGGGGATTCAGATCTGAGCACGTAGTTCCTATTAGTAGGCACACGGTAATATTAAAATTGCTAACAAGACTGCATGCAGATTCGGTTTCCCGGGTATCATGGAAACTTGTTCCACTGTATTAGATTCTCAGTCAGTTCAAAATGAAGGATATTTACCCTTCTTTGCACAGTGGTGTACATGTGTATGGTTAGGCAATCTCTGCAGTGGAAACAATAGTGCCAGAAAAGTGTGGCAGAACAGACAGTTTGAGCGGTCAAGATTTCAGCTGACCAAGTGAAAAGTGTGACTGAACATAAGGTAATGGCAGTTGGAAAGTGGATATTGAAGAAAATTCCTTTGAGCCGAATACCAGTAAGTAGTCCCCTTGGTATATGAATGTGTCAAAGGGCAAAATGCCTTAAGGATTTTCAAATTCAGTCAAAATAGATGAGTTCTGCTGTATCCAAAAGTACATCTGGTTGATGTCACCAAGCTGTTACTGTCTACACAATGTACTGGCATTTCATAGCGGTCTCAAGTGTCAGTTTAGCAAAGATGTAGCTCATCCAGAATAGGGATCACACTCCTCCGCAGCTTAAAACCTCTGAGATTTGCACAAATATCTGGCAATTGTTTGTGGTCTCAAATTTGCCACATCTGTATACTGGCCTTTACCAGGGTGTTTTACATGAGAAGTGTAGCTGATCTGGATCCCTTCTATGAGCAGTGGGGAGAGTTCAGCATTTTCAGAGAGTGATTTGGACAGCAGTCGGGTTGGATTGCTTCTAAGATGCCAGTCTTTCTTCTTTGGGTATAGAAGGAGCCTTCAGTAAATGAGTTGCTGGCTTATGCAACAAGTTTTGGCTTTAGTGTGTTAAAACTGGGCAAGCCACTCTGTTTTTTTGCATTTACAAAGCATAGCTGGAGTCCAGAGATGGGTTCTTAAGAGACAAAGCACAAAAGGTATAACTTCAGGGGTGGGAGGAGGAAGATGCAAAGTTGTTTTTAAACCACCTTTGCAACCTTTGGAGTCTGTTCTAGTCTGTTCTACTTTACAAACTAGAACGTTTCCTGGTGGAAATTAAGCAATTTAAATTATGCTATCAATCATGTCAGACTTCCCGGGACTCCTTATGTCTGCCAGAATGACTGTTGCAAGCTGAGCTGTAGCAGCATTTCTTCCTTTCACTGAAATGTCTGTGTCAGTGTGCCCTCCTCTGAGGTCTGCACAACGGCCTCAAACGATCCAATCTTCCCAAAAGCAGTTTTATCAAAGGCATCCTCTCACAGCCCTTTCTGGTGTGTTTACACCATCCTCACTGCAGTGCAACAGTTTTGCAGAGGGGTTGAACCCCTGGGGAAAATCCCTCCCCAGCTTGTTAGCACATACTGGAAGTTAGACAGAGGCCTGCAGCTTTTCACTGTGGTGAGTAAAAATCAATGCATGCCTATCTATCAGGAAATGGTTTGAAAACGTATGAGGAAGGGAGATAAAAGAAGTTTCTGCCCTGATGCATCTTATTTTTACTGCCTTTATACAGAGGGTATCACTTCTGTCACTCAGTCTGTGTCAACTGAGAGCTGTGAGACGAGTAGTGGAACCAAAACTGGTGAAAGGTATGCATTTTTCTTGGTGTTTTGTTAGGCCATTGTGGTCAGTATAGTCTGAAGGGACAGGTGTTCTGCTGGCTTGGAGAACGGGTGAGTCCCAGATGCTGTATTTTAAGCCCATTACAAGTTGTGAGCTTTCCTGAGGGCTAAGTGGAGCAGAGATGGGAAGGAATAAAAATCTTTTGCAGACCAGTTTAAAGCAGACCTAATTGTGGATTTCAGCATTGTTACAGTGTTAGTCAGTAAAACTCTCAGTGCCAGTGGCGGATTTTTGTTAGGAGGAGCAAGTTGTCAGGCCCTTTGAAAACACTTTTAAAAATACTCAGCTGTGTTGAAATTTGTACTTTGGACTTATTTTTGGAAACCAGCACATGACTGCCATCAAATATCCTTAGTTTGGCTAGCGTAGAGTTTAGTTTGTAGATAAAGGACCTGCTGAGGACTACTACACATTCTTGATTAACTCAGAGTCACAGTTGTTTAATTTAGGATTACATGGTGTCACAATTACTACTGACATATCGAGGCATCCTCAGCATGCAAATTATCCGTCAAGAAAAATGGAAGGGCAGCCAATTTTGAATCTCTGAAATTGGGCTTGCATCTGCCTTGAAAATTATCCCAAATGTGGGATCACATTTCTTCCGAGTTAGTTCCAACATCAGCACTTCAATACTTGAGTCACGATAACACTGAGCACCCCAGAGAACTTGCTGTCAGATCTAACCTCCATCTGTACCAGAAATTAATGTGTGACACTGATGTCATTGCTCTCTGCCTCAGTTTTCCCATCTCTGTTATGGGGAACATTTCCAAATGCAATGTGTGACTTACTTCATTAAGGCTGGCGAAGTGGTTTATGGCTCAAATAAACACAAATTAGAATATAATCCTATATTTCTCAATCAAATTACCAGCTTGCGATCTGTGAAGCAACACTGACATGAGCTCAGGATTCTGTGTACTATAGGTAAAAATTTCAAAAGTACTTCCTGAATTACTCTTCAAATTCCATTTTTAAAATGTGACTTACCCTCCAGGAGCCCCAAAGTTGGAAATTAAAGGGATTTAGTGCTCCTGTGTGGCCACAACTTCTTTTTTTTTTTTCTTTTTTCTTGAAGGTGTTTAATTGTTGTTCTACTCAGTGTTACCAAGCATTTGTGACTTATCCAGCTATGTCTCCTTTGTAAAAGTACCTTAGACTTTTCTATAATTAGGTGGTGTTGTCTGTCAATAAAACTTTGACTTTTACTTAAATTGCTTTTGACCCATTCAGGTCCTCTTGAAACGGCTGTTTTGGGGAGGTTTAGAGTAGGCAACAGTTTGACCTTTATGCTGACTCCTGGCACTTGCAGAGTTACTTTTTTGTTTGCCTTCATACTTTTCATGTTATGTTTCTCCAGTGCCACTGACAGTTACTGTGACGTGACCCCCAGCTCTCACTCCTCTCCCCGCACTGTACATCGCCAAGTTGAAAGGAGGCGAGAACTGGTCCGGTCTCAGACACTCCCACGGACTTCAGGAACACAAGCCAGGAAAGCGCTTTTCGAGAAATTTGAACATGATGGTGGAAAGTACGTCACACCCCTTGTCTCCAGAATGGGTTCGTTAATGGGAAAGTAATTTGTCAGTTATTACCAGCAGAGGACAAGCGGGTGGGAGGACTCTCAATGTAGGATTTTGAGCTAAGGGACGTATAGCTTCAATGACTTCACAGACTGAGCCCTGGAAATTCACAGATACGTATTCCTCTGGCTTTGGAGTTGGTCAGCTGAAGAAGCAGGTGCCTTTTATCAGGAAAGAGTGCGTGAAAGCTGCCTTCTCGGACATTCTAAGAGACGGGATATAGTGACTTTATGTTGCCATTCATTAAGGACCAAAAGCGTGGACTGTTCTTTATGCACCATGATGGGGGTATGATTTAAATAGAAGAGGGCTTGGAATCCTGGCTTTAGGGAAATGAAAATGAGTTTTTCATGCAGCACCAACAAGCTGAAGTTTCAGCAACATGTTTCTCAAATATCATCTGGACAGGGCCTGACCTGAGCAAGGTTGCATAGATGTTGCTGACAAGTAGGTTTAAGTTTTTCTAGAATGTAATTTAATCTTGTCTCTGTTAATTTTCCAGAGGAAAAGGAGAATCCAGAGCTAAGCTGAAGAGGTCGCAGAGTTTTGGGGTTGCCAGCGCTAGCAGCATTAAGCAAATTCTGTTAGACTGGTGTCGCTCAAAAACCATAGGATACAAGGTGAAGACATGCTAGCACTTTCAGCTCGCTCTCTTTCAGGAGAATTTGCCAAAAACGCGTACTCAAAAACGTGAATGTAAAACGTGCTAGATAATGAGTTAACTTTCTTGAGGTCATCAAGTTTGCGGGTAATGCAAACATCATGGTTTGAATGGGCAGCACTTCAAGACAGTCAGTGGTTGCATGAGTGAGATTCTGTATGTCCGTTGAAACAATGCATTAGTGTTTGTCTGAAAAGCCTATCTTTTTGTGCTTATGGATATAGACTTCAGTATACGCTCACGCATTTTTTTTCTTGTGATTTTTGCATTCTCATTATATATGGCAAGATCTGAATAACATTTTGCTGGTACGTGGAGACTATGGCCCTTTTGCTACACAGCAGACCAAAATGCTCTCTACTGGTATTAAGACAAGTGAGTTTGTAGTAAATAGTTGAGGTTGAAATACATGGTGTTAGTAAGCTAATTTCTATGAGGTACCATCAGTGTAGCTAAAAGACTTCAGCAGTTGAGATTTTAGTAATTTTACCTGACCTTAAAGTGCACTTGCCAAAGCAATTTCCAGGAGAAAGAAAATTTTTTTCTAGGTTTTTTTTTTTGTGTAATATTTTTCAACATTATTATAAAGTGTGTATTAATATTGCTACACTCTAAATTATAGTATACATAAGCAGAACTAGTGAAAATTACTTACCAGTTGCTTACCAGAAAAGCTGGGGCTTGAATTTTATGTGATGGGAAAGCAGCATGAGACAAGAGTCCAAATATGTTTCTTTTCACTGTGGTAGTTGAAATTAAAAATAAGCATTTGTTCTAAGAGTGAGGTTTTGCAGTAGGTGTATTTCTACCTATTTGTATGTAAACAGGCATTGAATTGGGCCTTACTGAAAGGCAAAGCAAGCAAGCATAGTCTTTATCTAGTGTTACTCACAGCCACGAAGTGAACTGTTCTTCAGTTATAAATACTTCACAGGGATAAGCTGTGTCCTTAGTTCCTGCAGATGCTGAGCTGGTGCGTTGGGCCTGCTCCAGAGCTCACTGATGCTGACAAGATTCTTCCTAGTATTTTCAGCTGGCTTTGGATTAGGGACCTTGATTGTGTGTCTGCTTTGCATCTGGGCATTTCAGACAAAAGCTTTTATTGCTGAGCATGCCATTTTTTCTCAGAATACAAATAATGTAATGGATATACAAAGATGGGAAGGAAAACATAAAGCCTGTGCTGTGTTGCTTTGGTTAGTGGGAGAGAAGGACAGAAAACTGCAGTGGGCAAAATCAGCTGGTCTTCCCTGTTCCCCCGTGCTGCATTAACATGTATGTTTTTTTATCATGACAGCACATTGATCTCCAGAACTTCTCCTCAAGCTGGAATGATGGGATGGCATTCTGTGCTCTTGTGCATTCTTTCTTTCCTGAAGCTTTTGATTATAATAAGCTTGACCCAGCTAATCGCAAGCAGAACTTTGAGCTGGCCTTCACGATGGCTGAGTGAGTAGAATCATAGAATGTATTGGGTTGGAAGGGACCTTTAAAGGTCATCTAGTCCAACCCCCCTGCAGTAAGAGTATCACATTATATCTCTGTGAAGTGCTTCCAGGTCAAGTCTAATGCGGCTGGGCAGTGAAGAGTTTAATGATTGTTCTTGTAGATGCTATATCACTAGCATGTGATGATGCCAAAAAAGATAATAAAGCTCTGCATAGAGAATGCATAGAACAGGAGACTCAGCAGTCTAAAATCAGAGTTGATTTTGCCATGCACAGGATAATTCACTGGACTCCTGTGTTCAGGTCATTCACAATCTTCAGGCAGTACTTGAATTCTGCTTTCTCACCTCTGTGATTCTCACCAGCCTTAGCACTGACGCACTAAACTTAAGAAATCAGCCTTGTGAGTTCTGCTTACACAGAAGAGGGTAAAAACCCTGCTTCTCTCTATGTTTGTTTTTTGGGGTTGTTTTATTATTTTGTTCTTGAAGTAATGAATGATTCTTAATGAATTTGCCAATATCAATCATAAAAAAGAAATTTGAGTTCATAGAGCACAAGGCATCCAATGTTTACTGACAGTCCATAGGAACTGGACATAAAACTTCTTGTTTCTGATGTTTCTATGTTGATGATAAACCTCAGGATTTCTGAAATGCCTCAGTGATGCTCAAATCAGAGCACCAAGTGAGTCTTGGAAGTAGTTACAGGCCTTAGATTTAACTATTGATTTGCTATACCTGTTCTATTATTACTACAGGAAAATGGCTCACTGCGACCGTCTGATAGAAGTGGATGACATGATGATGATGGGTTACAAGCCAGATCCCATGTGTGTCTTCACCTATGTCCAGTCTCTGTACAATCATCTACGACACTTCGAATAAAACCATCGACACCTCTCCAGCCAGAAGGGTCAAGTACAGTATGCTAAGGGGAAGAGTGACATTTTGCAAATGGAACACAGTGTTATTTCTTGCTTTTTACTGTCCCTTTGCTTACATTCAACTGCGTGGCCAGCTGACTGAAGTGTTGCAGAGCAGTGCCCCAAAGTGTTGATCACACCAGCATGTCAGTAATACAGAAATATGTTTGAAAAAGACAAAAAAAACATAGGGAAAGGCAAATGCTATCATTGTGGTGCTAGTAGTAGGATAGACTTTTAATATTCTTGGGTTTAAAAATCACAGGAAGCTAATTTGCTGCTCTTATCTCTGTTAGGCAGGGGACACGGTTTTATGTAGTGACAGGTAACTCTGCTATGAAGGTGTTCCCTCTTAAAATGCAGGTAAAACTCCAGAAGATAGCACCTTCAATTCCACTTCTCTGTTGAGCATAGCACAAAAGAAATAGCAGATGGACAAGGAAAATTCCATTTAGCAAATAATAATCTAGAGTACTCAACCACTAGGGCAATCCTCCACCCGTACCCCCCAACTCCAGCACACACGCACACACACATCCAACAGGCATTGTTCTGTTCTCTTAAAGCAGAAAGAGAACATAGCCTCTTACCTGGTGACTGGGGCGACAGAGAACTACCACGTTACACAACGGCATTTCTCTGTAATGGTCAAATGTAAAGTGATTTGCTTAGAGGCTTGCTAAAGCCTCTACTGGCCACCTGGATTAATTTCTTGATTGTAAGAAACAGCAACAGCTGGGGCTGTTCTGCGTATGAGATTGTGTGTTTGCATGATTTAGGATTACAGGACAGGGGTAGCTAGCAAGGTACAAAATCCTCTGAACAGTTGTAACAGAAGCAAGACTCCGGTGCGCTTTGACCTGGCCTCTGGGGGAGAGCAACTCTCCAGTGTGGACAGGAACGAAGCCTTTACGACTTGCTCAGTCCTCATGCTGACTCTGAGGTGGACAGGCAACATGCCAAAAAAATATCAAAGATGTGGGAGTTTTGAAATGCTTTGGACTAGTTTCTGTTTTCAGTTAAATTAGCTTTAAAACCACAATACAGTGAGATTATTCCAGATTTACTGGACAAAAAGGTCACGTGTCACCCTTTCTGGTTTTCTCTTTGATAAATCAACAGAGCTTTGTTTTCACAGTGAATGTTAGAAAAAAAACCACTAAAAAAAGCATACTTCAAAAAAAAAAAAAAAGAGGAGCTTTTTAAAATTTATTTCTTTCCTAAGATCAGGCTCTTAGAAAGTAAAAACTGAAAGCCACAAGCCTACTGCTCATGCTAGAGAATGTTTTTTTTAACCTGCATTTGTGCTCTTTGTAGATATTTATAAAGGTGACTTTGGTTCTGTATTGGTGACCATTTGTAATAAAATATGTCAAACATTCTTCAGATTTATTGCTTCTCTTAAGAATGAAGTGACAAAAAAGTAAAATCAGTGAAAATAACCCACAGCCTCCCTTTCTAGTGAAGTTTACTTAAGAAACCACAAATGAACCAACCACTCAGGAAAATATCAGTCTCAGGAAAAACAAACAAACCAAAACCAACAAACACCAGAAGTCTACACAGGTAAAGTGTAAGTTAACAGCTGAAGGTCTGTATCACCAAGTTCTGTTTGAAGTGTTAGCCAGGCTACGACACTATGGAAACAGCTTGAAAGACTTTAAAATACACATCTTAATGTAAGTATCTAAAAGATACTTGGTCAAACTAGCAGCATCCTTGGTATTGCTAATCTCACAGCTTTAATGCAAGTGGACAGAGGCTGGGTGGGCTGTTTGTATTTGTCATATGAGGGCTGCCGTCTTCAGGTTTTGACTTTGTCTTGAATGACTGTAATTCTGAGGAGTAGGTGTGCACCTGTTGCTCCACCAAACACACTGTAAGGATAAACACACTGCACTTGTGTTTTGGAGAAGTGATTAAAGTAAGCATGATGAGGAATCTTTCCACGACTGGCACACGCAATACACATATTTACATTCTTACAGCAGAATACTTTTCATTGACTAGCTGAGCCAACTTCCATCGTAGCTACGACAAGAGGGACAATACTGGTTTTATACATCACATTCCTTCACAGTCTCAGGTCACGGATGATTTTCCTGTATGAGCTGAGTGCTAAAGACACAGGTAAGTGCTTGGCCAATTTCGGCCTAGTAGCAAATAATTATATAAAGGAAGTTTTAGACAGTAAAACTATTGCCAGTTCACCAGAGGGAGTTTACATCCTTTCTATAATTTAGCTTGTTTTCACAGCTACCCAGAAGCTATTTGTACAGGTTTTGTAAAATCTTCCCACTTCAGAGAGGTGATGGTAAAGACACCTGGCACTTGCCAGCAAACTGACTGCAGGGGAGCGGAAGACTATAAGCTGATTTTAACTGCTGGTGGTTCACATGTGCATCTTCTGATGAGAGAGATGGTGCTATGACATAGTTTTAGAAAAAACCTTCAGCTTTGTGCGTTAAGAGAAGAAATCTGATCTATATTAATAATCTTGACTATTAGATTGTATGATTAAATTGAAATTAAAGTATCTAATGTATGCCCCCTGCTGGATTTTTTTAGTATTTTTAGTTCAAAAAAATGCAGTGTGTGTGTGTATGAGACAGTAAATGTGTTTAGCACGAGTGATAAAGAGAACAACATATTAAGCTGGCATAGTGTATGTTTTACACAGATGGACCGTTTCCTGGCTTTTCTAATGTTTCTGCACTGTATCTAAAATTCAGCACTATTTAAGGCAGTTTATGGGCAACTTGATCCTACTTGTAAAGGCTAGATCAATTTGTTCTCTGCAAGATTTTTCAAAGTAATCTCAGCAGAGACATCACCTACTTTTAAAAATTATGTTTGCATATAGCTTCCCACAGCAAGGAAGTGCTTGAAAGTACAATAATTGGATAGATGCCTTTCATCACTTCTCCCTTTGTGTGACATTTCCAATAAAGAGTTTAATCTAAACATGCTCAAACCAGTGAAAACTCTTGGATACATGTAATCAGGTATTAAACTGGCCCACATAGTTCAACCTCTGTCATTGATTTAAACCTGGTCTGGCTTACAGAGATAGTTTTAAAGTGTCTAAACTAAAAGTTGGCATTGCTTTATGTAAGGTGCATTTAAAAGCCACTTTTTGTTATGCTAAAATAGCTCTGTGTCTGGATAAAGCCTCAGTGGAAACACAGAATCATAGAACAGTTTGGTTTGGAAGGGACCTTTAAAGGCCATCGAGTCCAGTCCCCTGCCATGGGCAGGGACCTCTTCAACCACACCAGGTTGCTCAGAGCCCCGTCCAACCTGGCCTGGGATGTTTCCAGGGATGGGGCATCTCCCACCTCTCTGGGCAACCTGGGCCAGTGTTTTACCACCCTGACCATAAAAAAATTCTTCCTTATATCTAGTCAAAAATCTCCCCTCTTTTAAAACCATTCCCCTTGTCCTACGGCTCCCCTCCCTGATCCAGAGTGGCACCCCAGCTTTCTTGGAGGCCCTTTAGGGACTGGAAGGGGCTCCAAGGTCTCCCTGGAGCCTTCTTTTCTCCAGGCTGAACACTCCCAGCTCTCTCAGCCCGTCCTCATAGGAGATTATTCTGGACACTAGTGGAACACCAGAAATTCAGACCCGTTATGTTATTCTGCTCTGCAATTTCAGCAACATTGAAAGCAAGCAGTTAATGATCAGCCGAGTCATAGTTTTGCTTTGCCTCGTGAATCAGGAGTGTCTGTGACCACAGCTTCCCATCCCTCCTACATCAGTTAGCATATATTGTTCCTTTTCCTTGCTTACCTTGCCTCCATTCTCTGCTGCTTCTTGAGGTCCTTCTCCTCTCAGCCCAATGGCTTCAGTTCTGTCAGCCATGTCGTCTGAAGCCTGTATTTTCCTTTGGCTAACTCTGAAATACCTGCATTTTTCTGTAAGACAGCGGTTCTTCAGTGGAAGCCTCTTTTTTTCTCCTCTGGAATGTGTGCAGGTTTCTGTTTATGTGGCAGCTGGCATGAGAGGTGCTGTAGTTACCAGTTTTAATGGTCACAGAGAATTTAGCTACTGTTTGAAATAAAAGATCGTTAGCAGATTTTTAGCTGTCACTGCACTGTATTTGCAGCCAACAACTGCAGTTGCTTCCCAGGCTTCTGTCTCGGACCAGCTCAGTGTCTTTTGACCGATGCTACGTGCTGCTTTATCGCTTGTCAGTCCCTTCGACGCCTGTTGGGAACTCTGAGAATCCCCACTCTGATCGAAACTACGTCAGGGCTGCACGGGGAGGCCAAGCCGCACCGCCTGGTTTAACGCTCTTTTGTCTCCTTCATGTCCTCTGGCTCCCAATCTTTTTTGTCCCAGGAAAGAATACAGTTGCCACAAAGATGGAGCATGCTGCTAAGGCTATTTTATGGCTGACATTTTAGATAGCTAGGTACCTAACACACCTTTCATTGGCTTTCACTATCTGTATGCATTTCTGCAATAAATCGATCAAAAGTTACTGTCCGAAGCTGCGGGACCTATCTCCCTCACGTTGCGAGGAATCCGCTCGTATTTCCCGACCGATCCCACCCAGGGCCGGCGGGCGCGGCCTGCGCGGGGCGGCAGCGCGGCGCGGCCGTTCCCATGGCAACCGCTGTGTTTGCCCCGCGCGCGGGCAGCCCGATCGCGCCGCCGGCGCCGGGAACGGGGCACTCGCAAGGCGCCGAG
>VYZM01019465.1:2157233-2169420 GCA_013398915.1 Dromas ardeola | reverse complement strand
GGGCGGGCTGGGGGCGGTGTGTGAGCTCCGTGCTGGAGCGTGGGCGGGAGGTGTCCCGGGAACACGGGATGAGCGCGGTGCCAGAGTGGGAAAACTGATAATCGAACGGCTGTGACTTTGCAGATATTTTGAGCATTGGTCACATTAAACCAGGGCGCTTTGGTCTGCTTTAGTCCTTTCAAGGCTTTTCCATTTCCTCATTTATTTGCTGTATTTCCTTCTCCAGCTTTTCAGGTCCTGTTTTCTCTCTTTTTTCTTTTTTTTTTCCTAATGACCATTACATTTCTTTTTTACAACCTAGAGTTCACCCACCTCTCCAGTCATATTCTTAAAAATTGTTTACTTCTCCAACCTATGGGAGACTATTTATCTTTAATATTTTTTTCACTTTTTCTCATTTTTCTGTGGTTGTCCATTAATAATCCTGTCCTTCCTCACCGATCTCATTTTTTTTCCCTTCTCCTCTCTCTCCTATTGCAGACAGCCCATCTTCTCCGTTCCGCTTTCAAGCCTCTTACTCTCTCTCCTCCGAGCTTCCATTCCCAAATTGTTCTGTTTCTTCATTCTCCCACTGCAAACTATCTCCCCCACACCTTAGCAAAGTCTTGGGGAACCTTGGGCAAGAAGTCTTGTCTTTTCATACCTGTGTCATTTTGCAGGTAAAAGGGGCAAGAATTTTTCTCACCCTCACGGACCTTTTTACCCTTCTCCACTTTTTGCTTGTGCAGCCAAATATAATGCTATTCCTGTTTTCAGGTTCCACATTCCAAGAACTGACCTGAGTTATATCCAGAAACTTTCCAAAAAACAATGGCCAGGCTGTTGCAAGCTCCACCCAAGTTTCATCCCTCAGAATGGGACATTGCAAACAAGATGCAGTGTGCCAGCACAGAGTCTCAGAAATCCAGGTCAGAGTGCATGATAGCTGAGAGCCGGAGGCTGCAGGATGAAATAGAAAAGACAACTCGGAAAACCCAGAGTGATGTCAACAAGAAAATAGGTAATTCCATGTATTCTGCAAGTGTCAAGATGTGTTACTTGAGATATATGTTTAAGATGGACTTAGAAAATTAGTTGATAGTGAATAGGAATATATGTCAATGCCATGCTCTCTGATGTGAAAAAAAGTCATAATATTTTAAAAAATATTTTGAGGAAGATTCTTTATAACAAATTAATTACTTCTCCAAAACACACACGGAAAGCTATTCCAACCAAATCTGCTGACACAGGGCTGCAAAATTGTCTCCACATGTCAGTCTACCGCACTACATGCACTCCACTGTGGAATAAATCTGGTTTTAGCCATATCTACGATCTGACCCACAGTGCTCTGGCAGATAAGATGGGCTTGTATTAATACATGTTTGCAATTTTCATTCTGCAGAACAGAGACGGGATGAAATAAAATTCTGGAAGCAAGAATTAGATAACAAAGTTGAACAAATTGTTCATGAGACAGAGGTACTGTTGACTTTCAAGACTAGGCTGGAGAAATCTTTGGAGAGCTGTAAAGAGCCACTTGACATTGCCCAAAAGTGTCTCCTGAACAGGTGAGAAGATTAAGAAGAAAAGCATTTAGGAAGAGGAAAAAAAAAAATATCTAGATAATGAACCCATAACAAATAATAAAAAAGGCTGCAAACTAAGGGCCTGCCTCTCTTTGCAGTGGAGTCACAGTCTGATTTAGGTGTTGTAACACTGGGGAACCAAGGCCATAAAGGAAAAACTTCCATGTGGCAAGGAAAAGCTTTCAATTTGGAAAGCAGGGCTTCATCATCTTCTGTTACCTGCAAGCGTTTGACCAATGTGGCTGATGGCTTTTCCTCCTTTTGTTTAGGCAGAGGCGAGCTGGGATTGACTTGGTGCATGATGAAGTGGACCAGGAACTGGTGAAGGAAGCTGAAGTCCTCCAGGGGGTTATTGCTTTGCTTGAACGTACATTGGAACAAACCAATGAGCAAATCAGGTGCAGAGGCAAAGAGTGTAACTGGATACTGATTAGCTGAAAAGTAGGACAGCCATAATCCTGAGAAGCTGTAGGGTCAGGCTGAGCACAGGTCCAAAGTTACCTTCAGTGTTAAACAGCTACAGGAGGTCAGTCCTAATTCATACCATTTGATCAGTAATGGTGAGAAGTTCTTTTTTTTAGAACTCAGTACTTGCACGTGATTCCTGGTCTTCTCATGATCCAGTCCTGTGCCTTTAATTCCACTGGGAACTGTACCATCCATTTACATGGAAGTAACTTCATGCAGATTTTGGGACTTTGCAACTAATGGTTCATACATGAAAAATTCTATAACAGCATTTGTATTTCCTAATGCACATATGTATGTATGCATGCATTACGGACACCTGTGAGTGCCGACACTTTGGTTTAGAGTCCGGTTGTTTCTCCTCCTAGACTAAACCGTTCAGCAAAATACAACCTGGAAATGGATCTGAAGGACAAGTTCACAGCTTTGATGATCGATGATTACTGTGCTAGCTTGACAAACAACACTCCTGATATCAGATATGCTGATAATGCACTGAAAATAGAAGGAAAGTAAGTGGTTATTTAGTTCAATGAAGATGATAATTATAGAGCTAGTATAAGCTGTTCCAGTAATAGTGAGATTAAAGTAATTTTGTATAAGACAGGCTGTATCTGTCCATCATCTGTCTGTTGTAGATTGTTTTTTATACTTCTGTCCATCAGTTTAGTATCTGTGCAATAAGTCTGTGAAATAAGCCACAATAATCATGTTCCCAGTGAACTGCAGTTTACTAGAAGTTTTTGAGGCTCACAGTTAGCTAAGGAAAAATTTCACACGTTGTTTAATTAAACCCAGAATAGATTTAGCAATCTAACTTCTTTCCCCTCCCAGGGTGTCCTAGTGGGGAGAGCACTGGACTGGGATACATGAGGTGTGGAGTCAGTTTCTGACTCAGTCATTAACCTGTCAAATGCACCTCTTCTGTGTGGGTTAGTTAATGTGAATGGCTTAGATGAAGAAATCGCTACCACAGAAAAATGGGCTGAAAAGAAGAAACGTACTGAGAAAGCAGTGCGTGTGAGTATCCCAAGGACACTATTGGCTCTGCAAGAAGTGACAAACTTGGAACACCAAGTGACTGACAGGTCTTGCTGCCAGCACGTTAGCGTGCATCAACGACAGGCTGTATAACTCGGGCCGCATCCAGAATGGTGTTGGTGCTATATGCAAATGACAATTACAGCTTTATATATCCACCCAATGAAACAAGGAACCCTGTGAGGAATTTTCCAAACACCCGCCTCCAAGCCACTGGGGCACAAGTATGACTCTATCTGGGGATACAGCTGGGGGTTGGCTTCCCAACTGTTGCTCCAACCAGGTGCTGTAAGTGGCTGCCTTATAGGTGGTGAACTGTGTGAGAGAGTAAGTGAATGTTTTGTGTGAATAGTTAGTTACCTGCTATTAGCAGTAACAGCTCAATTAATGACAGGTGTTCTAAGAAATACTGGTTATTATCCGTGTTTCCCCCACAACAACTTAATCTTTTATGAGAGAAAGGAAAGTTACAACAAAGTTGCTCTGTGACTTCAGCAAATTTGTTTCCATCCTACCCTTGTCTACTTCATTCCAAAATGTTTGCGACAGAGGGTCTTAATTTTGTATTTGTAGAATTCCCAGCACAACTGGCACTCATTGGGATGTGCAGTTAATAGTACTGCTTTCTTCTTGGGTTTGTGGAGTAATTACAGATTTAGGAAGTCACAGAGGGCCTCACGCTGCCAGTTGATGACCTTTTATTTTGAATCTCTTTCAGTTTTGTTAGCCCTGAAGACTGGATAGATTTTTCAAACATAAATGTTGAAAAGGCAGAAAAGCAGAGAAACAATTCTTTGGCACTGAGGGCACTGATGGATGGCATCCTCTCACAGACAGCGAGTGACATGCGCAAACAACGTGAGACGGTGAATGTTGTGTTTAGAAATAGGGTGAAGGAAGTCAAGGATGCCAAGAACAAGCTGGAGACACTCCTTGCGATGGTAAGTGGTAGGGGACAGTCAGTGAAAAAGTGGACACAATGGGCTTGGGTTACCTACATGGTTTTGCACTCCAGTGTCTTGAGCTATTTTGCTTTAAGAATTTTACCTTTGTAATATTGGCAACCCTTGCCACATTTTCCTCTTCCCTCCCCGCCCCCCCCAAAAAAAAAGCCATCTTAGATTTTATTTTCTCAGCTCTGTGTCCACCACTACAGAGGTGAATTTCTGGAATCACTGACTTGATGTAAGTGTTGCTGTAGACATCAGTAAAGTCAGGTTTTCCCTTGTGATTTTTAGCTACGTGGTGCTCCTATAGAATTTTCACGACTGTGATATAAGAGCCTAACAACTTATAAAATCAGGGTCAATGTGCTCGAAATCTGATACATGAAAACTGAGTGTTGATGTTAAAAATTAACTGCTGAGGGTAAATTTCCAGTTTTACTCAGAACAGTGTCACCTGCTTTCCGATGAAGAAATCATAATCCTGGGTGACCTTTGTAAAATATTGTTCGATGAAATAACATCTTAACATAATGAATATTACTGTGATTGTTATTACTATAACTATTAAAAAAGATTTTGATGATTTCACCCATTGTAAGAGACAGCGTGCAACACTTCCTTCTGTTGGATTTGTTAAGGTGATGGATGAGGCTGCCTCACAGGAGAAGAACATTGCAGCCTTAAAGAAAGCAATTGCTGATAAAGAAGGACCTGTTAAAGTGGCTCAAACCCGCTTGGAAGCAAGAAACCATCGCCCCAATGTGGAATTGTGTTATGACAAAGTGCAATACAGGCTGACTAGTGAAGTTCAAGAGATTACAAAAAATATTCAGAGGCAAGTGGAAATGATGAAAGAGGGGAAATGTTGTATAGATTACTGGTTAATTTAATGAGTCAAAGTAACATTGGGTCCCAGCTATTCTCCCTGAGAGGTTGGGAAGTGCTTTTCCCTTAAGGGCAGGACACTTTAAGGGAAGCTGCATGGATATTATCTCTCTGTGAATCACCTTCCATCTTTTTTTTTCACTCAGAATTCTTATCCCATATGAAAAAAAAAACTATTCATGTATTTTCAACTAATGTATGTCTGTATTTTTCCTGTTAGATTAAAGGACACACTGGCACAGGCTGAGACAGAGCTGAAAGCTCTGAGCCGTCGACAGCTTTCCTTGGAGGAGGAGATCCAGGTGAAGGAGAATACATTGTACATTGATGAAGTGCTCTGCATGCAGATGAGAGAGTCTGTTTCCATTAACAACTTCTGAAGCCACCGTACTGGGAGACCGTGTGTGCCCCAAAGAGCCAGCTCCTGCTGAAATTTTATTGACAAACCTCCAGATTTATTGGTTTGGCTCAATGCTGTCCTGGTTCTAGTTGTACCAGGTAATTAAAACAGACCTAGACCTAGTACCTACAGCTATCTGTTTCACAGCTATCTATGCTCTAGAATGCCTGATGAAATCTCCCACTTGGCAATAAAATTCCAGAATAAGAAGAAATGCCCCTTCTTTCATGTCATTTATCTCATGTGCAACCAATGATATCTTTTGCCATTGAAATGTCTAGAAGCTGTGGAAGCTAGTGCAGGAGTCGCCTCATAAGTCACCTGCTGGAAAGCTGGGCAAGTGGGAGGGGTGACTCTCAGGACTAGCCATGATATGTTTTGTTCTTAACATCCGCTGTTAAGAACTAGGCACAGGGTGTATATCAAACTTAACAGGAAGTAGGGACTAGTGATACACTGGATAGTGCATCTGACTGCATAGGAGTCAAGATCAGCCGAGGCTGACTTCAGGCTAATCACTTCCTCGTCCCGTGTCTCAGTTTCCCTACTTGTAAAACGGAAACTATGAGATGGGCTTCATTGGTAAGGTGTTTAAAGCTCTACAGTGAGAAGTGCTGAAAAAAGAGGAGGGCCTTATTTGTCCTAGAGATGCCTGTAAGGGTGGAAAAGGGCTCAGCTATTTCCTTTGGTTCTGGTGAGGAAAAACAAAGCAAGGGCAAGAATAAATGATGCTGGAGACACAGGATGCCGGTTCCCAAGTCAAACATTTTAATGCATGGAGTGTAAAATTGTCCCCTTGCCTGTCTCTTACTGTAATGGTGTCTCCCTTTCAGAGGCACTGATGTCAAGATTCAAATCCCTTACTAATGGATCTGTTCATTGCTTGCAGATGTTCTTCTCTCGTCCTGTGGTTTACACCATTGGGTAGGTGATGACAAAATAATGAAGCTCTGAGTCAATCAGGTATTTGAACTTCCTGTAAATATCGCACAACAGCGAATCCTCCTCACTGGTCTCTAGTTGGGCTGTGTAAATCCTCACCTGTATGCATAAACGACAGTCATGTATCTCAGATACATGGAGCAGGCTCAGCCCATTAAAGCTCGTGAGAACAAGAAGCCTCTGTGACTAATAAGGAATCTAGAAAAGCAAAATTCCTTGGTTTTGAGTAAAATCTTGAGATTTTACTGTTTTCACTCCAAACTGACTGAAAACATCATCTCCTGTGGAAGACTTTTTGGAAAGAGCAACATTCCTTTTACCCCCAGAACTGATGCATCCCCGGGATCTGCACAGATCTGGCAGGATCTACTGAATTCAGAATCTAGTACACAAAGCAGCATGACAGCATGGTTTACACCAGCTACAGCTGTGGTTTGGCCCCAGTTGAACACAGCATCCCTAAATAGTGAGATGTGTTTATATCTTTTTGCAGTTTAGTGGGATTCAACCCACCTGCCTCAATTTAAGCGTAGATGTATGCACTGGGCCTGGGAGGTGACTGAGAATCCCTAGCTTGAACTAGAGGTGACAGAGGGAACTCCAGTCTAGGAAGGACTTGTGGAATGTCTGGGGCTTGTTATTAAACTTCAATAGTATTCTGTACATGACTAAGTAGGTTGGAAAGCCCCATTTCTGTGAGTGGTTCTCAGGGTCATTATAATGCTAGAACATAATATAGGGAAGGTAGTTATGTTAACATTTCTGTAAGTGACCTTCTTTCTCTGGGCATGGGGGCCTCACTTTTCTCTGGGTATTGGAGAGAGGAAGGGAGCTGGAGGTTTGAAGCACAAAGCCTTACCTTTATGGTAGTCAAACTGCATTTCCCTTCTGCACGGTTTTGGAGCAGCCTCTCCACAAAG
This sequence comes from Dromas ardeola, assembly GCA_013398915.1. NCBI lineage: Eukaryota > Metazoa > Chordata > Aves > Charadriiformes > Dromadidae > Dromas > Dromas ardeola. The sequence goes on along the minus strand of VYZM01019465.1, from coordinate 2,162,246 downwards.
GTGACACTTAAAAAAGCCCAGACTTTCAGAAATAACATCCTCTTGTATGATAAGACGAGCTGTAGCAGCTCATCGTCCAGCAGCTCATGGTCATTGTTTAATTCAAGTGTTAATTTCTTTAAAAAGAATGAACACTGTTAGTGCTACTGAACAGAGCTTGTGAGCGCAGTAACTAGAATTCAATAAACACGAGTTTCTCAATGTTACCAACAGAGATGAGTGTCAGTGGATCAATTTTGTACCTTGACATTAGCAGAGAATCAGTTTTGTATTATGACGACAGTATATGCTACAGTAATCTCCACTCCCCCATTAAGATGAGAGGGTCCCATCTGCATTACATACCATCCTAAGAGACAGACAACTTCTAGTACGATTAGAAAATGCTATATCCATAGCTCATGCCATGATCTTATTTGACATATTGGAAATTATCCCAGATATGAGAGTAGATCCAAAGAAAGCTTTACAGATCTCTGGTGTTTATGGGAAACTCTGCAATGCAACAGATCTTAAAGAAAGCTGTCAGCAACCGTCAGGTATAAGGCCGTGTACTTCCCTCAGGCACACAAAGACCTGATGCTCATTTACACGTGTCAGCTGTTGCACACCTTTGTTGACACATCCTTGGTGACACCAAAGTGCTTTGACATGGGCACCAGTTAATTTACATCTGCTGTGCGACATTTATGCATTGCCAAAACCATCAGTGCAGGCTCACGCACGCTACAGGTCTGTAAGCAATCAAGGTGTACAGCCTGTTTTCCTTGTATGCAGATTTCCCTGCAAAAGGGTGGGGTTCAGAAAAATCTGAAAGGATAAGCGTTATCAGTTACTAAACATGAAGGTGTCTAACCAGAATAGGCCTAAAGCTTTCTTACAAAAACGACATTTTCCTGCCTGAAAAGTTTTTTTTGCTCACAGCTGACATTACAACCACCAGCATTTTGGATGTTTTAGCTTTTTGTGAGGGCAACCTGACATCAGCCTGACAGCAAAGACTAGCATAATGGGGATTGTAACTAGACAAGGATAATTACATGAACTAGACGATAGCTGGAACACTGAAATGGCTCACTTATAAAAATTATCCTCTGAACATAAAACTGAAGCAGTCAGGAATTCCTATTGATGACCGCTGTTATGCAGAAGGCCTATATGATTACTTTGCTTAGCTTTGTGATACTGCAGCAAGATGTCACTATTGTTTCCCTTACCTGCAGAACATGCCAGTAGACTGGGAGGAGGTTGGTAAGGGTAGGTCTCATTGTCCAGTCTGGGTCAGTGAAATAGCAGCTCCGCAGACTGATGCTCCTGACTGGGATCTCCACTAGCAGGATCCTGGCTAGATGGTCATGCTTCATGACTCTTTCAAAGAAGAAGTTCACGCTCAGTTTTGGGGCTCTCTTGGCCAAGTTTGCCCATGACACTCCCCGGACCACTTGCCCATGAGGGTCATGGATATGACATTTGATATTCAAAGTGCACAGGGAATGAGCGCTGTGCTCCCCCAGGATATTCAGCAGATCATCAGAGATGCAGTTATAGTTGAAAGTCAGGATGACCAGGCTATGGAACTTGGACATAGTTTGGTGGAAGAAGGTGCTGCTGTAGATAGGAAGATGGAGACTGAAGAAATCTTCAATATTGATTTCAGATAAAAAGCTTTCATTTGTCATGCAGCTCAGAGAATTCGGAAGCTCACAGCCTTCTTCCAAGGTTACTCTTGCTCCTTTTAAGTTGAGATAACCAAGCCCTTTGCTCATTCTTTTCAGGAAAGTAGCTAAGTTCTTGAGAAACTAAGCCCTGACCACATTTCTCCAGATCAAGCGGTCTAATGCCAGGTACTTGATGCTCAGGGATGCTAGGCGATTGTTACACTTAACCAGGTGTGAAAAAAGACCTCTGAGAGTCACTTGAAATTTTTGGGTAAAGGCAGTATTGTAAGGATTCCACACCTTGATCTCAAGGCACACCAAATACGTGGCAAATTCCTTGATGTACCACAGTGCACTTTGCAACTCCAGTGTGTCTTCCCTTGATGGCTGGCCACAGAATGTGATGGTTCTCCTTCTCCAGAGGGATCCCGAGTGCATGGCCCAATTCCATTTTTTACAGACCAAGGCAGAATGACATCTGTCCCTGTCATCTAACCAGTGGAAGACACGCCTCAGACAGACATCTGGTAGATGAGCCCAGGTGCTCTGCTCAGGTTCGCTGTCATCTTCCATTGAGAAGCCAGTTTTTCACTTCTCTTCTGGGTGTTGAGCCAAACCTAGATGAAAAAAACTGTGGGTAGATTTCTTGCCATTCCCAGCAGAACATGCTTCCAAGTAAATGGATGAAAGTTTGCTTCTTCCCATTCAAAACCAACAATCCTTTCTTTGCCTCTGTATTTAAGCGATCAGGGTCAAACAAACTCTTGGGTCTATAGTCTAACCTAAAACAAAAGAAAAAACCCAATGAGCGAAGAACAATCACAGTACAAGAACAGGACACATCTTTTAACTTTTTGGCCTTAAGTCTGGCTAAACCGTGCAATGGTATCAACTGCTGATAGAGCAGCCACAGCCTCTAGAAACCTTTGGTTAGCATTAGCTGTAATTAATAATGGCTTGTGGCCCGATGCCTACTGTCTAAAAGCATCCAGTGCTTTGGGCTGTACACATTCGAACATTACTGTCAGCGCTAAACTAGTGCAAATAACTTTTCTTATCCTTCTGGGATACTGTTCCATGACAATCATCTGAGGTAGTACCCTGCCATAGATTAAGTTGCAATCCCTGTTGAGAGTAATAAGCAATATAAGCTGCTCCATCACTTGGTTCAAGTAGGATGTTCACTCATTGTGCTCCAGTGGACAGGGAGAAGGCTGCTGAGCCAGAAGACCAACTGGGTAGTGATAAAACACTTCGAACAACAACCACAACACAAGAAGTTACCAGTTCCACTCTCAAGGCTGGACTGTGTAAGTATTCAGCTCCCTGCACAATTTTCCAGCTCTCATAGTCTCCCTCCAGAGTTCAAGAGTTGTTTTCTCTGCCTCTGACCCTTCTCTCCACAGAGTTCAGCCATTGCTATAGAGCAAAGCGGTAACATTTGTGATGTCATAACAACTGAATGTATGCAACGGAGAAAGTGAACAAAGCTGATTTGCGCCAAGTCATTTGGGCCAAGGTGAAGACAGTGAAAAGCAGACTTGTTTGATAGTCACTTAGGAAGTGAGAAGTACAGGCCACACTCTACAAGCCAGGTGCAGGCTGTACATCTTGTCAATTTTCACCCACCAGATAAGTGGATCAAGCAGCTGAGCAATAATCACATCCCTTCTTGGGAAGGGACGTGATGCATCTTCTATCTTTTCAGCTATGAATTGCAAACTTCAGCTGTGAAATGCAAAATACATCCCACTGGCCTGTTGGGTGTTTGTTTTCACAAGACTTTTTACAGATCAGGCTATTAGTTTGCTCTGAGGACAGCCAAAGGGCATGGAAAGCTAGTGTTTTGTTAGTATGTTTGTAGAGAGGCAAAAGTTCAGAATGTATTTACTTCTCTATAGGGTATATGTCTTATCATGTCCACTTGGTAAATCACTCCTTAGCTCTGGGGGATGAAACTGGAAAAACATCCAGTGATACTTTCTTACGGTCTACCCCAAAATCAAGGCTTATTGGCTGACAGGACCACAAGAAGATGCAACTCAAAAGCAGGTGATGCCAATCTCCAATCATTCTCCCTTTCCTCCTTTGCATGTGCTGTTCTGATGGGTAACAAAGTTGAAATGGATGGAAACAACAGAGGCTCCATAAGTTGAAGAAAACATGCAGATCCCTGAGACTCTGTTTACAACTACAAAGGCTCAACTATTTCTTTTTTAATTTTCTAAACAGGCATGAAAGGACAGGCTGACTGTACAGTTCAGGTTCAGCCTGCTGCTTCCCTTTTGGCCTAAAGTTCTTCTGTCACACATTCTCTCTCTGCCTGTACAGCTGTGTGTTCAATTAGCACCATGTCTGTTCTTAGGGATTCCCTCATGCCAATCCAAACCCCCAGCTCCCAAGATAACCCGTAGAAACCTGACTCCACTTCTTGTATTTAGTACCCCCCTCTCCCCCACAAGAGCTCTTTGTTTTGCAGAACTGTCAGTCATTTAGAAGGTCTTTAGATAAACAACCCCATTTTGCCTGGCCAAAGATCCAAGCCAAATCCTAAAAAATGTTGGCTTCAAGCTGCAGTTTGCTAGCAAGAAAAGCCTGAAACTCCCCCTAAGGAGAAGGCGGGGGACAGGGAGGGAGGAGCAGCAAAACACATACAGGGCTGTAATACATAGAAACACATGTCTATTAATAAGGGATATTTATTGAGCTGTACTCGCCCATATTATAGTGGGTGAATACAAAGGGGTACAAACACCGTAACGTGGAACTTTTTTAAACCATAGCTCTCGGGGACTTAGAAAAAATATGTTTGTAAGAAGCCAGTGGTGGGACTTGAGGTTTCCTGCAGTGTTACTGTATTGGCTTCCCCATGGCTCTAATCCAAGTCTTAGCTACAGAGGTGTCTCTAGCTGTCAGCCTGGAGTTTAACTTGGTGGGGGGAAATCAAACCAAACCTTTGGGGAAAAACCAGAAGCTGCTACAGCTCTTTCCAAAGCAGTTTTTCAGGCAGAAATGTTTTAAACACAAATGCTTTGCGTGCCTTGTTTTCCTCTAGGGTAGGATAAAAAACCAAACTAAGCAGCCCAGCCCAAAAAACCCAACCTCAAAACAAACCAAATTCTCTGCACTTGGCCTTTCTTTGCTGCCAGATTTGCTACAGAGGACAACACCAACGGCTTCCAGAACAACACTGTACAGCTACACCAGCTGTCAACAAAAACTTTCTAAGGCATTGGCTCACAATTAATTACCATAAAAGGAGCCGCGGCTTGGATGCCCAAGCGGCCAACGCGGACTAAGCCCTCCTGCGGCTCCTGCTAAGGCGAGTCTCTAGGCCACCGCTGCGCACAGGCCC